>OY744483.1:192408959-192821944 GCA_963556165.1 Tipula helvola | reverse complement strand
TTTTTGATTCGGCCTAGCAATTGTGAGTACTCTGGATAATTTTCAGAATTTTGTCATGGGGATAGCATGGTCAAATATGGCCGCAAAACCTCGTGAGTCGCATTTGATTGGATTTCGCAATTCAACTGAGTATTTTCTCAAGTAATGTATTGTTGCCACCAATCTCTTGATGATTTTTTATTAGGCCTATCAATTGTGAGTACTCTGGATAATTTTCAGAATTTTGTCATGGGGATAGCATGGTCAAATATGGCCGCAAAACCTCGTGAGTCGCATTTGATTGGATTTTCGCAATTCAACTGAGTATTTTCTCAAGTAATGTATTGTTGCCACCAATCTCTTGATGATTTTTGATTCGGCCTAGCAATTGTGAGTACTCTGGATAATTTTCAGAATTTTATCATGGGGATAGCATGGTCAAATATGGCCGCAAAACATCGTGAGTCGCATTTGATTGGATTTTCGCAATTCAACTGAGTATTTTCTCAAGTAATGTATTGTTGCCACCAATCTCTTGATGATTTTTTATTAGGCCTATCAATTGTGAGTACTCTGGATAATTTTCAGAATTTTGTCATGGGGATAGCATGGTCAAATATGGCCGCAAAACCTCGTGAGTCGCATTTGATTGGATTTTCGCAATTCAACTGAGTATTTTCTCAAGTAATGTATTGTTGCCACCAATCTCTTGATGATTTTTTATTAGGCCTATCAATTGTGAGTACTCTGGATAATTTTCAGAATTTTGTCATGGGGATAGCATGGTCAAATATGGCCGCAAAACCTCGTGAGTCGCATTTGATTGGATTTTCGCAATTCAACTGAGTATTTTCTCAAGTAATGTATTGTTGCCACCAATCTCTTGATGATTTTTGATTCGGCCTAGCAATTGTGAGTACTCTGGATAATTTTCAGAATTTTGTCATGGGGATAGCATGGTCAAATATGGCCGCAAAACCTCGTGAGTCGCATTTGATTGGATTTTCGCAATTCAACTGAGTATTTTCTCAAGTAATGTATTGTTGCCACCAATCTCTTGATGATTTTTTATTAGGCCTATCAATTGTGAGTACTCTGGATAATTTTCAGAATTTTGTCATGGGGATAGCATGGTCAAATATGGCCGCAAAACCTCGTGAGTCGCATTTGATTGGATTTTCGCAATTCAACTGAGTATTTTCTCAAGTAATGTATTGTTGCCACCAATCTCTTGATGATTTTTGATTAGGCCTATCAATTGTGAGTACTCTGGATAATTTTCAGAATTTTGTCATGGGGATAGCATGGTCAAATATGGCCGCAAAACCCCGTGAGTCGCATTTGATTGGATTTTCGCAATTCAACTGAGTATTTTCTCAAGTAATGTATTGTTGCCACCAATCTCTTGATGATTTTTGATTCGGCCTAGCAATTGTGAGTACTCTGGATAATTTTCAGAATTTTGTCATGGGGATAGCATGGTCAAATATGGCCGCAAAACCCCGTGAGTCGCATTTGATTGGATTTTCGCAATTCAACTGAGTATTTTCTCAAGTAATGTATTGTTGGCACCAATCTCTTGATGATTTTTTATTAGGCCTATCAATTGTGAGTTCTCTGGATAATTTTCAGAATTTTGTCATGGGGATAGCATGGTCAAATATGGCCGCAAAACCTCGTGAGTCGCATTTGATTGGATTTTCGCAATTCAACTGAGTATTTTCTCAAGTAATGTATTGTTGCCACCAATCTCTTGATGATTTTTGATTAGGCCTATCAATTGTGAGTACTCTGGATAATTTTCAGAATTTTGTCATGGGGATAGCATGGTCAAATATGGCCGCAAAACCTCGTGAGTCGCATTTGATTGGATTTTCGCAATTCAACTGAGTATTTTCTCAAGTAATGTATTGTTGCCACCAATCTCTTGATGATTTTTGATTCGGCCTAGCAATTGTGAGTACTCTGGATAATTTTCAGAATTTTGTCATGGGGATAGCATGGTCAAATATGGCCGCAAAACCCCGTGAGTCGCATTTGATTGGATTTTCGCAATTCAACTGAGTATTTTCTCAAGTAATGTATTGTTGGCACCAATCTCTTGATGATTTTTTATTAGGCCTATCAATTGTGAGTTCTCTGGATAATTTTCAGAATTTTGTCATGGGGATAGCATGGTCAAATATGGCCGCAAAACCTCGTGAGTCGCATTTGATTGGATTTTCGCAATTCAACTGAGTATTTTCTCAAGTAATGTATTGTTGCCACCAATCTCTTGATGATTTTTGATTAGGCCTATCAATTGTGAGTACTCTGGATAATTTTCAGAATTTTGTCATGGGGATAGCATGGTCAAATATGGCCGCAAAACCTCGTGAGTCGCATTTGATTGGATTTTCGCAATTCAACTGAGTATTTTCTCAAGTAATGTATTGTTGCCACCAATCTCTTGATGATTTTTGATTCGGCCTAGCAATTGTGAGTACTCTGGATAATTTCAGAATTTTGTCATGGGGATAGCATGGTCAAATATGGCCGCAAAACCCCGTGAGTCGCATTTGATTGGATTTTCGCAATTCAACTGAGTATTTTCTCAAGTAATGTATTGTTGGCACCAATCTCTTGATGATTTTTTATTAGGCCTATCAATTGTGAGTTCTCTGGATAATTTTCAGAATTTTGTCATGGGGATAGCATGGTCAAATATGGCCGCAAAACCTCGTGAGTCGCATTTGATTGGATTTTCGCAATTCAACTGAGTATTTTCTCAAGTAATGTATTGTTGCCACCAATCTCTTGATGATTTTTGATTAGGCCTATCAATTGTGAGTACTCTGGATAATTTTCAGAATTTTGTCATGGGGATAGCATGGTCAAATATGGCCGCAAAACCTCGTGAGTCGCATTTGATTGGATTTTCGCAATTCAACTGAGTATTTTCTCAAGTAATGTATTGTTGCCACCAATCTCTTGATGATTTTTGATTCGGCCTAGCAATTGTGAGTACTCTGGATAATTTTCAGAATTTTGTCATGGGGATAGCATGGTCAAATATGGCCGCAAAACCCCGTGAGTCGCATTTGATTGGATTTTCGCAATTCAACTGAGTATTTTCTCAAGTAATGTATTGTTGGCACCAATCTCTTGATGATTTTTTATTAGGCCTATCAATTGTGAGTTCTCTGGATAATTTTCAGAATTTTGTCATGGGGATAGCATGGTCAAATATGGCCGCAAAACCTCGTGAGTCGCATTTGATTGGATTTTCGCAATTCAACTGAGTATTTTCTCAAGTAATGTATTGTTGCCACCAATCTCTTGATGATTTTTGATTAGGCCTATCAATTGTGAGTACTCTGGATAATTTTCAGAATTTTGTCATGGGATAGCATGGTCAAATATGGCCGCAAAACCTCGTGAGTCGCATTTGATTGGATTTTCGCAATTCAACTGAGTATTTTCTCAAGTAATGTATTGTTGCCACCAATCTCTTGATGATTTTTGATTAGGCCTATCAATTGTGAGTACTCTGGATAATTTTCAGAATTTTGTCATGGGGATAGCATGGTCAAATATGGCCGCAAAACCTCGTGAGTCGCATTTGATTGGATTTTCGCAATTCAACTGAGTATTTTCTCAAGTAATGTATTGTTGCCACCAATCTCTTGATGATTTTTGATTCGGCCTAGCAATTGTGAGTACTCTGGATAATTTCAGAATTTTGTCATGGGGATAGCATGGTCAAATATGGCCGCAAAACCCCGTGAGTCGCATTTGATTGGATTTTCGCAATTCAACTGAGTATTTTCTCAAGTAATGTATTGTTGCCACCAATCTCTTGATGATTTTTGATTAGGCCTAGTAATTGTGAGTACTCTGGATAATTTTCAGAATTTTGTCATGGGGATAGCATGGTCAAATATGGCCGCAAAACCTCGTGAGTCGCATTTGATTGGATTTTCGCAATTCAACTGAGTATTTTCTCAAGTAATGTATTGTTGCCACCAATCTCTTGATGATTTTTGATTAGGCCTATCAATTGTGAGTACTCTGGATAATTTTCAGAATTTTGTCATGGGTATAGCATGGTCAAATATGGCCGCAAAACCTCGTGAGTCGCATTTGATTGGATTTTCGCAATTCAACTGAGTATTTTCTCAAGTAATGTATTGTTGCCACCAATCTCTTGATGATTTTTGATTCGGCCTAGCAATTGTGAGTACTCTGGATAATTTTCAGAATTTTGTCATGGGGATAGCATGGTCAAATATGGCCGCAAAACCCCGTGAGTCGCATTTGATTGGATTTTCGCAATTCAACTGAGTATTTTCTCAAGTAATGTATTGTTGCCACCAATCTCTTGATGATTTTTGATTCGGCCTAGCAATTGTGAGTACTCTGGATAATTTTCAGAATTTTGTCATGGGGATAGCATGGTCAAATATGGCCGCAAAACATCGTGAGTCGCATTTGATTGGATTTTCGCAATTCAACTGAGTATTTTCTCAAGTAATGTATTGTTGCCACCAATCTCTTGATGATTTTTTATTAGGCCTATCAATTGTGAGTACTCTGGATAATTTTCAGAATTTTGTCATGGGGATAGCATGGTCAAATATGGCCGCAAAACCTCGTGAGTCGCATTTGATTGGATTTTCGCAATTCAACTGAGTATTTTCTCAAGTAATGTATTGTTGCCACCAATCTCTTGATGATTTTTGATTCGGCCTAGCAATTGTGAGTACTCTGGATAATTTTCAGAATTTTGTCATGGGGATAGCATGGTCAAATATGGCCGCAAAACATCGTGAGTCGCATTTGATTGGATTTTCGCAATTCAACTGAGTATTTTCTCAAGTAATGTATTGTTGCCACCAATCTTTTGATGATTTTTTATTAGGCCTATCAATTGTGAGTACTCTGGATAATTTTCAGAATTTTGTCATGGGGATAGCATGGTCAAATATGGCCGCAAAACCTCGTGAGTCGCATTTGATTGGATTTTCGCAATTCAACTGAGTATTTTCTCAAGTAATGTATTGTTGCCACCAATCTCTTGATGATTTTTGATTCGGCCTAGTAATTGTGAGTACTCTGGATAATTTTCAGAATTTTGTCATGGGGATAGCATGGTCAAATATGGCCGCAAAACCTCGTGAGTCGCATTTGATTGGATTTTCGCAATTCAACTGAGTATTTTCTCAAGTAATGTATTGTTGCCACCAATCTCTTGATGATTTTTGATTAGGCCTATCAATTGTGAGTACTCTGGATAATTTTCAGAATTTTGTCATGGGGATAGCATGGTCAAATATGGCCGCAAAACCTCGTGAGTCGCATTTGATTGGATTTTCGCAATTCAACTGAGTATTTTCTCAAGTAATGTATTGTTGCCACCAATCTCTTGATGATTTTTGATTCGGCCTAGCAATTGTGAGTACTCTGGATAATTTTCAGAATTTTGTCATGGGGATAGCATGGTCAAATATGGCCGCAAAACCCCGTGAGTCGCATTTGATTGGATTTTCGCAATTCAACTGAGTATTTTCTCAAGTAATGTATTGTTGCCACCAATCTCTTGATGATTTTTGATTCGGCCTAGCAATTGTGAGTACTCTGGATAATTTTCAGAATTTTGTCATGGGGATAGCATGGTCAAATATGGCCGCAAAACATCGTGAGTCGCATTTGATTGGATTTTCGCAATTCAACTGAGTATTTTCTCAAGTAATGTATTGTTGCCACCAATCTCTTGATGATTTTTTATTAGGCCTATCAATTGTGAGTACTCTGGATAATTTTCAGAATTTTGTCATGGGGATAGCATGGTCAAATATGGCCGCAAAACCTCGTGAGTCGCATTTGATTGGATTTTCGCAATTCAACTGAGTATTTTCTCAAGTAATGTATTGTTGCCACCAATCTCTTGATGATTTTTGATTCGGCCTAGCAATTGTGAGTACTCTGGATAATTTTCAGAATTTTGTCATGGGGATAGCATGGTCAAATATGGCCGCAAAACATCGTGAGTCGCATTTGATTGGATTTTCGCAATTCAACTGAGTATTTTCTCAAGTAATGTATTGTTGCCACCAATCTTTTGATGATTTTTTATTAGGCCTATCAATTGTGAGTACTCTGGATAATTTTCAGAATTTTGTCATGGGGATAGCATGGTCAAATATGGCCGCAAAACCTCGTGAGTCGCATTTGATTGGATTTTCGCAATTCAACTGAGTATTTTCTCAAGTAATGTATTGTTGCCACCAATCTCTTGATGATTTTTGATTCGGCCTAGTAATTGTGAGTACTCTGGATAATTTTCAGAATTTTGTCATGGGGATAGCATGGTCAAATATGGCCGCAAAACCTCGTGAGTCGCATTTGATTGGATTTTCGCAATTCAACTGAGTATTTTCTCAAGTAATGTATTGTTGCCACCAATCTCTTGATGATTTTTGATTAGGCCTATCAATTGTGAGTACTCTGGATAATTTTCAGAATTTTGTCATGGGGATAGCATGGTCAAATATGGCCGCAAAACCTCGTGAGTCGCATTTGATTGGATTTTCGCAATTCAACTGAGTATTTTCTCAAGTAATGTATTGTTGCCACCAATCTCTTGATGATTTTTGATTCGGCCTAGCAATTGTGAGTACTCTGGATAATTTTCAGAATTTTGTCATGGGGATAGCATGGTCAAATATGGCCGCAAAACCCCGTGAGTCGCATTTGATTGGATTTTCGCAATTCAACTGAGTATTTTCTCAAGTAATGTATTGTTGCCACCAATCTCTTGATGATTTTTGATTCGGCCTAGCAATTGTGAGTACTCTGGATAATTTTCAGAATTTTGTCATGGGGATAGCATGGTCAAATATGGCCGCAAAACATCGTGAGTCGCATTTGATTGGATTTTCGCAATTCAACTGAGTATTTTCTCAAGTAATGTATTGTTGCCACCAATCTCTTGATGATTTTTTATTAGGCCTATCAATTGTGAGTACTCTGGATAATTTTCAGAATTTTGTCATGGGGATAGCATGGTCAAATATGGCCGCAAAACCTCGTGAGTCGCATTTGATTGGATTTTCGCAATTCAACTGAGTATTTTCTCAAGTAATGTATTGTTGCCACCAATCTCTTGATGATTTTTGATTCGGCCTAGCAATTGTGAGTACTCTGGATAATTTTCAGAATTTTGTCATGGGGATAGCATGGTCAAATATGGCCGCAAAACATCGTGAGTCGCATTTGATTGGATTTTCGCAATTCAACTGAGTATTTTCTCAAGTAATGTATTGTTGCCACCAATCTCTTGATGATTTTTTATTAGGCCTATCAATTGTGAGTACTCTGGATAATTTTCAGAATTTTGTCATGGGGATAGCATGGTCAAATATGGCCGCAAAACATCGTGAGTCGCATTTGATTGGATTTTCGCAATTCAACTGAGTATTTTCTCAAGTAATGTATTGTTGCCACCAATCTTTTGATGATTTTTTATTAGGCCTATCAATTGTGAGTACTCTGGATAATTTTCAGAATTTTGTCATGGGGATAGCATGGTCAAATATGGCCGCAAAACCTCGTGAGTCGCATTTGATTGGATTTTCGCAATTCAACTGAGTATTTTCTCAAGTAATGTATTGTTGCCACCAATCTCTTGATGATTTTTGATTCGGCCTAGTAATTGTGAGTACTCTGGATAATTTTCAGAATTTTGTCATGGGGATAGCATGGTCAAATATGGCCGCAAAACCCCGTGAGTCGCATTTGATTGGATTTTCGCAATTCAACTGAGTATTTTCTCAAGTAATGTATTGTTGCCACCAATCTCTTGATGATTTTTTATTAGGCCTATCAATTGTGAGTACTCTGGATAATTTTCAGAATTTTGTCATGGGGATAGCATGGTCAAATATGGCCGCAAAACCTCGTGAGTCGCATTTGATTGGATTTTCGCAATTCAACTGAGTATTTTCTCAAGTAATGTATTGTTGCCACCAATCTCTTGATGATTTTTGATTAGGCCTATCAATTGTGAGTACTCTGGATAATTTTCAGAATTTTGTCATGGGGATAGCATGGTCAAATATGGCCGCAAAACCCCGTGAGTCGCATTTGATTGGATTTTCGCAATTCAACTGAGTATTTTCTCAAGTAATGTATTGTTGCCACCAATCTCTTGATGATTTTTGATTCGGCCTAGCAATTGTGAGTACTCTGGATAATTTTCAGAATTTTGTCATGGGGATAGCATGGTCAAATATGGCCGCAAAACCCCGTGAGTCGCATTTGATTGGATTTTCGCAATTCAACTGAGTATTTTCTCAAGTAATGTATTGTTGGCACCAATCTCTTGATGATTTTTTATTAGGCCTATCAATTGTGAGTTCTCTGGATAATTTTCAGAATTTTGTCATGGGGATAGCATGGTCAAATATGGCCGCAAAACCTCGTGAGTCGCATTTGATTGGATTTTCGCAATTCAACTGAGTATTTTCTCAAGTAATGTATTGTTGCCACCAATCTCTTGATGATTTTTGATTAGGCCTATCAATTGTGAGTACTCTGGATAATTTTCAGAATTTTGTCATGGGGATAGCATGGTCAAATATGGCCGCAAAACCTCGTGAGTCGCATTTGATTGGATTTTCGCAATTCAACTGAGTATTTTCTCAAGTAATGTATTGTTGCCACCAATCTCTTGATGATTTTTGATTCGGCCTAGCAATTGTGAGTACTCTGGATAATTTTCAGAATTTTGTCATGGGGATAGCATGGTCAAATATGGCCGCAAAACCCCGTGAGTCGCATTTGATTGGATTTTCGCAATTCAACTGAGTATTTTCTCAAGTAATGTATTGTTGGCACCAATCTCTTGATGATTTTTTATTAGGCCTATCAATTGTGAGTTCTCTGGATAATTTTCAGAATTTTGTCATGGGGATAGCATGGTCAAATATGGCCGCAAAACCTCGTGAGTCGCATTTGATTGGATTTTCGCAATTCAACTGAGTATTTTCTCAAGTAATGTATTGTTGCCACCAATCTCTTGATGATTTTTGATTAGGCCTATCAATTGTGAGTACTCTGGATAATTTTCAGAATTTTGTCATGGGGATAGCATGGTCAAATATGGCCGCAAAACCTCGTGAGTCGCATTTGATTGGATTTTCGCAATTCAACTGAGTATTTTCTCAAGTAATGTATTGTTGCCACCAATCTCTTGATGATTTTTGATTCGGCCTAGCAATTGTGAGTACTCTGGATAATTTTCAGAATTTTGTCATGGGGATAGCATGGTCAAATATGGCCGCAAAACCCCGTGAGTCGCATTTGATTGGATTTTCGCAATTCAACTGAGTATTTTCTCAAGTAATGTATTGTTGGCACCAATCTCTTGATGATTTTTTATTAGGCCTATCAATTGTGAGTTCTCTGGATAATTTTCAGAATTTTGTCATGGGGATAGCATGGTCAAATATGGCCGCAAAACCTCGTGAGTCGCATTTGATTGGATTTTCGCAATTCAACTGAGTATTTTCTCAAGTAATGTATTGTTGCCACCAATCTCTTGATGATTTTTGATTAGGCCTATCAATTGTGAGTACTCTGGATAATTTTCAGAATTTTGTCATGGGGATAGCATGGTCAAATATGGCCGCAAAACCTCGTGAGTCGCATTTGATTGGATTTTCGCAATTCAACTGAGTATTTTCTCAAGTAATGTATTGTTGCCACCAATCTCTTGATGATTTTTGATTCGGCCTAGCAATTGTGAGTACTCTGGATAATTTTCAGAATTTTGTCATGGGGATAGCATGGTCAAATATGGCCGCAAAACCCCGTGAGTCGCATTTGATTGGATTTTCGCAATTCAACTGAGTATTTTCTCAAGTAATGTATTGTTGGCACCAATCTCTTGATGATTTTTTATTAGGCCTATCAATTGTGAGTTCTCTGGATAATTTTCAGAATTTTGTCATGGGGATAGCATGGTCAAATATGGCCGCAAAACCTCGTGAGTCGCATTTGATTGGATTTTCGCAATTCAACTGAGTATTTTCTCAAGTAATGTATTGTTGCCACCAATCTCTTGATGATTTTTGATTAGGCCTATCAATTGTGAGTACTCTGGATAATTTTCAGAATTTTGTCATGGGGATAGCATGGTCAAATATGGCCGCAAAACCTCGTGAGTCGCATTTGATTGGATTTTCGCAATTCAACTGAGTATTTTCTCAAGTAATGTATTGTTGCCACCAATCTCTTGATGATTTTTGATTAGGCCTATCAATTGTGAGTACTCTGGATAATTTTCAGAATTTTGTCATGGGGATAGCATGGTCAAATATGGCCGCAAAACCTCGTGAGTCGCATTTGATTGGATTTTCGCAATTCAACTGAGTATTTTCTCAAGTAATGTATTGTTGCCACCAATCTCTTGATGATTTTTGATTAGGCCTATCAATTGTGAGTACTCTGGATAATTTTCAGAATTTTGTCATGGGGATAGCATGGTCAAATATGGCCGCAAAACCTCGTGAGTCGCATTTGATTGGATTTTCGCAATTCAACTGAGTATTTTCTCAAGTAATGTATTGTTGCCACCAATCTCTTGATGATTTTTGATTCGGCCTAGCAATTGTGAGTACTCTGGATAATTTTCAGAATTTTGTCATGGGGATAGCATGGTCAAATATGGCCGCAAAACCCCGTGAGTCGCATTTGATTGGATTTTCGCAATTCAACTGAGTATTTTCTCAAGTAATGTATTGTTGCCACCAATCTCTTGATGATTTTTGATTCGGCCTAGCAATTGTGAGTACTCTGGATAATTTTCAGAATTTTGTCATGGGGATAGCATGGTCAAATATGGCCGCAAAACCTCGTGAGTCGCATTTGATTGGATTTTCGCAATTCAACTGAGTATTTTCTCAAGTAATGTATTGTTGCCACCAATCTCTTGATGATTTTTTATTAGGCCTATCAATTGTGAGTACTCTGGATAATTTTCAGAATTTTGTCATGGGGATAGCATGGTCAAATATGGCCGCAAAACCTCGTGAGTCGCATTTGATTGGATTTTCGCAATTCAACTGAGTATTTTCTCAAGTAATGTATTGTTGCCACCAATCTCTTGATGATTTTTGATTAGGCCTATCAATTGTGAGTACTCTGGATAATTTTCAGAATTTTGTCATGGGGATAGCATGGTCAAATATGGCCGCAAAACCTCGTGAGTCGCATTTGATTGGATTTTCGCAATTCAACTGAGTATTTTCTCAAGTAATGTATTGTTGCCACCAATCTCTTGATGATTTTTTATTAGGCCTATCAATTGTGAGTACTCTGGATAATTTTCAGAATTTTGTCATGGGGATAGCATGGTCAAATATGGCCGCAAAACCTCGTGAGTCGCATTTGATTGGATTTTCGCAATTCAACTGAGTATTTTCTCAAGTAATGTATTGTTGCCACCAATCTCTTGATGATTTTTGATTAGGCCTATCAATTGTGAGTACTCTGGATAATTTTCAGAATTTTGTCATGGGGATAGCATGGTCAAATATGGCCGCAAAACCCCGTGAGTCGCATTTGATTGGATTTTCGCAATTCAACTGAGTATTTTCTCAAGTAATGTATTGTTGCCACCAATCTCTTGATGATTTTTGATTCGGCCTAGCAATTGTGAGTACTCTGGATAATTTTCAGAATTTTGTCATGGGGATAGCATGGTCAAATATGGCCGCAAAACCCCGTGAGTCGCATTTGATTGGATTTTCGCAATTCAACTGAGTATTTTCTCAAGTAATGTATTGTTGGCACCAATCTCTTGATGATTTTTTATTAGGCCTATCAATTGTGAGTTCTCTGGATAATTTTCAGAATTTTGTCATGGGGATAGCATGGTCAAATATGGCCGCAAAACCTCGTGAGTCGCATTTGATTGGATTTTCGCAATTCAACTGAGTATTTTCTCAAGTAATGTATTGTTGCCACCAATCTCTTGATGATTTTTGATTAGGCCTATCAATTGTGAGTACTCTGGATAATTTTCAGAATTTTGTCATGGGGATAGCATGGTCAAATATGGCCGCAAAACCTCGTGAGTCGCATTTGATTGGATTTTCGCAATTCAACTGAGTATTTTCTCAAGTAATGTATTGTTGCCACCAATCTCTTGATGATTTTTGATTCGGCCTAGCAATTGTGAGTACTCTGGATAATTTTCAGAATTTTGTCATGGGGATAGCATGGTCAAATATGGCCGCAAAACCCCGTGAGTCGCATTTGATTGGATTTTCGCAATTCAACTGAGTATTTTCTCAAGTAATGTATTGTTGGCACCAATCTCTTGATGATTTTTTATTAGGCCTATCAATTGTGAGTTCTCTGGATAATTTTCAGAATTTTGTCATGGGGATAGCATGGTCAAATATGGCCGCAAAACCTCGTGAGTCGCATTTGATTGGATTTTCGCAATTCAACTGAGTATTTTCTCAAGTAATGTATTGTTGCCACCAATCTCTTGATGATTTTTGATTAGGCCTATCAATTGTGAGTACTCTGGATAATTTTCAGAATTTTGTCATGGGGATAGCATGGTCAAATATGGCCGCAAAACCTCGTGAGTCGCATTTGATTGGATTTTCGCAATTCAACTGAGTATTTTCTCAAGTAATGTATTGTTGCCACCAATCTCTTGATGATTTTTGATTCGGCCTAGCAATTGTGAGTACTCTGGATAATTTTCAGAATTTTGTCATGGGGATAGCATGGTCAAATATGGCCGCAAAACCCCGTGAGTCGCATTTGATTGGATTTTCGCAATTCAACTGAGTATTTTCTCAAGTAATGTATTGTTGGCACCAATCTCTTGATGATTTTTTATTAGGCCTATCAATTGTGAGTTCTCTGGATAATTTTCAGAATTTTGTCATGGGGATAGCATGGTCAAATATGGCCGCAAAACCTCGTGAGTCGCATTTGATTGGATTTTCGCAATTCAACTGAGTATTTTCTCAAGTAATGTATTGTTGCCACCAATCTCTTGATGATTTTTGATTAGGCCTATCAATTGTGAGTACTCTGGATAATTTTCAGAATTTTGTCATGGGGATAGCATGGTCAAATATGGCCGCAAAACCTCGTGAGTCGCATTTGATTGGATTTTCGCAATTCAACTGAGTATTTTCTCAAGTAATGTATTGTTGCCACCAATCTCTTGATGATTTTTGATTCGGCCTAGCAATTGTGAGTACTCTGGATAATTTTCAGAATTTTGTCATGGGGATAGCATGGTCAAATATGGCCGCAAAACCCCGTGAGTCGCATTTGATTGGATTTTCGCAATTCAACTGAGTATTTTCTCAAGTAATGTATTGTTGGCACCAATCTCTTGATGATTTTTTATTAGGCCTATCAATTGTGAGTTCTCTGGATAATTTTCAGAATTTTGTCATGGGGATAGCATGGTCAAATATGGCCGCAAAACCTCGTGAGTCGCATTTGATTGGATTTTCGCAATTCAACTGAGTATTTTCTCAAGTAATGTATTGTTGCCACCAATCTCTTGATGATTTTTGATTAGGCCTATCAATTGTGAGTACTCTGGATAATTTTCAGAATTTTGTCATGGGGATAGCATGGTCAAATATGGCCGCAAAACCTCGTGAGTCGCATTTGATTGGATTTTCGCAATTCAACTGAGTATTTTCTCAAGTAATGTATTGTTGCCACCAATCTCTTGATGATTTTTGATTAGGCCTATCAATTGTGAGTACTCTGGATAATTTTCAGAATTTTGTCATGGGGATAGCATGGTCAAATATGGCCGCAAAACCTCGTGAGTCGCATTTGATTGGATTTTCGCAATTCAACTGAGTATTTTCTCAAGTAATGTATTGTTGCCACCAATCTCTTGATGATTTTTGATTAGGCCTATCAATTGTGAGTACTCTGGATAATTTTCAGAATTTTGTCATGGGGATAGCATGGTCAAATATGGCCGCAAAACCTCGTGAGTCGCATTTGATTGGATTTTCGCAATTCAACTGAGTATTTTCTCAAGTAATGTATTGTTGCCACCAATCTCTTGATGATTTTTGATTCGGCCTAGCAATTGTGAGTACTCTGGATAATTTTCAGAATTTTGTCATGGGGATAGCATGGTCAAATATGGCCGCAAAACCCCGTGAGTCGCATTTGATTGGATTTTCGCAATTCAACTGAGTATTTTCTCAAGTAATGTATTGTTGCCACCAATCTCTTGATGATTTTTGATTCGGCCTAGCAATTGTGAGTACTCTGGATAATTTTCAGAATTTTGTCATGGGGATAGCATGGTCAAATATGGCCGCAAAACATCGTGAGTCGCATTTGATTGGATTTTCGCAATTCAACTGAGTATTTTCTCAAGTAATGTATTGTTGCCACCAATCTCTTGATGATTTTTTATTAGGCCTATCAATTGTGAGTACTCTGGATAATTTTCAGAATTTTGTCATGGGGATAGCATGGTCAAATATGGCCGCAAAACCTCGTGAGTCGCATTTGATTGGATTTTCGCAATTCAACTGAGTATTTTCTCAAGTAATGTATTGTTGCCACCAATCTCTTGATGATTTTTGATTCGGCCTAGCAATTGTGAGTACTCTGGATAATTTTCAGAATTTTGTCATGGGGATAGCATGGTCAAATATGGCCGCAAAACATCGTGAGTCGCATTTGATTGGATTTTCGCAATTCAACTGAGTATTTTCTCAAGTAATGTATTGTTGCCACCAATCTCTTGATGATTTTTTATTAGGCCTATCAATTGTGAGTACTCTGGATAATTTTCAGAATTTTGTCATGGGGATAGCATGGTCAAATATGGCCGCAAAACATCGTGAGTCGCATTTGATTGGATTTTCGCAATTCAACTGAGTATTTTCTCAAGTAATGTATTGTTGCCACCAATCTTTTGATGATTTTTTATTAGGCCTATCAATTGTGAGTACTCTGGATAATTTTCAGAATTTTGTCATGGGGATAGCATGGTCAAATATGGCCGCAAAACCTCGTGAGTCGCATTTGATTGGATTTTCGCAATTCAACTGAGTATTTTCTCAAGTAATGTATTGTTGCCACCAATCTCTTGATGATTTTTGATTCGGCCTAGTAATTGTGAGTACTCTGGATAATTTTCAGAATTTTGTCATGGGGATAGCATGGTCAAATATGGCCGCAAAACCCCGTGAGTCGCATTTGATTGGATTTTCGCAATTCAACTGAGTATTTTCTCAAGTAATGTATTGTTGCCACCAATCTCTTGATGATTTTTTATTAGGCCTATCAATTGTGAGTACTCTGGATAATTTTCAGAATTTTGTCATGGGGATAGCATGGTCAAATATGGCCGCAAAACCTCGTGAGTCGCATTTGATTGGATTTTCGCAATTCAACTGAGTATTTTCTCAAGTAATGTATTGTTGCCACCAATCTCTTGATGATTTTTGATTAGGCCTATCAATTGTGAGTACTCTGGATAATTTTCAGAATTTTGTCATGGGGATAGCATGGTCAAATATGGCCGCAAAACCCCGTGAGTCGCATTTGATTGGATTTTCGCAATTCAACTGAGTATTTTCTCAAGTAATGTATTGTTGCCACCAATCTCTTGATGATTTTTGATTCGGCCTAGCAATTGTGAGTACTCTGGATAATTTTCAGAATTTTGTCATGGGGATAGCATGGTCAAATATGGCCGCAAAACCCCGTGAGTCGCATTTGATTGGATTTTCGCAATTCAACTGAGTATTTTCTCAAGTAATGTATTGTTGGCACCAATCTCTTGATGATTTTTTATTAGGCCTATCAATTGTGAGTTCTCTGGATAATTTTCAGAATTTTGTCATGGGGATAGCATGGTCAAATATGGCCGCAAAACCTCGTGAGTCGCATTTGATTGGATTTTCGCAATTCAACTGAGTATTTTCTCAAGTAATGTATTGTTGCCACCAATCTCTTGATGATTTTTGATTAGGCCTATCAATTGTGAGTACTCTGGATAATTTTCAGAATTTTGTCATGGGGATAGCATGGTCAAATATGGCCGCAAAACCTCGTGAGTCGCATTTGATTGGATTTTCGCAATTCAACTGAGTATTTTCTCAAGTAATGTATTGTTGCCACCAATCTCTTGATGATTTTTGATTCGGCCTAGCAATTGTGAGTACTCTGGATAATTTTCAGAATTTTGTCATGGGGATAGCATGGTCAAATATGGCCGCAAAACCCCGTGAGTCGCATTTGATTGGATTTTCGCAATTCAACTGAGTATTTTCTCAAGTAATGTATTGTTGGCACCAATCTCTTGATGATTTTTTATTAGGCCTATCAATTGTGAGTTCTCTGGATAATTTTCAGAATTTTGTCATGGGGATAGCATGGTCAAATATGGCCGCAAAACCTCGTGAGTCGCATTTGATTGGATTTTCGCAATTCAACTGAGTATTTTCTCAAGTAATGTATTGTTGCCACCAATCTCTTGATGATTTTTGATTAGGCCTATCAATTGTGAGTACTCTGGATAATTTTCAGAATTTTGTCATGGGGATAGCATGGTCAAATATGGCCGCAAAACCTCGTGAGTCGCATTTGATTGGATTTTCGCAATTCAACTGAGTATTTTCTCAAGTAATGTATTGTTGCCACCAATCTCTTGATGATTTTTGATTCGGCCTAGCAATTGTGAGTACTCTGGATAATTTTCAGAATTTTGTCATGGGGATAGCATGGTCAAATATGGCCGCAAAACCCCGTGAGTCGCATTTGATTGGATTTTCGCAATTCAACTGAGTATTTTCTCAAGTAATGTATTGTTGGCACCAATCTCTTGATGATTTTTTATTAGGCCTATCAATTGTGAGTTCTCTGGATAATTTTCAGAATTTTGTCATGGGGATAGCATGGTCAAATATGGCCGCAAAACCTCGTGAGTCGCATTTGATTGGATTTTCGCAATTCAACTGAGTATTTTCTCAAGTAATGTATTGTTGCCACCAATCTCTTGATGATTTTTGATTAGGCCTATCAATTGTGAGTACTCTGGATAATTTTCAGAATTTTGTCATGGGGATAGCATGGTCAAATATGGCCGCAAAACCTCGTGAGTCGCATTTGATTGGATTTTCGCAATTCAACTGAGTATTTTCTCAAGTAATGTATTGTTGCCACCAATCTCTTGATGATTTTTGATTCGGCCTAGCAATTGTGAGTACTCTGGATAATTTTCAGAATTTTGTCATGGGGATAGCATGGTCAAATATGGCCGCAAAACCCCGTGAGTCGCATTTGATTGGATTTTCGCAATTCAACTGAGTATTTTCTCAAGTAATGTATTGTTGGCACCAATCTCTTGATGATTTTTTATTAGGCCTATCAATTGTGAGTTCTCTGGATAATTTTCAGAATTTTGTCATGGGGATAGCATGGTCAAATATGGCCGCAAAACCTCGTGAGTCGCATTTGATTGGATTTTCGCAATTCAACTGAGTATTTTCTCAAGTAATGTATTGTTGCCACCAATCTCTTGATGATTTTTGATTAGGCCTATCAATTGTGAGTACTCTGGATAATTTTCAGAATTTTGTCATGGGGATAGCATGGTCAAATATGGCCGCAAAACCTCGTGAGTCGCATTTGATTGGATTTTCGCAATTCAACTGAGTATTTTCTCAAGTAATGTATTGTTGCCACCAATCTCTTGATGATTTTTGATTAGGCCTATCAATTGTGAGTACTCTGGATAATTTTCAGAATTTTGTCATGGGGATAGCATGGTCAAATATGGCCGCAAAACCTCGTGAGTCGCATTTGATTGGATTTTCGCAATTCAACTGAGTATTTTCTCAAGTAATGTATTGTTGCCACCAATCTCTTGATGATTTTTGATTAGGCCTATCAATTGTGAGTACTCTGGATAATTTTCAGAATTTTGTCATGGGGATAGCATGGTCAAATATGGCCGCAAAACCTCGTGAGTCGCATTTGATTGGATTTTCGCAATTCAACTGAGTATTTTCTCAAGTAATGTATTGTTGCCACCAATCTCTTGATGATTTTTGATTCGGCCTAGCAATTGTGAGTACTCTGGATAATTTTCAGAATTTTGTCATGGGGATAGCATGGTCAAATATGGCCGCAAAACCCCGTGAGTCGCATTTGATTGGATTTTCGCAATTCAACTGAGTATTTTCTCAAGTAATGTATTGTTGCCACCAATCTCTTGATGATTTTTGATTCGGCCTAGCAATTGTGAGTACTCTGGATAATTTTCAGAATTTTGTCATGGGGATAGCATGGTCAAATATGGCCGCAAAACCTCGTGAGTCGCATTTGATTGGATTTTCGCAATTCAACTGAGTATTTTCTCAAGTAATGTATTGTTGCCACCAATCTCTTGATGATTTTTTATTAGGCCTATCAATTGTGAGTACTCTGGATAATTTTCAGAATTTTGTCATGGGGATAGCATGGTCAAATATGGCCGCAAAACCTCGTGAGTCGCATTTGATTGGATTTTCGCAATTCAACTGAGTATTTTCTCAAGTAATGTATTGTTGCCACCAATCTCTTGATGATTTTTGATTCGGCCTAGCAATTGTGAGTACTCTGGATAATTTTCAGAATTTTGTCATGGGGATAGCATGGTCAAATATGGCCGCAAAACATCGTGAGTCGCATTTGATTGGATTTTCGCAATTCAACTGAGTATTTTCTCAAGTAATGTATTGTTGCCACCAATCTCTTGATGATTTTTTATTAGGCCTATCAATTGTGAGTACTCTGGATAATTTTCAGAATTTTGTCATGGGGATAGCATGGTCAAATATGGCCGCAAAACATCGTGAGTCGCATTTGATTGGATTTTCGCAATTCAACTGAGTATTTTCTCAAGTAATGTATTGTTGCCACCAATCTTTTGATGATTTTTTATTAGGCCTATCAATTGTGAGTACTCTGGATAATTTTCAGAATTTTGTCATGGGGATAGCATGGTCAAATATGGCCGCAAAACCTCGTGAGTCGCATTTGATTGGATTTTCGCAATTCAACTGAGTATTTTCTCAAGTAATGTATTGTTGCCACCAATCTCTTGATGATTTTTGATTCGGCCTAGTAATTGTGAGTACTCTGGATAATTTTCAGAATTTTGTCATGGGGATAGCATGGTCAAATATGGCCGCAAAACCCCGTGAGTCGCATTTGATTGGATTTTCGCAATTCAACTGAGTATTTTCTCAAGTAATGTATTGTTGCCACCAATCTCTTGATGATTTTTTATTAGGCCTATCAATTGTGAGTACTCTGGATAATTTTCAGAATTTTGTCATGGGGATAGCATGGTCAAATATGGCCGCAAAACCTCGTGAGTCGCATTTGATTGGATTTTCGCAATTCAACTGAGTATTTTCTCAAGTAATGTATTGTTGCCACCAATCTCTTGATGATTTTTGATTAGGCCTATCAATTGTGAGTACTCTGGATAATTTTCAGAATTTTGTCATGGGGATAGCATGGTCAAATATGGCCGCAAAACCCCGTGAGTCGCATTTGATTGGATTTTCGCAATTCAACTGAGTATTTTCTCAAGTAATGTATTGTTGCCACCAATCTCTTGATGATTTTTGATTCGGCCTAGCAATTGTGAGTACTCTGGATAATTTTCAGAATTTTGTCATGGGGATAGCATGGTCAAATATGGCCGCAAAACCCCGTGAGTCGCATTTGATTGGATTTTCGCAATTCAACTGAGTATTTTCTCAAGTAATGTATTGTTGGCACCAATCTCTTGATGATTTTTTATTAGGCCTATCAATTGTGAGTTCTCTGGATAATTTTCAGAATTTTGTCATGGGGATAGCATGGTCAAATATGGCCGCAAAACCTCGTGAGTCGCATTTGATTGGATTTTCGCAATTCAACTGAGTATTTTCTCAAGTAATGTATTGTTGCCACCAATCTCTTGATGATTTTTGATTAGGCCTATCAATTGTGAGTACTCTGGATAATTTTCAGAATTTTGTCATGGGGATAGCATGGTCAAATATGGCCGCAAAACCTCGTGAGTCGCATTTGATTGGATTTTCGCAATTCAACTGAGTATTTTCTCAAGTAATGTATTGTTGCCACCAATCTCTTGATGATTTTTGATTCGGCCTAGCAATTGTGAGTACTCTGGATAATTTTCAGAATTTTGTCATGGGGATAGCATGGTCAAATATGGCCGCAAAACCCCGTGAGTCGCATTTGATTGGATTTTCGCAATTCAACTGAGTATTTTCTCAAGTAATGTATTGTTGGCACCAATCTCTTGATGATTTTTTATTAGGCCTATCAATTGTGAGTTCTCTGGATAATTTTCAGAATTTTGTCATGGGGATAGCATGGTCAAATATGGCCGCAAAACCTCGTGAGTCGCATTTGATTGGATTTTCGCAATTCAACTGAGTATTTTCTCAAGTAATGTATTGTTGCCACCAATCTCTTGATGATTTTTGATTAGGCCTATCAATTGTGAGTACTCTGGATAATTTTCAGAATTTTGTCATGGGGATAGCATGGTCAAATATGGCCGCAAAACCTCGTGAGTCGCATTTGATTGGATTTTCGCAATTCAACTGAGTATTTTCTCAAGTAATGTATTGTTGCCACCAATCTCTTGATGATTTTTGATTCGGCCTAGCAATTGTGAGTACTCTGGATAATTTTCAGAATTTTGTCATGGGGATAGCATGGTCAAATATGGCCGCAAAACCCCGTGAGTCGCATTTGATTGGATTTTCGCAATTCAACTGAGTATTTTCTCAAGTAATGTATTGTTGGCACCAATCTCTTGATGATTTTTTATTAGGCCTATCAATTGTGAGTTCTCTGGATAATTTTCAGAATTTTGTCATGGGGATAGCATGGTCAAATATGGCCGCAAAACCTCGTGAGTCGCATTTGATTGGATTTTCGCAATTCAACTGAGTATTTTCTCAAGTAATGTATTGTTGCCACCAATCTCTTGATGA
The DNA here is from genome assembly GCA_963556165.1 of Tipula helvola. Lineage (NCBI taxonomy): Eukaryota > Metazoa > Arthropoda > Insecta > Diptera > Tipulidae > Tipula > Tipula helvola. The sequence goes on along the minus strand of OY744483.1, from coordinate 192,800,894 downwards.
TTTTTGATTAGGCCTATCAATTGTGAGTACTCTGGATAATTTTCAGAATTTTGTCATGGGGATAGCATGGTCAAATATGGCCGCAAAACCTCGTGAGTCGCATTTGATTGGATTTTCGCAATTCAACTGAGTATTTTCTCAAGTAATGTATTGTTGCCACCAATCTCTTGATGATTTTTGATTAGGCCTATCAATTGTGAGTACTCTGGATAATTTTCAGAATTTTGTCATGGGGATAGCATGGTCAAATATGGCCGCAAAACCTCGTGAGTCGCATTTGATTGGATTTTCGCAATTCAACTGAGTATTTTCTCAAGTAATGTATTGTTGCCACCAATCTCTTGATGATTTTTGATTAGGCCTATCAATTGTGAGTACTCTGGATAATTTTCAGAATTTTGTCATGGGGATAGCATGGTCAAATATGGCCGCAAAACCTCGTGAGTCGCATTTGATTGGATTTTCGCAATTCAACTGAGTATTTTCTCAAGTAATGTATTGTTGCCACCAATCTCTTGATGATTTTTGATTCGGCCTAGCAATTGTGAGTACTCTGGATAATTTTCAGAATTTTGTCATGGGGATAGCATGGTCAAATATGGCCGCAAAACCTCGTGAGTCGCATTTGATTGGATTTTCGCAATTCAACTGAGTATTTTCTCAAGTAATGTATTGTTGCCACCAATCTCTTGATGATTTTTTATTAGGCCTATCAATTGTGAGTACTCTGGATAATTTTCAGAATTTTGTCATGGGGATAGCATGGTCAAATATGGCCGCAAAACCTCGTGAGTCGCATTTGATTGGATTTTCGCAATTCAACTGAGTATTTTCTCAAGTAATGTATTGTTGCCACCAATCTCTTGATGATTTTTGATTCGGCCTAGCAATTGTGAGTACTCTGGATAATTTTCAGAATTTTGTCATGGGGATAGCATGGTCAAATATGGCCGCAAAACATCGTGAGTCGCATTTGATTGGATTTTCGCAATTCAACTGAGTATTTTCTCAAGTAATGTATTGTTGCCACCAATCTCTTGATGATTTTTTATTAGGCCTATCAATTGTGAGTACTCTGGATAATTTTCAGAATTTTGTCATGGGGATAGCATGGTCAAATATGGCCGCAAAACATCGTGAGTCGCATTTGATTGGATTTTCGCAATTCAACTGAGTATTTTCTCAAGTAATGTATTGTTGCCACCAATCTTTTGATGATTTTTTATTAGGCCTATCAATTGTGAGTACTCTGGATAATTTTCAGAATTTTGTCATGGGGATAGCATGGTCAAATATGGCCGCAAAACCTCGTGAGTCGCATTTGATTGGATTTTCGCAATTCAACTGAGTATTTTCTCAAGTAATGTATTGTTGCCACCAATCTCTTGATGATTTTTGATTCGGCCTAGTAATTTTGAGTACTCTGGATAATTTTCAGAATTTTGTCATGGGGATAGCATGGTCAAATATGGCCGCAAAACCCCGTGAGTCGCATTTGATTGGATTTTCGCAATTCAACTGAGTATTTTCTCAAGTAATGTATTGTTGCCACCAATCTCTTGATGATTTTTTATTAGGCCTATCAATTGTGAGTACTCTGGATAATTTTCAGAATTTTGTCATGGGGATAGCATGGTCAAATATGGCCGCAAAACCTCGTGAGTCGCATTTGATTGGATTTTCGCAATTCAACTGAGTATTTTCTCAAGTAATGTATTGTTGCCACCAATCTCTTGATGATTTTTGATTAGGCCTATCAATTGTGAGTACTCTGGATAATTTTCAGAATTTTGTCATGGGGATAGCATGGTCAAATATGGCCGCAAAACCCCGTGAGTCGCATTTGATTGGATTTTCGCAATTCAACTGAGTATTTTCTCAAGTAATGTATTGTTGCCACCAATCTCTTGATGATTTTTGATTCGGCCTAGCAATTGTGAGTACTCTGGATAATTTTCAGAATTTTGTCATGGGGATAGCATGGTCAAATATGGCCGCAAAACCCCGTGAGTCGCATTTGATTGGATTTTCGCAATTCAACTGAGTATTTTCTCAAGTAATGTATTGTTGGCACCAATCTCTTGATGATTTTTTATTAGGCCTATCAATTGTGAGTTCTCTGGATAATTTTCAGAATTTTGTCATGGGGATAGCATGGTCAAATATGGCCGCAAAACCTCGTGAGTCGCATTTGATTGGATTTTCGCAATTCAACTGAGTATTTTCTCAAGTAATGTATTGTTGCCACCAATCTCTTGATGATTTTTGATTAGGCCTATCAATTGTGAGTACTCTGGATAATTTTCAGAATTTTGTCATGGGGATAGCATGGTCAAATATGGCCGCAAAACCTCGTGAGTCGCATTTGATTGGATTTTCGCAATTCAACTGAGTATTTTCTCAAGTAATGTATTGTTGCCACCAATCTCTTGATGATTTTTGATTCGGCCTAGCAATTGTGAGTACTCTGGATAATTTTCAGAATTTTGTCATGGGGATAGCATGGTCAAATATGGCCGCAAAACCCCGTGAGTCGCATTTGATTGGATTTTCGCAATTCAACTGAGTATTTTCTCAAGTAATGTATTGTTGGCACCAATCTCTTGATGATTTTTTATTAGGCCTATCAATTGTGAGTTCTCTGGATAATTTTCAGAATTTTGTCATGGGGATAGCATGGTCAAATATGGCCGCAAAACCTCGTGAGTCGCATTTGATTGGATTTTCGCAATTCAACTGAGTATTTTCTCAAGTAATGTATTGTTGCCACCAATCTCTTGATGATTTTTGATTAGGCCTATCAATTGTGAGTACTCTGGATAATTTTCAGAATTTTGTCATGGGGATAGCATGGTCAAATATGGCCGCAAAACCTCGTGAGTCGCATTTGATTGGATTTTCGCAATTCAACTGAGTATTTTCTCAAGTAATGTATTGTTGCCACCAATCTCTTGATGATTTTTGATTCGGCCTAGCAATTGTGAGTACTCTGGATAATTTTCAGAATTTTGTCATGGGGATAGCATGGTCAAATATGGCCGCAAAACCCCGTGAGTCGCATTTGATTGGATTTTCGCAATTCAACTGAGTATTTTCTCAAGTAATGTATTGTTGGCACCAATCTCTTGATGATTTTTTATTAGGCCTATCAATTGTGAGTTCTCTGGATAATTTTCAGAATTTTGTCATGGGGATAGCATGGTCAAATATGGCCGCAAAACCTCGTGAGTCGCATTTGATTGGATTTTCGCAATTCAACTGAGTATTTTCTCAAGTAATGTATTGTTGCCACCAATCTCTTGATGATTTTTGATTAGGCCTATCAATTGTGAGTACTCTGGATAATTTTCAGAATTTTGTCATGGGGATAGCATGGTCAAATATGGCCGCAAAACCTCGTGAGTCGCATTTGATTGGATTTTCGCAATTCAACTGAGTATTTTCTCAAGTAATGTATTGTTGCCACCAATCTCTTGATGATTTTTGATTCGGCCTAGCAATTGTGAGTACTCTGGATAATTTTCAGAATTTTGTCATGGGGATAGCATGGTCAAATATGGCCGCAAAACCCCGTGAGTCGCATTTGATTGGATTTTCGCAATTCAACTGAGTATTTTCTCAAGTAATGTATTGTTGGCACCAATCTCTTGATGATTTTTTATTAGGCCTATCAATTGTGAGTTCTCTGGATAATTTTCAGAATTTTGTCATGGGGATAGCATGGTCAAATATGGCCGCAAAACCTCGTGAGTCGCATTTGATTGGATTTTCGCAATTCAACTGAGTATTTTCTCAAGTAATGTATTGTTGCCACCAATCTCTTGATGATTTTTGATTAGGCCTATCAATTGTGAGTACTCTGGATAATTTTCAGAATTTTGTCATGGGGATAGCATGGTCAAATATGGCCGCAAAACCTCGTGAGTCGCATTTGATTGGATTTTCGCAATTCAACTGAGTATTTTCTCAAGTAATGTATTGTTGCCACCAATCTCTTGATGATTTTTGATTAGGCCTATCAATTGTGAGTACTCTGGATAATTTTCAGAATTTTGTCATGGGGATAGCATGGTCAAATATGGCCGCAAAACCTCGTGAGTCGCATTTGATTGGATTTTCGCAATTCAACTGAGTATTTTCTCAAGTAATGTATTGTTGCCACCAATCTCTTGATGATTTTTGATTAGGCCTATCAATTGTGAGTACTCTGGATAATTTTCAGAATTTTGTCATGGGGATAGCATGGTCAAATATGGCCGCAAAACCTCGTGAGTCGCATTTGATTGGATTTTCGCAATTCAACTGAGTATTTTCTCAAGTAATGTATTGTTGCCACCAATCTCTTGATGATTTTTGATTCGGCCTAGCAATTGTGAGTACTCTGGATAATTTTCAGAATTTTGTCATGGGGATAGCATGGTCAAATATGGCCGCAAAACCCCGTGAGTCGCATTTGATTGGATTTTCGCAATTCAACTGAGTATTTTCTCAAGTAATGTATTGTTGGCACCAATCTCTTGATGATTTTTTATTAGGCCTATCAATTGTGAGTTCTCTGGATAATTTTCAGAATTTTGTCATGGGGATAGCATGGTCAAATATGGCCGCAAAACCTCGTGAGTCGCATTTGATTGGATTTTCGCAATTCAACTGAGTATTTTCTCAAGTAATGTATTGTTGCCACCAATCTCTTGATGATTTTTGATTAGGCCTATCAATTGTGAGTACTCTGGATAATTTTCAGAATTTTGTCATGGGGATAGCATGGTCAAATATGGCCGCAAAACCTCGTGAGTCGCATTTGATTGGATTTTCGCAATTCAACTGAGTATTTTCTCAAGTAATGTATTGTTGCCACCAATCTCTTGATGATTTTTGATTCGGCCTAGCAATTGTGAGTACTCTGGATAATTTTCAGAATTTTGTCATGGGGATAGCATGGTCAAATATGGCCGCAAAACCTCGTGAGTCGCATTTGATTGGATTTTCGCAATTCAACTGAGTATTTTCTCAAGTAATGTATTGTTGCCACCAATCTCTTGATGATTTTTTATTAGGCCTATCAATTGTGAGTACTCTGGATAATTTTCAGAATTTTGTCATGGGGATAGCATGGTCAAATATGGCCGCAAAACCTCGTGAGTCGCATTTGATTGGATTTTCGCAATTCAACTGAGTATTTTCTCAAGTAATGTATTGTTGCCACCAATCTCTTGATGATTTTTGATTCGGCCTAGCAATTGTGAGTACTCTGGATAATTTTCAGAATTTTGTCATGGGGATAGCATGGTCAAATATGGCCGCAAAACATCGTGAGTCGCATTTGATTGGATTTTCGCAATTCAACTGAGTATTTTCTCAAGTAATGTATTGTTGCCACCAATCTCTTGATGATTTTTTATTAGGCCTATCAATTGTGAGTACTCTGGATAATTTTCAGAATTTTGTCATGGGGATAGCATGGTCAAATATGGCCGCAAAACATCGTGAGTCGCATTTGATTGGATTTTCGCAATTCAACTGAGTATTTTCTCAAGTAATGTATTGTTGCCACCAATCTTTTGATGATTTTTTATTAGGCCTATCAATTGTGAGTACTCTGGATAATTTTCAGAATTTTGTCATGGGGATAGCATGGTCAAATATGGCCGCAAAACCTCGTGAGTCGCATTTGATTGGATTTTCGCAATTCAACTGAGTATTTTCTCAAGTAATGTATTGTTGCCACCAATCTCTTGATGATTTTTGATTCGGCCTAGTAATTGTGAGTACTCTGGATAATTTTCAGAATTTTGTCATGGGGATAGCATGGTCAAATATGGCCGCAAAACCCCGTGAGTCGCATTTGATTGGATTTTCGCAATTCAACTGAGTATTTTCTCAAGTAATGTATTGTTGCCACCAATCTCTTGATGATTTTTTATTAGGCCTATCAATTGTGAGTACTCTGGATAATTTTCAGAATTTTGTCATGGGGATAGCATGGTCAAATATGGCCGCAAAACCTCGTGAGTCGCATTTGATTGGATTTTCGCAATTCAACTGAGTATTTTCTCAAGTAATGTATTGTTGCCACCAATCTCTTGATGATTTTTGATTAGGCCTATCAATTGTGAGTACTCTGGATAATTTTCAGAATTTTGTCATGGGGATAGCATGGTCAAATATGGCCGCAAAACCTCGTGAGTCGCATTTGATTGGATTTTCGCAATTCAACTGAGTATTTTCTCAAGTAATGTATTGTTGCCACCAATCTCTTGATGATTTTTGATTAGGCCTATCAATTGTGAGTACTCTGGATAATTTTCAGAATTTTGCCATGGAGATAGCATGGTCAAATATGGCCGCAAAACCTCGTGAGTCGCATTTGATTGGATTTTCGCAATTCAACTGAGTATTTTCTCAAGTAATGTATTGTTGCCACCAATCTCTTGATGATTTTTGATTCGGCCTAGCAATTGTGAGTACTCTGGATAATTTTCAGAATTTTGTCATGGGGATAGCATGGTCAAATATGGCCGCAAAACCCCGTGAGTCGCATTTGATTGGATTTTCGCAATTCAACTGAGTATTTTCTCAAGTAATGTATTGTTGGCACCAATCTCTTGATGATTTTTTATTAGGCCTATCAATTGTGAGTTCTCTGGATAATTTTCAGAATTTTGTCATGGGGATAGCATGGTCAAATATGGCCGCAAAACCTCGTGAGTCGCATTTGATTGGATTTTCGCAATTCAACTGAGTATTTTCTCAAGTAATGTATTGTTGCCACCAATCTCTTGATGATTTTTGATTAGGCCTATCAATTGTGAGTACTCTGGATAATTTTCAGAATTTTGTCATGGGGATAGCATGGTCAAATATGGCCGCAAAACCTCGTGAGTCGCATTTGATTGGATTTTCGCAATTCAACTGAGTATTTTCTCAAGTAATGTATTGTTGCCACCAATCTCTTGATGATTTTTGATTAGGCCTATCAATTGTGAGTACTCTGGATAATTTTCAGAATTTTGTCATGGGGATAGCATGGTCAAATATGGCCGCAAAACCTCGTGAGTCGCATTTGATTGGATTTTCGCAATTCAACTGAGTATTTTCTCAAGTAATGTATTGTTGCCACCAATCTCTTGATGATTTTTGATTAGGCCTATCAATTGTGAGTACTCTGGATAATTTTCAGAATTTTGTCATGGGGATAGCATGGTCAAATATGGCCGCAAAACCTCGTGAGTCGCATTTGATTGGATTTTCGCAATTCAACTGAGTATTTTCTCAAGTAATGTATTGTTGCCACCAATCTCTAGATGATTTTTTATTAGGCCTAGCAATTGTGAGTACTCTGAATAATTTTCAGAAGTTTGTCATGGGGATAGCATGGTCAAATATGGCCGCAAACCCTTGTGAGTCGCATTTGATTGGATTTTCGTGAATTACCATATCCTTAATAGTTAGTATTCGTTTTATTTTTAAAAAATATTTTTTTCTCTGGAACTTATTCGCACTGTAAAAGTATTTAAATAAACTGAAATTTAATATTCATTTTAATCGCGCTAAACTTGTGTTCTATTGCTCTTAATTAAAATGAATAGTAAACGTGTAAGTTACAAATCGTTTAAAACGAGGCAAAATACATATAAATTAAATGAATCCACATTATTTTATGCTCTAAGTACACTGTATGAGGGAGTTTTAACAAAATCATGTTAAAATTCCGCGTCGTAATTGTGAATTGCTGGAAAGAATATGCACCATTTTACAAATTAAAAATAACGATATAAATCGGAAAAAATTTATAATTTATGGAACATGAAAATAAAGTCCAAGTTTGTCGATACATATAGTGTCAGTGAATTACCTAACTTCCAACAAGCGACATTAAATGAATCGGGAAGTCGACCCGCAAATGATTTAGTATGTCATACTTTAGATGAAACTAATTACGATTTACATAACCAGATGGTTTTTAATATAAAATCATTCTGCGACAGGTCAGCTCAAACAATGCCTGCAACTTTAAATGAGTTAGAAGACGGCTTGCGTCTTCCAATTTCCACTGGTGTTTCCTATTCTGCTGACCTTTCCGAAATAATAAATATACAATACAACAACAGTACAACAATACATTACTTGAGAAAATACTCAGTTGAATTGCGAAAATCCAATCAAATGCGACTCACGAGGTTTTGCGGCCATATTTGACCATGCTATCCCCATGACAAAATTCTGAAAATTATCCAGAGTACTCACAATTGATAGGCCTAATCAAAAATCATCAAGAGATTGGTGGCAACAATGCATTACTTGAGAAAATACTCAGTCGTCTGTCGTGACAAATTTTTCTATCACGATAGACGATTTTTTTGGTCTGCCATTATAAATAGTATTAGGCCCGATTCTGCCTTTCCAAATTTTATGTTATGTTATTTTTGTTTTTTCAATACAAATTCAAATAAGAAGGGCGGAAATAAAATAACTTAATGTGGATTTTATGGTGCAAGAATATAGAGCATTCTATTAAATATGTTTACCTATTTGCAGTTTTCGTTCGTCAATATTGAATATTGCTATACATATAATATTATTACTCAGCTAATAGTAGAGAAAATAAATTATTTATTATAGAAATCTATCGTGTCATTATAGTGTAAATTATTTTCCATGATGATAGTTTACTTTGCAGCATAGGATTTGAAGTGGTGTTGCCAACGTTAACTATCATAATTTTTTAGGATTGAATTTTGGGCCAACTTCACAAAGGTCTAGTTTTCGTACACTAATTTAAGAATTATTAACCATTTATTCCTTTAAATTTCAAATACATCTCTGAAAAATAAACTACAACAAAAAAAAATCGACTAAAACGTCAAAGATCTAGCATAAACAAACATCAAGTGAATTTTCATTTTTTATTTATAAGATGTGTTACCATGGTTACTACTACTTTTATATTATTGTATCTGGCATGCTTTTAATTTGCAACGTTTATTTATTCCGTCTCTAGGTTACAGCTACTTTGCTTTACTACTTTATAAATGTGTGATGGATGATGAAAGTTATTTCACTGTTGAAGGTAATGAATGGCAGCCAAAATACTACTACGAGTCTCCCGATCACAAAGCACCAGAAAAGGAGAAGTTTATTCATAAGACCAAGTTTCCAGGTAAAGTTATGTTGTGGTTGGCTATTAGCGAACGAGGTGTCAGTGACCCAGTATTTTTCAAAAGTGGTTTAGCGGTTAATGCGCAAACATACACAAGCAAATGTTTACCTGTGCTTCAGAAATTTATAAATAAATATCATAAAAATGATAAAACGATTTTTTGTCCTGATTTGGCATCCTCACATTATGCCAACGCAACGTTATCTGATTTACGTCAACGCAGAATCGAATTTATCCCTAAAGACTATAACCCACCAAATGTTCCACAATTAAGGCCCATTGAAACTTTTTGGGCAAATCTGAAGAGAATGGTATACAACAATGGATATCGTGCGAAAAATGTTGAATGTCTTATTAGAAAGATAAAAAGAGATTTAAAGAAGATCGATACATCAGGAACGCAGGCGGCTATGAAAAGAGTGCCAAAAAGGATCAGGAAAGCGAATAGATATGGAGCGCAAATTTTTCTGTAAATTTTATCTAAGAATTAAAGTTTTAAATAAATTATGGATTAAAATCGTTTGATTAGTAAATAATTTTTTTTTTACTTTTTTTTGTTTGTCCATATTTTATTCCTCATACGTTAGTATGGCCTATCTGACCGTATATGCCACTACTTAGCCTTATCTCTAGGTATTAGCCCAATAAAATTCTAAACTTCACCATAACACATATTTCCATACGTGAATGAAACTGCCTGAAGGGAAATTACAAAAAAGTATTTTATCCCCATGATATGAACATGGGGTGCTTAGTGTAACTTGGTACTAGTATGGCCTATCTGGCCGTATATGCCACTACTTAGCTTTATCTCTGGTATTAGCCCAATAAAATTCTAAACTTCACCATAACACATATTTACATACGTGAATGAAACTGCCTGAAGGGAAATTACAAAAAAAGCATTTTATCCTCATGATATCAAAATGGGGTGCTGAGTGTAACTTGGTACTAGTATGGCCTATCTGGCCGTATATGCCACTACTTAGCTTTATCTCTGGTATACGCTCCTTTCAGGTTAACGCTCCAACATTAAACATGAAATTATCGTAGAGGAATTTTAAAATAAAACTACGTATCTTAAATCTGTAATATAAAATAATTGATTTGTGCCTACCTGCAATTATGTAACAAAATTAGTTTGAACATAGAAACAGTGGCAAATAACATTTTTTCTACATAATTTTTTCTAGAATTGGTTAAATTTTATATTTACATTTTTTTCGGGATTATGCTACATTTTATACGACATTTACACTTTTTCTGGTTAGCTACATTTTAGTCAAGAAACGAACCTAAATCTCGGGCTGAAATTTCGGACTAACTTCACTGACTTCAATTTAAGTAGGTATGATCAAGCACATGTATTGCTATCTCTTTCACTAAAAAATTCTGTCATTTGGTGCTTTTTTCTTGATATACTTTTTTTATAAACACTAGTTCATAGCAAACAAAAACAAATCGAATTGTTTTGCGGTGATAGTTTTTGTAAAAAGCCTTGTGATTTTATCGCACCGAATGACGATATGCGCAAGAAAAGACGAATTTTATTTCTCAAGTGAACCTCTCTCGTGTGAAGTAGTGTTTTTGCGAGAAATAATTATCGGTGAAAATTTAATTTTTAGTGCGTCTAATTTTATTATTTAATATTTAATTGTATTTTCTTAATTTTTATTTTTTTTTTCTTTCTGTTTGTGTACATTTTTAAATCTACCTGGTAAGTTCTTTATAGTACACATTTTTCACAAAATTTCGCATACGTTTTCTACAATAGAAGAGGGGCAAAGTGCTACGCACTTTGTTCCTATTACAAATTATACCTCTGCGGACGAATTTTATGATTCTGATACAGACGGTATGGCAAATAAAAAATCCAAAACTGTTTTTGCAAATGAAAACATAGTGAATAAAAATAAATTGTCTAGTAAAAACAATCTCAAACATAAAATAAGCAAAAATGCAGAAACCAAAATGGATACCCAAATGGATTCGACAGCGTCTATTTCGGATTCCAATTTGATTATCGAAAATAATATAACAATTCCAATTAACACTATGGAAAATTCCACAGCGTTACCAAATAATTCAAATACGAACAATAAGATTCCAACCAATCTATATAATAAATTTGATTCAGGGCCTTTTTCTGTCTTTATGAAAAAAGAAAAAATAAATTTAATTCATCTTGCAAAAGCAATCAAATTTAACAATTTTAAAAACATTAAAAAAGTTGAGAGCATTGGCAAAAACACTGCCAAAATCACTTTCGATAATTACGAAGACGCTAATAATGTAGTGAAATCTGAAAAATTCAAAGTATTTGACAATTATATTCCTTTTATACCAAAAAGTTAAACAACTTCAATAGGTGTAATTAGAGATGTCCCCATAGACCTATCAGAAATAGACATTAAAAATAATTTAAACGCTAACATTCCCATACTCAAAGTGGAAAGAATGAAGAAATGGGATTTCAAATCTGAAACATTAGTAGACATGGAATTGGTCAAAATTACTTTCGACTCAGGAACCATCTCCTACAATGTATCCCTTTATGATAATATATTACTCAAGGTCAAATACTTCATCCCTAATCCTTTTTTCTGCAAAAAATGCCTAAATTACGGCCACACCATAAAATTCTGTGAATCAAAGTTATCGAAATGCTTAACGTGCGCTAAAATAAAAAGTGATGATCATGTATGTGACGATACAAAGGCTTGCAATTTTTGTGGAATTGGTCACATGACTAATTATTACAAATGCAACGAAAAATCAAGACAAAAACAAATTAGACAATACATGATCATTAACAAAGCCAGTTATGCAGAATCTAGAATTCAACTTTTCGGTACCAGAAGTAAACCTAATAGTTCAGATTTCAACACCACAATTAATAATAAAAATCAAGCTTGGACTAATAACAACCTTCCAGATAAAAATTTATAAAAAATCGAAATCCTCAACTCAGTAATTGATGAACTTAAAGCGCAAATGTCTGAAAGAGACTCAATCCTCAAAGACATTTCCACACTTGTTTTAAACGATAACGGTTTAAATCAAGGTGTCATTGATTCACTTAAAATTAAATTATCAAAATACGCACAGTAATAATTTTTCCTTTCCTATTTATTTCATATGAATTCAATTAAAATCTTACAAATAAATATCAGAAGCTTAAACAGTAACAAAGACATTCTTCAACATTTTTTACTATCAAATAAAATAGATATAGCCATATTATCAGAGACTTGGACTAATCCAGGATCTGATATCAAATTCAATAATTTCAATTTTTTAAGAAAAGACAGAATCGATGGATATGGGGGTGTTGGTTTTTTAATCAATAAAAAATTCTCTTGCAGAGTTTTAAATCCCTCATACAATTTTACACATTTAGAAGTTTTCAAAATTAATATCAAGTACAAAAACATAGATCTAAATCTCATTTCATTCTACAACAGTTCATCAAACGACTCCGCGTTGTTAATTAATGAATTTGACCATATGTTATTTAATAATACGGTTAATACTTTAATAGCGGGTAACATAAACATCCACAATAGCCTCTGGGACTTTTCGATAGCACCTACCCACAATAAAATTGGTGACATTAATGATGGCACACATACTAGAATGGACTTATACAGACATAAATCATCAGCTATAGATATTTCCTTGTGCACCTCAGATCTAATAAACAAAATTACTTGGAAAGTGGACCAAACGAATCTTGGCAGTGACCACCTCCCAATAATTATGGATTTCAATTCAGGTTTTGTTTCCATTAAAAATATTACTAATTGGAGCAATGTACTGTCCAGCTTTGACTTATCAAATGCACAAAAATTCGATAACATTGAAACTTACATCAATAATCTTATTGAATCCAATACTTCGGTCAACAAACTTAATAAAAATTTTAAACCAAAACCATGGTTAACCAAAACCATGGTGGCCACATTCAGAAACTTTGGAATATAAAGAAAAATTAACAAAAAATATATAACACCGTCAAAGATCTGTATACAGCAATAGAACTAAAAAAAGCGGTCCAGAAACTCAAAATCACTATCAGAAGGGAGAAAAGGATTTCTTGGAATTTTTTTCTCACAAACATTAATCATAAAATCAACAACGGTGAACTCTGGAACAACATAAATAAAATCAAGAATAAAAAACATGCCTATTTCAATATATTAGAAAACCCTACCATTGCTACAGATTTCCTAAATTTCAACTTCCCCAGTTCTTTTGAATCTCCCACTCCACATCATACCAATAGTTCAAACACAATTACTTTCAAGAATTCAGAAATACGTGACGTAATCAGCAATGCCAATAAAACATCTGCCGGTTATGACAATATATCCTGTAAGTTACTAAAACATCTAATTCAAAAAGACGATAACATCATTACACATTAGAGCCCTGCATCGGATAGTATTATCCGCGGATATCCGCATTTATCCGCTATCCGCGGTTAAAAGCGGATATATCCGCAACACAATTGTGCGGATGCGGATCGGATGCGGATCAGTAATGTTTATCCGCATTATGCGGATATTTACTTTTTATCCGCGTATCCGCTGTTAATGTAATGTTGAATTGAGCATTGGCTGATCTTGAGCAGAAAAAGGCGGAACTCGCCATAGTAGAAAATGATTTAGTTCAGTTTTTTTTTTGCTCGAGATCGGTTTTTTAAATCTGAAAGAACTCGACATAAGTAAACCCATTTCAAACCAACGAATGTAATAAAAAATAAAAATGATTCTAATATTTCTTATGTATATAGGTATATGTGTGTGTAAAATTGCGCCGGTTGCAAAACACAAATCCTTTCCTATTACACATATCCACGCATAAGTGAAAAATTTAAAGGTACATTTTGAAAGTTCCCACTTTCCACACTTGTTTTCATTTTGCGGATGCGGATGAGTGCGGATGCGGATATGAGAATTTTTAGCGAGTGCGGATGCGGATAAATTTTTGTTTTGTTCAGCGGATGCGGATCGGATGCGGATACGAAAAAATGTATCCGCGCAGGGCTCTATTACACATATTACATCATATTTTAATGATATTTGGAAAAACCAAATCTACCCGGAAAACTGGAAAATTTCAAAAACAATTGCAATCCTCAAAAAAGGCAAAGACGATAGAATTTATTCAAACTACCGACCCATCTGTCTGTTACCGGTTCTCTCAAAAATTTTCAATAAATTAATCTTAGAAAAAATTAATTCCCACATTAACTCCAATAACATTATTAATTATAACAACTTTGGATTCAGGAAAAACAAATCCATTACCGATTATTTCGTGGAAATGTTCAATTTTATATTGAACACAAAAAAACAAAATAAAAAAATTATCTTAGTTAATTTGGACATTTCCAGGGCGTTCGATAATGTTGATAAAAACATTTTACTAGGCATCATGACAGATTTTGGTTTCCCTCAGGACATTACCAACTGGATTCATCAGTTCCTCACCAACAGAAAAATTGTTTTAACTAATAATAGTTCTAGCTCTCATCACACGAACAAAGGTATTCCACAGGGTAGCGGTTTGAGTCCTACCTTATTCAATATCTACACCACTTCGTTACATAACAATATCAACAACAACTGTAAAATCTTTCAATATGCGGATGACATTTGCGTTGTCATTTATGCTGATAATCATGACGAACTACAGATCTGGGCAAACTCCACACTACAATCTCTATCAGTTAAACTTCAACAGTTAAACCTACAAATTAATACAGAAAAATCACATTACCTAAGGCTCTTCACCAACAGAAACAATTCCAAGTCAATTCGAATCGCAGTCAATAATTCAATTTTAAACGAATATAAAACCACTAAAATTCTTGGAACCTCCTTTTCTAACAGACTTTCTCTAACTAAACATTATACAAACCTGAAAGCTAATATCACAAACTCAATTAATCTACTTAAAACACTCACTCACTTCAATGGAGGTGTAAACGCAGAAACTATGATCAACATATTCAAGGCACTAATCAAATCTAAATTGGACTATTCTTACGTATTGACAGATACTAAATTTAAAAAAGACATCAAAATATGTCAAACCATAAAAAACACCTGTCTTAGAACATGCCTTGGATTCATCAGAACTACTCCGCTCCCGACCATTCTATCTGAATCTTTGGAAACCTCCTCAGATTTAGACATCATTAAAAAATCTCTAAAATATATTTCGAAAAATATATTCCACGACACTAAGGTTGGAAGAGATATTGTTCAGAACAGATCTATACCACATCTTAATAATTTATATACAGATCACCCATTTCTTGCAAAAATTATCCCATTTCACAAGAAAAAAACCTCCCCAGAAAATTTCAGAATACTATCCGAAATCAAAGGACTTCCCAATAAAAATTTATCTAACCTTACCGTTCAATATTCATTATCTATGCAGGAACTAAATAATTATAACAATTTCGCCAAGATCTATACGGATGGTTCCATAAGGGGCACAGAGGCCGGTATAGGGGTATTTGTTGAGGAT
Source organism: Tipula helvola (assembly GCA_963556165.1). Lineage (NCBI taxonomy): Eukaryota > Metazoa > Arthropoda > Insecta > Diptera > Tipulidae > Tipula > Tipula helvola. The sequence continues at coordinate 192,785,191 of OY744483.1, read as the reverse complement.
CACAATTGGAATTTTTCCATTAAATTAAAAAACTTCACAGACATTAAAAACACAGAAACCATAGCCATAAAAATTGCAATAACATTATCATTAATTTTGAAAAACAATAATATTTTAATCATCACAGACTCCAAAAGTTCTTGTACATCTTTAATAACAGCTCATCGTATAAACACGTATAAACATTTCGAAAATCAAATTATAGACACAGCCGGCTTTAACCCAAACAAAAATTTCGTGATACATTGGTTTCCAAGTCATTGCGGAATAAAAGGAAACGTCATTGCGGATGGCTTAGCCAAGAAAGCAATTGTTTCACCCTCACACTATTTAGATAATAACCCCACAACTACGGATATTCTAAACATAATCTCCAACTCAATACATAATAAATGGAAAACAAAATACATTTCTCTATGCAACAATTCAGGCAAATATTATAAACAGATATGTCCTCTCCCGAGAACTTCATTCCTCTTCAAAAATTCCAATTTTTCATCTTCACAAACCAAACTAATTTTTAGACTAGCATCAGGACACGCTATGAACAATAAATTCAAATACCTGGTAGGGTTAGAAACCTCTCCCTACTGCGAAATTTGCAATACTATTGAGGATAGCGACCATATAATTAATGATTGTACTAAATATAACAGAGAAAGAAACAAATATCCGTTATTATACAGGAAATCACTGATAAACATATTAAAAGACAATAACTTCGAGGAATTTGAGATTGTATGCGACTTTGTGAAAGATATTAAATGTGTATTATAATAGAACTAATCTTATTAATATTGCTTAATTTAAATAACAGCACTAGACTGGTTCTGAGAATTACTAGAATTAAGAATTTATCTTGAATTAACATTATTTAAGAAACTTTTATCTTATTGAATTAAAACATTGATTATTTAAAAACTTTACTTTCCATATCATTTTCATTTTATTATATGTATTTTGTTTTCTCCATTAACATTATTAACATTTATTAATATTATATAACTAGATTTTAAAAAAAAAAAAAAAAAAGAAATTTATTTTGAATTATATAATTATTTCAATCAATATATTTATAATCAATATCATAAACCTGAAGAAATCTACAATTCAACCCTCCAGCATCACCCTTGAGTGGTTTTTGGAACTACGGGCTGCAACAATTCTCTGGTCATATGGATTGAAAGATCTGACCTGAGCAATCCAATAAACAAACAAACAAGACGAATTTGAAATAGCTGTCAATCATACCTAATTCAATTAGTGATTTTCCCAAATATAATTGCAACGCTTGCTGACTGGCGGCTAAAATATTTCGTATGGAGTTTTATATGGTCAAACATGTGTTTGAATTTTTCATTAAATTATTAATTTCGACTAAATTAATTTTAAAATTTGATATTTATTATTAATCGCAACATACTCATCTTTATTAATCATAAAAAAAAAGTAGGGGGACATCCACTAATTTAGACAAGAAACTTGTATTTGTAAACATGATTTTACGTGTTTTTGCATGTAAAATAAAAAAAAAAGTAGTCAGCGCTGCCCAAGCGTGGGGACAAATGAACTAAAATCGATATTGAGAAAGTCCCTCATTGGTTTATCATGATATGTATATATCGCTGGTTTGTACAAAAATCAAGGCAGTCCTGATTTGTTTTAAATTTGTTTTCCTGTAAACAGAAAAATTTTATTGTTTGATTGCATAAGTAGTGAAAATGGTGGTTTACTTTTCTCATCCTAACTAAAAATGTAGAGAGATTTTCTTCTACGATTTTTCACCCATTAATTCTAAACATATTGAGGACGCAAATTATAGATAATATATTCAATTCAAGTGAATTTTAGTTCATAAATATTTAAGTCAAAATGACCGAATTTGCATTAGTTCTTATGGGAAATTAAAAGAAGTAATATTTACGCCTGTACTACGGGCTTTTCCTTCTAGTGACTACATAATCTGTCTCGAGTCTGTCTTTTGGGTATTAATTTTTAGTCAATATCGTGATTTGTGGCATTCCTGTACAAGAAGTAAATAAAATGGAAAGCGAGTGCTGCACGTAATATGCGATATTATAAGCGATAATATGCGTCCAAAGGTTCCAGATCTTCTCGGGGGGTGTTGTTCAATTAATCAACCCCCTTCTTTAGAAAACTGGAATCGGCACTGAAACTCTGCCTTCCTGTAAAATTCCTAGTCATGGAAATCTATTGTGTAATACTTTAGGACGTAAAGATTGTATCGACAATATTGTCCCGTAATCTGATTACCCAGACTCTGATGACGATGACGAAGATTCATTAAATATATTTTCCATTTTGAACTTAAATTTTCAAAAATTAATTTAAGCTTAAATTTGCAATTCATTATGTTCATATTTTTAATTTTGTATATGTAATTTTACAGATCATAAATGACGTTTTATAATTCCAAATTTTCGAAAATGTCCGTATCTCCGGTTTTAGCCATGGATATCGAGGTATATATCCGAGGATACAATTATAATCCAGGTTTGATGCAGTGGATTTATCGTTGTTTGAAAATACGAAAGAGGGGATAAATTCGCCGATCTATCATTATCCTCGCTTAAAATTACGGACCTAAATACATCAAATAACCATTCTAGATCATTCATGGTTGGCCATATTTCAAAACATTATCTAAAAATCTTTCTGAAATCCAATTTCCATCGTACATGCTGAATTTCATCATAATCGATTAGGAAATAGACAATGTTGTGGAGCAACCATTGTCATCGAAAGGCGAAGCAAGCAATCTATTAAAACATTTGGCGGTAACAGAAGCAAACTACATAGAAGCTTTCCAGAAGCTATGCAAAAGATATGACAGAAAAAGTTTGACTGCGCTAATTCGTTTATTAAGCTTTTTATGGAACAGCCTAGTATTCGCCAAGCAAATGCTTCAACCATAAGGAAGCTTTTAGATACTTCGGATGAGGTCACACGCGGTTTAAAAGCATTAGGCCCAAAGCCGAATCCAAGGATCCATAGTTGCTGTACATTTTATGTAACAAACTGGATGACAAATCAAAACAATTATGGATGAGGCATACCATTGGCCAAGAGTTTCCGGCATTACAAAGCTTCTATGAATTTTTAGCTAGTAGAGCAGATGCACTTGGGGGAATAAATACGAGCAACAAGAGTCATTTAGCAAAACCAGTTACTTCTGTCAAGGGATTTCATGTCAAATCAGATATCGCATGTCCAGTTTGTCATACCAACAGCCATCAGCTCTTTGAATATACCAAATTCAAATCAATGGATGTATCAGCACGAAGCGATTTGATCAAAACAGATGGTCGTTGCTTCACAGTGTTTACAACTGCCGATCAACCAAAAGATGTCGAATCTGCTTCAAGAGGCATCACTCTCTCCTACATTTGGCAACATTACCAGACGAAACAACAGCAAAGACATCCGCAACCATTAATTTACAACCACCAAAAAGTGAAGAATTACCATCGCACCACCAATGTCAAGCACAGTCATCTACAGTTAATTTGGCGAATAATCATCCAGAATGCGACACCACCACCCACAACGTAAATGTAAACCAGGCACGAAACCTCGTCAATCAAACCCTACTACTAACGGCAATAATAAAAATCAAAGATGGTTTCGGTGAATGGAAGCAATGTCGTGCTCTTTTAGATTCCGGGTCCCAAGCGTCTTTCGTAAGTGAGGATCTAGTGCAACGATTAAATCTACCTCGAACTAATGCACGCATCAGCATGAGCGAAATTGGTCAGTCAACTGCGGAAATAACCAAAGGAAAGGTCATATTAAGCATATCATCTCGAATCGAGTTATACAATTGGCAACTAGAGTGCCTAATCATATCAAAGGTAACATCATGCCAACCAGCCACGCTAGTCGAAATACCGATCTTGCATAACATTGAGCTTCTACCACTAGCTGACCCCACCTTCAACCAACCAAATAAAAGTGATGTGCTCTTGGGAAACGATCAATTTTTTAGTTTATTGAAACCCAGAATTATCAACCTAAACAGTGGCAAACTCATCGTGCAAAATACAGTGTTCGGGTAGGTTATTGCTGTGTGAGAGTTGCAGAGATTCTGGGAAATAGAAGAGATCACACCGACAATTCAATCGACTAATTATTCCGATGTAGAGAAATACTGTGAAGAACATTTTGAGAAGAACACAATACGAATGAAGGAAGGCAAGTTTATGGTGAAACTTCCATTTAAATCGTCAACGGTAACAACTGGAGGCACTAGAGAGAAAATTTGCGAAGAACACACAAGTTAAAACGTACTACCACAACTTTAAGGAAGAATACATGGCTCTTAAGCATATGGAAGAGGTACCAGTTAACGAAATAAACCAAACCAACGGAGTTTATTATCTTCCTCATGATGGTTTGTTAAGAGAATCCAGCTCTACGACGAAACTAAGGGTGGTTTTCGACGCATCGTTCAAAGGATCTACTCAAACCTCGCTAAACGATATGTTGATGGTCGGACCAACCGTATGCGAATCGCTTACGTCAATACTAATGCGTTTCTTCTTATATAAGATCGTGCTTACCGCGGATTTTGAAAAGATGTTCAGGCAAATTGTCTTACATCCAATTGATAGGGATTATCACTGAATCCTGTGGCAAACTGATACAATGAAGGATCCGATACATTATCATCTCACCACTGTCACCTACGGAACGGCGTCGGCACCATACCTCGCTACAAAAACTCTACAGATGGTCGGGAATAGCGTAATTATGAATAAATATATAGACGATTTTATGTCGAGATGTCATACAACGGAAGAAGCATTTAAAACTCAAGAATTCGTTACAGCTGTTTTCAAATCACATGGATTTAATTTGCGGAAATGCCATCTAATTACGGCCCCTTACTAGACAAAATTACCCCAGAAAACAAAGAGAACATTCCGGTAAATATAGAAGGTGATCAATCTTATCTTATACTGCTCGGTATTCAATGGAATCCTATCATAGACGAATTCCAGTATAAGGTATCAGTTAACAAAGAATCAACCGGAACAAAGCAAGAGGCTTTATCACAATCACACCAGCTCGCACCAGCCATCGTGACCATCAAAATTTTGTTTCAAAGCTTGTGGTTGTTAAAGCTAGAATAGGACGATCCATTACCTGTCAATGAAACCGAGCTATGGCGTAAAATAAAGGAGGAACTTCCAGCACTCGAAAAAATAAAAATCGCGAGATGGTACAGAACCAGCGAAGAAGGGTTTGAGCTTCTTGGATTTAGCGATTCTTCCGAGAAGGCATATTCTGCGGTTGTTTATTGCAGGTGCATCGATCAAAACGGCAAGGTCAGAGTCACTCTAATCAATTCTAAAACAAAGGTGGCTCCGATAAATCAAGTATCCATTCCAGGGCTTGAATTGTGTGCTGCAGCGTTATTAGCCAAATTGATCAAATCGGTTAGAGAAGCCTTGAGCGTTCCTGAAGTCAAAACAACATTATGGACCGATTCCAATATTTTTCTAGGATGGCTGTCATCTCCTCCAAGAAGATGGAAGATATTTATCGCTAACCGCACAGCCAACATATTATCAAAAACATCGAGCGAGTGTTGGAATCATGTCGATTCACAGACTAATCCGGCAGGGTTTATTAATTTTAATCGAGGACGTACGGCTATAGACCGGTTTTGTATAAACCACCTGCACGTAGCATTGCTTCATGCCTGCCTATAGTGCTGTTCCATCCTAAGGAGAAAAACTTTAGTTTTGCAAGAGACATAAATGTGTGTCCGTTGTAGTGAGGTGTCCCATAAAGTGAGTGTTCGTTGAAATGAGATTTCACTGTACTATATGCATGAACATCGATAAAGAAGGAAATACCTAATAGATTATAATACAATTCAATGACGGATTTTGTTTAAAACGAAACCATACATATAAGATTTTTCTCGATAGTCCGTAGTATGTGCTGGACGGAAAAATTATCAAATGGCCGTTCCCTGGGCGGTAGGTCTTATAAATAACCAGCAATTTTTACATCAAATGTTGTATGAAGTTTCGCGAGAATTCTGGGCTTTAAATTTGTGTTGAACCAATTTTGCCGGTGGAACATTTGATACAAATATTGCTTGTTATTTAAATGATCGACCCCAACCGGCGATTTGATAATTTCTACATCTAGTGCATTCTAACATATCACGGTCAATCGATAAGAACCATTTAACTTTGGGATTTTTGTGTTTTGTTTCGAGTCGTGTTTTCTTACATCACCTAAATGTATACTATTTTGTTTACTCACTCATCTACATATTTTGCTATTAGCTAACATTTTCAGTTCGGTAAAAGTTAATATTTTTGATGCTCTTCTATTTGTTAAATGTCAACGCTAAAATTCAGTTTGGGCATAATTCAATTAGGTGGTCAGGCTGCAGCGTATGTAGAAGGATAAACATAAAACTTGCTTAATGCGCTGTACCTGCAAACAAATTCAGTAAGTGCTCACACTGCCTCTTCGTGGCGGCTGCTAGAAACTACTCTGTTAAAGGGGCTAGCGTTGCGCTAAACTCCCACATGGCCCTACAACAATAATAATAATAATCATAAGGGGCTAGCGTTGGTTTAACAGGTTGGGCTGTCAAATCTTATTGTTATACGAAACCTCAACATTGAGCCTAGGGTATTTTTGGCAGAACAATGACTAGCGATATGAAGGTAATGATTTTTACTTTCGAACATGTAACATACTTACATCGTCCATTAGAGTCGCTATACGGACTAACTCTCTGAAACATGAATTTGGTGTTGTCAATTCGTGACTGATTTCATGTGTGTCAACAATCAGAATTGTCCTGATGCAAGCCATTGATCACTGACAAGACATTTTTTGTTCTTTTTTTGCAAAACGGCCAAGTTATTGAATTCTTGTAAAAAATAACCAAAAATTGTATTTGTCCAAAACCAATTTTCTCGAGGATTTTAAAGGTCACTGAGCTCAAAAAAAGATCCATCTTTCTAGGTTGAAGTTGAGTTGGGGTGCAGTTACCTTGCATTAAGATTGAGTGGGAGATTTGATTGGGGAATTATTTTGGGGTTGATTCGTGGATTGAGTTTATGTTGATTGTAAAGTTGATTTGGGGTTGAATTGGCGAATGAGTTTAGGGTTGCGTTACCGGTTGATTTGATAATTGCGTTGCGATTGAGATGACGGTTGAACTATAAATTGATTTAGAGGTTGATCTGATTCAGTTAAAAGATTCAGTCAGGGATTGATTTGGAAATTGAGCTAATTTTCAGGACCGAAGTTCTGATCACTTCGGATATGGTGTCAACCCTTCATATTTTTTATTTTGTTAACTTCGGATAAAATAACAAAAGTTATTGAAATCCTGGCAAAAATGACAAACATTTTGTCGGTTCAAAACCATGTTGTTAAGATTGTGTAATATTGAAAAAATTACATCAGAGTTAATTAACAAAGTAAAAACTCTTAAGATATAAAATGAAAAAATGAAAAATTCTTTACAGGGAAAGGAACCTGACGAACAGGATACTTCAGAGTTCCGTAAGAAAAATGCTTTGCAAGCCAAGAAGCCACAGAGGAACCGTATGCTACAGAGTTCCACACAGGAAGAAAAGACCTTCATAAAAGGAAGGCAGAATCTTCCCCAGAAATTATAGCTTCAAACCAAACTTCAAAATCAGTTGTATAAAATCAATATCAGCAAAATATACCCGATCAGGTGAACCAAGCTACCAAAATTAATGAAAAGGTATCACTGTAGGCTCGTGCACTCGTAGAAAAGGTGGGCTGCCTCGTTTACGTGCAATTAGGCACCACAAGATAATTGACTCGCGAAAATCCAATTTGGTTTTTAAATTGTCACAAATGAGAATTACAAACACAACACTAATTTTCGTATAAACACTTTATTTTGATATATTGTCCGCTTCGACTCACAGATTGCAACTTTTTAATGACTTGCAATTTTACAGATGATTTGCCATTTTATTTAGTTTTTAGTTGTTGCTTCTTCGGATGGCTGATTGCAATAGATCGATAATTTGACAGCCAAAATATGTCAAATTTTTTTGAGTGTTAAGGAAAACAAACAGCAGTTTATATGAAGGTAACTTAAAATGTTTGAAAATAACTTAATTGTAATAAAAGTAACCATAGAAAAAACTCAAACGGCACAAGATTAAACCTAAAGAATACGAATTTGCCTTCTTTTTATGTTTTAATTTTTCACACGCTTTTCACAAAAAAATTTACTTGCTTAGCTGAAAATGACATAAAATGAATACATTTCAATTAAATTTTTATTAAAAAATATTTAATATATGTCTGTAATTATAGAAATAAAATTGCATTTGTGCCACTTCATACGAAAAGATATGAACAATATTTTGACGTTTATTTGTTTTCCTTAACACAAAAAATCACAATGAAGTTGTCTAGCATTCAATCTATTAATTCTAATAAAATATTGGCAGAAGATTGGCTTGCATAGTGCATGTGCTGATACTTAGATGGCGCGATTATTCAATTCGGCCAGTTTTACTTTCCGGACACTTTATGTATTCCTCTTGTTAATGGATTCCTTGTTTTTGACATTTTGACAGTAAATAAATAAATTAACATAAACAAGACAAAACATTAAATAGGTGAGTAAACTAATAATATAACATATTTTTAAATTATTTCTATCATTCCAATCTACTTTTAGAATGTGTATCATTCCGCGGATTCATCGATGCGATTGGAATTGGAACATATGACCTCAGATAAGTATTTGTTTCCAGGATTTGTGTTTCTTTGTTTTGATTTGTGTTCCCTTCTTTTTCAGATATATTCCTGGTTTCTGCCGGTCCCGAACAATCACCAACAATCAACATTATTGGCAGAACTGAATATGGTTCTAATTAATCATTAATGAAATCGGTGACTACAAAAGAATATAGAGTTGTAGCACTGAACAACATATAGAAAATCAATACAACAGATATTGTAACTTATAGAGCCTTGTCTGCAAATCTGACAGATGAAGGCAAGAAATGGTACACATACGAGGACAAAAATGATCGCCCGATCAAAGTGATGGCGAAAGGTCTTCACCCAACCTGTACAAAGCAGGATATAATCGAAGAGCTTAAACACCAGGCGGGCTACAAAATAGAGGATACCGTAAATAGCCTAAAAAACCGTAACTGATCAAGGAATCAAAATTAATAAAAGGGGACTTCCATTGTTTATGCTTACTTTTAATAGCAAAGAAAAAGTGGAAAGGATTTTCAATATTAAGGAAGTCCTTAACTTAAAAGTTAGAATAAAAGCCTTAAGAAAATCCACTGGCTGGATACATCAGTGTAAGAAATGCCAAGGATATAATCACACGCAGAAATATTGCAGACGAGAGTCTAGATGTGTGAAATGTTCGGGAAAACATCTCGCCCAAGTTTATGATTTGACAAAAAATACGCCTCCAAAAGAGCATCCCGCTAAGTATAGAGAATGTGAAGTAGTCAGGGAGCTCCACAAGGAAGTGTTCCTGGGCCAATACTCCACTTACTATATCTACGTGAGATGTACCAAGGACAAAAGGAACAAGTATTGCAACCTTTGCGGATGATATACTGCAATCTTGACAATTGGAGACAATATATAGAAGTCAATCAGTAAATTACAAAACGCCGCTAATTCATTGAGTAATTGGGTGAAGAAATGGTGCCTTCAACTCAACGAAACTAAATCTGTGCTTTTAAACTTTACCAACAAAAATGTTAATTGGTACCTGTTCGATTGAATTTTCAAATCGCAACTACTTCCACATGCAAACACGGCAAAATATTTAAGAATGACCCTTGAATATACTCAAGTGGCAAGATCATGTTAAAAAAGAAGAGTTTAACATTTAATATAGAAAAATGTATTGGCTCATAGGCAAACTCATAAAAAACTGCTCTTATTGAGTTGGGTGTTGCGCAAACTCAACGCCCAACTCAATCCTCAAACCACCATATATAAAAATATGGTTGATTTGAGGATTGAGTTTGGCTCCATTTGCCGGTTGTGTGATGGTTGAAATAGAGTTAGCTTGAGTTAAGTTCACATACGCATACCGCTTTTAAAACCATGTTGATTTCAGAGTTAAGTTGGGCTTGAGTTTGAGATTGATTTAAAGGCTGCGTTGTAGGTCGTGTTGGGGTTGGACTAGGGCTTAGTTAGGGTTGAGTTGGAGTTGGAATTGAGCTGAGTATGAGTCGGCGGTTAAGGTAGGAATTTATTTGGGGTTGGGTTGAGGATTGAGTTGGACTTGAGTTTGAAGTTAAGTTAAGGGTTGAGTTAGGAGTCGAGTTAGAATTTGAGTTAGGATTGAGTAGAGTTCATAGACACAAGCAGTATTCGTATTGTTTTGCTTTAGGGATTGAGTTCGGAGTTGACTTGATGTTAGTTTGGGGCTGAGTAGGGCGTTGAGTTTGGAGTTAAGTTGATTTATTCAGCCGTTCTGTTAGGAATTTATTTGGGGGTTGAGTTGAAATTTGACTTGGAAATTAGCTTGACTTGTTCTGAGTTGATTTCATGCACGCATTTAATTTTCGGACCGTGTTGATTTGAGAAATGAGTTGGGCGTGTAACTAGGAGTTACGTTGGGGTTGAATTATTGTTGATGAGGAGGTATTGATGAGTTGTCGTTGTACGATGGGCTTCAGTTGAGAATTTGTTTTCGGGGTCAGTCGGAGGTTGAGTTGGAAAGTAGATTAAGCTGAGTTGATGAACACCTGTAATTTACGAATCGTATTGATTTCCGTTCCCGAAGGTTATTATGCAAATAGAAGATGTTATGTTATGCTGGAAATTCTGTTTACGTTACCATTACCATTAGCATTACCATTACCATTACCATTGCCATTACCATTACCTTTACCATTCCTGTTGCGCCGCAACTTTATAATATAATACAACAATTATGAGTACACATAACGAGTACCTCAACACCACCACAATAGTAAATAAAATATGTAAATCAAACCAGTCTGCAATGTACTATATACGTAATATCTTGTTTTTTGACTCATGTACGGCTACTTAAAATATAACAGTATGAATGTATCTGGTAAAATGAAATTTAGTTGTACTTTGTTAGTTGATAAGTGGATCTTGCGGTGGCAGGTAATAAATTTATAATAAACTCAAATTGTAATACAAATTCAAATTTTAATAATTGTGTACAACAAAAACAAATTAATAAATTCTATAAAATTAAAAATTAAATTAATAAAATAAGAAGTTAAGATACAACACTTAGTGACATTATAATTAATGTGTATTTATTTTTAAAGAAAATCTGAGCGTTTTCAATAACCATTACCAATACCATTACCATTACCATTACGATTACCATTACTATCACCATCGCAATAACATAAATTATATATTTTTGTCATTAGAAAACTTTTTAAAGAAATGTGATAAAGAGCTGGCTTGGCCAGCGTATAGCGCCGACTTAAATCCAATAGAAAATGTTCGTGGGTTATATGGTTAAGGATTGAAAGCCTCTTTACCCACGAACGAGAGAAATTGTCTTAGAATGTGTTTCGCAAAAATGGGAAGAGCTAAGAGGTAACCCGAATTTTTGCAACTACAACTAGTAGCTTCGGTGCCAAATCGATAACGTGAAGTAATCGATAATGATGGATACTGGACACAGTTTATTACCTTCCTTCATTCTGATTCTCTATAAAATAAGATAATGGGTAAACTTGTAAAACCCGATTATATATTTTTTTCTTTTTTCTCCAATAAAAATCCCATGGTTAGTTCATAAAACAAATCCTTTTCTTTTTTTATTGAATAAAAACATTGACATTGAACACCATACGTTGTTTTTCATTGACATCCTTTGTTAAAACTATAGACTACCTTGTTATTTCTATCGTTGTATAACGTTTTTCGTTGAGTGTTCTTTTATGTACCGAGTATTACAGTTTCAATTGTCCATCCTGCCACCAGAGATGTCCTCATCGCTGTTGTCGATATTTCCTACTTCCTCCAGGTCTTCTAACGTACACCAAGGTTTTAATCGATCTGAACTGCATACCCCGTCAAATTTTCGCTGGGTTTGTTCGGCTTGTCAATTAAATACGGTCCCCGATATTTTGGAATTAGTTTTCTTGATGTACCGCACTTGGAGCACCGCCTTCCCACTTTACAAATACCATATCGCCTCCGTTATAGTTATGCGAGGCACAGTGTGCTTTATCGAAACGTTGTTTCTAGCGTATGCCAGCTGCTTTAGTTCTCTCATAAACTAGCTTGTTAATGGTCTCCACCTTGTCATCGGTAAATTTTGTATTCTCCATTGACAGCAACAATTTATTTTTTAATATACTTCGCAGTTCGTAGATTAAGATTAGTCATTGAGGTGATAGTTTTGTGGTGTCATTGATCGTTGTATTTAACGCCCACTGTATATTCCGAACATTTGTGCCCCATTTCTTATCGTCTTCTCCGCCCATTGCTCGTAACATTCCCAAGATAGTTCGGTTGTACCTTTCACATTGGCCGTTTGCTCTTGGCGTTGCGGTGGCATTCAAAATATGTTTGATATTGTTTTCCGAACAAGATGTTTCGAATGACCTTACTGTAAATCTAGTTCCACGATCACTAATTAATCTCGTTGAAACTCCGAAATGAGTACTCCAATCATCCATGACCGATATAACTGGAGCTGTATTCGTTGATTTTGCTGCTCTGAGAACTACATATTTTGAAAACGCGTCTATTATAACTATCAAATGACTATTACCTTTGGACGTTTTCGGGAAAGGACCCAAGTGGTCCGCATGTATGGTTGAAATGGTATTGGCCTCTTATCAATAGGATACATTTCACCTTCATTTGTCCCCCCTTTTTATTTTGTATACCCACATTCCAGACACGACGAAATATATTACTTCAACAGTTTTTCCAACGCCCGGGTGTCCCATATCGTCGGGATTCATTTTAGCGATACACCACTTAAATGTTTGCTGTGATACTAGAAACACATCAATCGCTGCTGGTTCCAGATCCAATCCATCTCCAATTATGTTCCGGTTAAGTGCGTCGACATGTTGCATCTTCTGCCCACTTCGATGAAGAGTGTTAAAGTTATATATTCAGCCAATCGCAACCACCATCTTCCTATTCATGGAATTAAATCCTTTTTCGTAGCGCAAGTTGTGAACGCAGCACAATCCGTGACCAAAATAAATAGCTTTCTGATTAAATAAATGCGAAATCTGTGAAGCGATTCAACGACTGCCAACGCCTCCAATTCATATGAATGATATTTGCATTCGTTGTCCGTGGTTCGGCGACTAAAATATGACACTGGTTTCGTCTTCCCTTTTTCGTCTCGTTGGAACAGTATACCGGCGAGGCCTTTGGCACTTGCATCGGTGCACACCTCATGTTCCAACCTCGGATTATACAATGTCAGAATATCGCGACTTCCCAACTTGCTTTTTTAAATCACTCGAACGACGTGGTTTGCTCATTTGTGCAGTTAAAGGATTCATTATTTTTCGTTAGCCGCGTTAACGGTTCCGCGATAACTGAAAAATTCTTAACGAATTTTCTGAAATAACTCGCTAATCCGATAAATTGTCGTACCTCATGCTTATCTGTGGGCGTTGGAAATGTTAAAATTACGTTAGTTTTGTTTGGCCCCGGTTGTACACCATGAGAATCAATTTAATGGCAAAGGAATTCAACTTTCTTCTTGAAAAACTGACACTTCTTTAAAAGTTAATCCTCGTTCCAACTTTTTCATACCTTCCTGGATGGTCGTGCTTGGTATGATAGTGTCATTCAGATAAAACAATTACGTCCTCGTTGACCTCCCGAGCGATGGCGTTCATCATTTTATAGCAAACAGCCGGAGCATTTGTTAACCCAAAGGGCATCCTCAAAAACTCGAAATGCCCATCCGGCCTCTAGCTGTACAAGGAATTGATTCAGCGGACATTGTAATCTGATAGTACCCGGACGCTAAATCCAGTACAATGAAATAATTACTACCGCACTGAGTCGTGATAGATGAACTTCCATAATTGATAACGGATACTGGTCCCGCCTCGTCTTATTATTCAATTGTCGGTAATCAATGCACATTCGTTCATCACCGTCCTTCTTTTTAACTAGGACGACTGGACTAGCATAAGGTGATTCAGATTCACGTATTATTTTATGTTCCAACAATTCACTTATCATTGTTTTTACTTTTTCGCGTTGATAGACCACTGGTTCATCATTATTTAATTTAATTTCCATTTCAACATCCGTTTTCCCAAGTTCTTTCAGATTTCGCGCAAAGCAACTCCCGAATTTTGTTACTAACTTAAATAACCATTGCCCTGCTGGGAGGAGAGTCTCAGGAAACTGGGAGTGGTTAACCTCAGTTTAATAAATTCTGAGTGCCTATGATACCCGGTATGGAATGGCGAACTGATGGCGCCATAAAACCATCAACTAATAACCACAGGCAAACTGAGCGTCACATATTCCGGGGTCTCCAGGTAGTGAGTGAAGGGCCCCTTTAAACGGGTTACCCCCTTGAATGGAATGGGTCCTATTGGTTTGGGATATCCATATGGATGGGTGAATGGTTGAGTGAAAGATGAATAGGGGCGGGGATGCTGGGATGTGATGCTTGGTGAGCCAATGGGCTGGATTAAGGTGTTATGCGACCCGTGCTGATGATCAGCTAGGCTGGGGGCCCATTTAACAAAGCCCAGTCGTTAACGGAGCCCTCTGGATACCTGGCTACCTCCAGTTGTATTTAGCCTTACCTGCGTATACGGATCTCTGCGAGGTGGACCAGTATTTCTCCGACACTCGTGGGAATACTATGGATGATTTAAAAAATAAAAATAAGGGAGCCGGTACCCTTGAAAAGCCGGAAATAATGAAGGAAGAAAGTGGCTCTTACCTTAAAGGTGGAGCTACCTCATCAGTGGCAGGGGTAAGTAGCACCATGGCACCAAAGCCAGGAGTCAGCGATACCAATGCCAGGCAAGAGAGCGGGGGATCGGGAAGGATCCCTCCTGCAAAGCGACGATACAGGGAGAAACGGTCGGCGCATAAAATTCTGGATAAACTGGCTGCAACCCCTGAGGGGCAGCTTACAATAGAACAGAAGCAATCTGTGGCTTGGGCGAGGGAGATTGTCGGCCGCGACAGCACGGATAGGGTCCTTGTGCCTAAAAGGCAGAGGTCCCAGGGTGAGCTCGAAGTGGGCGACAGCAAACGAGCCAAGACCGTCACTGGAGCGATATCGGGAGATTCAAAGGAAAAACCTAAATTTTTCAGTGAAATAGTAAAGGAGAACGTACTGGTGCTAGCGGTAATTGACAGAAGTCAAGAAGATGGGAGCATCACGGCAGGAAAGTGGAGGGAAGTGTATAATGCACTAAACTCCATTTTCATCAAGGTCCTGAGAGAAAATCCAGGACCCCTCCGTTCTGTAGAGATGCGGGATGGCATCAAGGGCGCGTAAAGTTAACTGCGTGCTCGGATCAAAGATCGGTGGATCTTTATAAAAAGGCAATAGCCGAAGTAGGTGAGGTATGGGAAGGCGCGAGGCTTGAGGCAGTTCGAAAGGAAGAAATTCCGAGTAGACCAAGGGCCCGCGTCTGGTTACCAACCAAACCAGAAAAGCCAGAAGAGATCCTTGAGATTATTCAGGCAAGTAATACAAATCTTCCAACGAAAGATTGGAAGATTGTCAAACAGAAGGAGGCTAAAGGGGGCTTCAGAATGGCAATCATGCTGCTCAATAAGGAGTCCCTTACTCCCCTGACAGAGACAAAGGGGGTGATCAGCTTCGGTTTCGGGTCGATCACTCTCAACGTTTTTAAAAAAGATGAGGTAGGCATGCGCTCGGAGGACGGGCCGGAGGTGGACGTCGGACGGACCCAGCGGCAGACAGTCGAGCAAGCGCATGGGGTTATAACAGACGATGACGTGGAGCTGCTATTGGAGAGAGGCGGCCTTCTCTCGCTTGGATCCGATGGGGACACCCTGTCGGAATCTGAACGAAGGGAGGCTGGGGATTCTCAAGGCAGCGAAGCATTAATTATGGGGGGCGACACGGCGGATACTAGCGGCCCCTCGGAGGAAGGTAGCATTAGCCTGAAACAGGGAATGCATGAAGAGGTAAGTGAGATAATGCATGGTGATTAATATTGTGCAGATTAATCTTCACCATACGAAGACTGCTTCGGCGGCTCTCGTTCTCAGACTGACTAGATCAGGAGAGGAGCTAGTGTTAATCCAGGAACCTTGGATTAACAAAAACAGGATCTGGGCCTTAAGGTGAAAGGGTATACAACTTTGTACTCAAGTAACTCTGAGAAGATAAGATCTTGCATTTTAGTGAAAAATACTTTAAAAAATTTTCTACTTTCTCAATACAGTAGTGGTGACGTTACTGCGATCAGTATGGAGGTTGGCGGAGACAAGTTTTGGCTGGTCTCTGCGTATATGGATCGGGAGAAGGAGATCCCGCCGGATAACCTGGGGGACCTGATCCGAGAAGCAAGGAAAAATAGGATTGGTGTGATACTCGGATGTGATGCAAACGCGCATCACACAATTTGGAGGAGCACTGATATTAATGAGAGGGGTGAGTCATTTTTTGATTACTTATTAAATACTAACCTTTCAGTCTGCAATGTTGGGCAGGAACCGACATTTATCATTAGTAATCGGCAGGAGGTTCTAGATGTGACCCTCGCCTCGGATACTATTTTTCAGTTGATTAGGGGATGGAGAGTGGCGAAGGAGCACTCATTCTCTGATCATCAATATATAACTTATAACCTTAACATACACCCGGGTACCCAGAAGCCGTTCAGGAATCCTAGAAGGACAAACTGGGAGAAATATGGGGAGGTGTTGGAGGAACTATTGCCGGAGGTCCCCGGACTTCCGGAGACAGTGGAAGAATTGAATTGCATTGTGGATGTTGTCACAAAAGCATGCAATCTTTCCTTTAATGCTTCTTGGCCCCTGATAAAGCCAAGGGGCAGGCAGAAACCGACATAGTGGTCCATGGAGTTGGAGACCTTTCGGAAGGCGTGTAGGACAGCCTTTAATAAGGCAAAGAACACGAGGCATGTACGGGACTGGGACTCCTATAAGTAGGACCTAAGAAAGTACAAAAAAGAATTGAGGAAGGCACAGAGGGGATCTTGGAGACTCTTCTGTGGGAGAATGGAAGAAGTCTCTGAGACTTCCCGCATTAGGAAGATTCTATCTACTAACCCAACTAGTCCTAGTTACTTAATTAGACCAGACGGGTCATGGACAGCTTCAAGTGCGGAATCGTTGGAGCTTCTCATCGATACCCACTTTCCGGGAAGCTTTGATGACTCGATGGAGCCTGGAGCTCATCGAGGAACACCGCCAATAGATATGGAGGGCATATTGGATAGAGAGCGGATCAGGTGGGCGCTGCAGGGTTTTAAGCCTTATAAATCGGCGGGCCCGGATCGGATTATACCAGCAGAGATTCAAAAGAACTCGGCAGCCATCATCCCCTGGCTAGAGGTTATCTTCAGAGGATGTCTGAAACTAGTCTATATTCCTAGGAATTGGACAGAGGTCAAAGTAGTCTTTATCCCGAAATCGGGAAAGAGCTCACATGCTCATCCAAAGGACTTGAGGCCTATAACTCTATCATCCTTTCTGCTAAAAACCCTGGAAAGGTTGATAGATGTGTTTATTCGATCAAGAATTGAACCCAGGAATTGGGCAATGTCGCAGCATGCGTACTGTAAGGGAAAGTCGGTGGACACAGCTCTGCACGATCTAGTACGCACAATTGAGAAATCAATTTACTTGCAAGAATTTTGCATGGTAGCATTTCTCGATATTGAGGGTGCTTTTAATAATGTAAAAACGGAGGCGATCATGGAAGGATTGTCTTTTTTGAAGGTGGACTGCTCTATAAGTAGGTTAATAAATCAGATGCTGGTAAGCAGGACTATTACCTCGGAGCTGGGAGAGTCCAAGATTAGAAGACGGGTGGTTAGAGGAACCCCACAAGGAGGTGTAATGTCCCCCATTCTCTGGAGTGCAGTGATTAATGGATTACTGCTGGAACTAGAGAGAGAGGGGTTAGGGGTTGAAGCATATGCTGATGATGTAGCGATAGCTGTCTCAGGCAAATATCTAGATACGATTAGGGATGTTATGCAGAATGCACTCCTGATTGTTATGAAATGGGCCAGCAAGTGTGGATTGGGGATTAACCCTTCCAAAACAGAGCTGGTACTATTTACTAGGAAATATAAAATTCCGGTGGTTAGCCCTCCTATCATAAACGGCAACGGACTAGTTTTTGCTGACCGAGCGAGATTTCTGGGAATAATCTTTGATAGTAAGCTCAGCTGGAAGCCTAACACTTTGGAAAGGGTGAATAAGGCTATTGTAGCCTTATACTCGTGTAGGAACGCTATAGGTAAGAGATGGGGCTTGAAACCGGAGCTGGTATACTGGCTCTATACCGCCGTGGTAAGACCTGTGCTAATGTACGGGGTGGGCGTTTGGTGGCCAGCTCTAGATAAGGTAACATATAGAGGTATGATGGAGAAGGTACAAAGAACGGCCTGTATGCTTATAAGCGGGGCGCTTAGGACAACACCTACACGCGCTTTAGAGGTTATGTTCCACCTTATTCCAATCGACCATTATGGTAAACAGATGGCAGCCAACGTGGCTACGAGACTCTTGGCTGTCTCTCAGTGGAAGTGTTTTCAGGTGGGACACTCGACGATAGGTAGATTCGCTGGCGAAGAACTGGCGAATCTGGATTATATTACACCAACTTTGTGCTTCGATAAGGGTTTCCTCCGTACCACCTTTCCCTCAAAGGAATCCTGGAGAAACGGATCAATCTTGGAAAACGAGGCAATGCAATTTTTCACGGACGGCTCGAGGCTAGACGATAAGGTAAGAGCCGGAGTCTTCTGTGATAAACTTAATGTTAATATTTCTGTTCGTCTCCCTGACTACTGCAGCGTGTACCAGGCTGAAGTGGTGGCGATCGGGGAAGTCATGACACGGTTGAAGCATAATGTGGTATCCGGGAGGGATATCGCAATTTATGTGGACAGTCAGGCAGCGATCAAGTCACTTGAGGCAGTTTGTCTGAAGTCGCGGGTGGCGCTGGATTGCCGATCATCTCTTAACAAGATGAGCGAGTATTTCAGCATCCAGATAATCAGGGTCCCGGGTCACTCGGACGTCACGGGGAACTGCAGGGCGGACGAACTAGCTAGGTACGGTACGACTCTCCAGATGCAGCCGGAAATGGTAGGTCTGGGGAGGCCTATGGCAGTGCTAAAATGGGCGCTCAGTAAAAAGGCAATCGCCTTGACAAATGAGAGGTGGATCAACACTCTCACGTGCAGGGTAGCAAAGCAGGTTTGGCCAAAACTGGACTTGCGGCGCTCCAAGGTACTAATATCCCTGGGAAGACAAGAAAAAGGATTGGTCGTAGGGATAATGACAGGTCACTGCCTTTTTGGGGAACATGCGAGAAGGCTGGGGATACAGACGAATGACTTTTGTAGAAGTTGCATGGACGAAGAGGAGGAGGAGACTTTGGAACACTTCCTATGCTCATGTCCGGCGTTATCATACAGAAGGCATAAGTATTTGGGTGTGTACGGTATGGACAGCCTTTCGGAACTCGCGGACTGTGGAGTGCGAGATTTATTACGCTATATAAATAGCTCTAGTTGGTTTCAACGGGAGTAATGGGGAGATGGGATCCTGTGGTATCACAACGGGCCACTGCTGGCCTAAGTGTGCGATAGCAGCCACTTCAACCTAACCTAACCTAACCTAAATAACCATTCGCGTTCACTCACAAAAACATCTGTTTCAACTGTGGTGGCGAATGGAACCGAGAGCACAGAAGCAAGTGCCCAGTGAAAGATAACACGTGCGAATGCGGAAGAAAGGGACATTCTCGCGTTTGTCGCAAGAAGAAGAGCAAATCCAACGCCAATCCGGGACGATGTATTATCATCAGGTAATTCAACGAATGAAAATTGGAAATTGGAAACAAGTCTTAGTGGTAAAAATTTTGTTTCTAGAATAAATTCAATCGGATCAAAAAGAAAACGATACACCAAGGCATACCGAGTAGGAAATAAACTAATTAAGTTCAAAATCGATACTGGAGCAGACGTCAATTGTATACCGTTGAGAATCATTAAAAAATTAAAAATTAAATTTAACCATGAGCAAAAGGACTTCCCTGTATTTGACTATAGTAACAATAAAATTAAAGTTTATGGTATTGCCGAGATTAAATTATGGGATTCTATGGGATTCTTCAATCGTTAAGAAGCTTAAGCAAAAACTTGATGACATGGTAGAGCCGGGAATCATAACGCCCGTGACTCATCCAACAGATTGTGTGAATAATATGCAAGTTGTTGAGAAATCAAACGGTGATTTGAGAGTTTGCTTGGTTCCCAAACCTCTCAATAAGTGCCTCAGGCGTGAACATTATTTGGTACCCACTGTGGATGAATTGACCTATAAGAATTGGTTGATAAGAAAGTATTCACAGTATTAGACTGCTCAAATGGATTTTGGCAATTGGAATTGGATGAAACGAGTTCAGAATTGACAACATTCATGACACCCTTTGGTCGGTATAAATTCAATAGAATTGCGTTTGGCCTAAATATTTCGCCAGAGATTTTTCAGAGACGCATGGTACAGATTTTCGGTGATATAGGTACCGGGTGTTTTTGTGTATTTTGATGATATTGCAATAGTAGCCTGTAACGAAGAGGAACATGACAGAATCTTGAAAATCGTTATTAAGCGTGCTCGCTCGAACAATGTCAAGTTCAACCCGGGCAAGATTCAATACTATAAATCAGAGGTCAAATTCATGGGTCTTATTTTGTCAGACGGAAAAATAAGACCGGCCCAAAAACATATTGATGCCATTTTGAAAATGAAAAAACCAACCGACAAACACGCCATGTCGCGTTTATTGGGTATTTGTAAATACTTGGCAAAGTTCATTCCAAATCTGTCAAAGATGACAGCGGAACTGCGTTTATTATCGGGAAAAGAAACTCCGTTTGAATGGAACAAAAAACACGAAATTGAACTTGACAATGTAAAGAAAATAATCACATCCAACCCGGTGTTAAAACCATTTAATCCGGAAAACCCAATCGTCATTCAAACAGATGCATCAAAAGATGGGCTTGGTTCGGGTTTGATTCAAAAAGAGCATCCGGTTGCATTTGCATCTAGAACGCTTAGTAAAGCTGAAAAGAGATGGGCGCAAATGGAAAAAGAACTTTTGGCTGTGGTATTTGCATGTAAACCTTTTCATAACTTTGTCTGTGGACGTCGATTTATAGTTGAAAGTGATCATAAGCCACTCGAATCATTAAATTTGCGCGATATTGATGGTGTCACACCAAGATTGCAGCGCATGTTTATGAGGCTCGTGCACAATTGGACACAATTGACGAAGACACAGAATTGAACACAGTCATTCACAGCGTCACACGATCCGTTTGTGTGTCGAGGGATAATTATGATTATTATAGACAGATAATAGCGTCGGATGAGGATCTTAAGCGCGTATGTGACTGCGTAAGAAATGGTTGGCCCGACTATGGATCTTTGAATGATTTTGCCAGGGGTATTTCACAAACTGAAATCCGAACTGCATTTCGAAAATGGGTTGTTATTCCGAAACCACCGACTCGTAATCCCAACGAAATTGCAAAATAAAATGACAAAATGGCTACACAAACCACACTTGGGAATGGAGAAAACACTTGCCAGGGCCAGAATGTTGTACTTTTGGCCGGAAATGAACAAAGAAAATCAAAGAAATGATTGAATCATGCAATATTTGTGAAAATTTCAAACAAAACAATCAAAAGGAACCATTGCTTCAAGAAATAAATCCAAAGTATCCATACCACATTGGGTCAGTTGATCTATTTGAATATGCTGGTCGCGATTTCATATCAATTTTTGACGCATATTTAAACTGTAGACAGTAAAATTGGATATCCGTCGATAATTAAAAGTGATAATGTTCCATTCAACTCGTCTGAATTCGAGAAGTTTTCAAGAGATTTCAACGTCCAATTCAAATACTCGAGCCCGAGATATCCGCAAAGCAATGGGTTGGCCGAAAAGGGCGTGGCAATCGCGAAAAATATGTTGAAGCGTTGCTACGAAGCAAATGAAGTAAACCAATTCCAATACAGAATCATGGAGTACAACACGATTCCGGTGGTAAGTATAAGTCTCACACCATCAGAGCTATTCTTTGGCAGGTTGATCAAAACAAGATTGCCAGTATCGGAACAACTTCTTGACAGAAACAACATGAAAGAGGAAGATATTCAGAAAAGAATTCAAAATAAGAAAGAACGGCAAAACTATTACTATGATCGAAACGTGAGGTCATTACCATCGTTGAACTTGGGTGACTTGGTGATATTTAAGAAAAAGGGAAAAGAATGGCATTATGGAAAAATAATTGGATTAGTTAATGAACGTTCATACATTATAGAAGATGCATTTAATAATTATTTTAGACGTAACCGTAGATTTATAGCTAAAACGTAGATTTATAGCTAAAATATTATCTAAAATTTTCCTACTTTCATATAAGCAAGGTAACTACCCGAACGCCTGGAAGAATGCAATGGTGCAACCCGTGCTGAAACGGGGTTGTGACAAAACTGACCCTTCGAGCTACCGGCCAATATCAATTGTATCAGCCGTCGCTAAGGTCTTTGAGAAATGCGTCAATCAACATATAGTTAGATATCTTGAAATTAGCAAACTAATTTCGGATAGACAATACGGCTTTCGTGAAAGCCGATCCACGACCGATCTCCTGACGTATGTCACGAACAAATGGAATCTCGCCCTAGAACACCACGGAGAGGCCTTTGCAATCGCCTTGGATATATCCAAGGCTTTTGATAAGGTATGGCATGAGAATCTTATTTGTAAACTTGTGGCATGCGGGCTGGACTCGATGACCACCAGGTGGATTAAAAGCTATCTCAATGACCGAAAAATCAGCGTCGTGCTTAATGGGAGATCATCATCGACGCACTCCCCAAATGCCGGAGTCCCTCAGGGATCACCTTTGTCACCGACCCTGTTTTTGCTATACATCAACGATTTGCTGGATAGCACTGTAAACCCTATCCATAGCTTTGCGGATGATGCCACATTGCATTCTTCTATTTCATTCGAGGCGGAGCCTAGCATTACAGATCTAAATAATAAACGGTCAGAAGTCGTAACTTCTCTTAATTCCGATTTAAGTACAATATTTGAGTGGGGTAACAACAACTTAGTACAATTTAACGAAAAAAAGACACAAATATGCACATTCTCACGTAAAAAAAGTCGCAACGACTACCCATTTGTGGTAAAAAACCATATCCTTGTGGGTTGCGACTCAATTCGACTGCTTGGTGTTCAAATAAGTAACAAACTCAAATGGAATGAACACATTGTTGCATTGGCTAAATCAGCTTCAAAAAACTCGGGTTCCTGAATCGATGCAGAAGGTTTTTCAAATCGCATCAAGTTCTCCAGATATATAAAACCTTCATCCGACCATGTATAGAGTATTGCTGTCAAGTTTGGGGAGGTGCGTCTGGTACCACCCTCCACTTATTGGACAGGGTTCAACGCCGCGCTATCAGAATCATACGGAATCCCAGACTTACTCAAGAACTAGACAGCTTACAGCATCGCAGAGATGTTGCAGAACTCTGCGTCTTCTACAGATGCTTACATGGTAAATGTTCTGCAGAACTATCGGAGAAAATACCACCATTCGTTACAACAACAAGAGTAACAAGAGGAACAACCAATGCACATAGGTTAACGCGCATTGGGTGCAGAAGCTCTGACAGTTACAAGGAGCTAGGACCGTTAATAAGTCCGCTCTGCACCCAATTAAAAAACTGATAAAAAAAAAAAAAAAAAAAAAAAAAAACAAAGAATGAAGATTTTAGTGCTAGTGAATTGTTATTCGAAGATAATGTTAAATCGGGGCAAATAGTTAGTTTGCCAGAAATCCAAATTGTAACACCGACACAAGAAACAGTCAATAACGATGAAAATCAGATGTTGAACACTCCCGCTGTAAATGTGAGTGCGGACGAATTATATCTCTCAGTGAACATCAAAAATAACTCCGCATCGGAATATGATACAGCTGAAGGTGAAAATTCAGAAGCGAGTTCGGGTAGTGATAGTGAGGTAGCTCCTCAACCTGCCATTCAAGCTCCAAATAATAAAGGAGACGTCAGAACGCGCAGTGCTCGTCGTTCAAGACCGCCGGATAGGTATGGCTGGTGAAAATTGTAACATTCATAGGGGTTTGCCTGTTCCAGATCATGATTGTTAATAATTTAAAATTAGAATTAAAAAGAAAAATGCGTGTAATAATATTGTGAATCAATCTTAAGCTCTCATGTGACATTTGTAAAATGAGCTACTGTTAAAAATGTTATTGACAGTGCAGTGGAGTATAAACCTTCATACAACCGACATTGACATTCAGCCGACCCGAATTGTGGTCAGCATTTATAGTCCGTACACTCTGCGCACTTCCTTGCCGCATGCTCGAATACCACTCGATACGATGACGCAATTCATCAACATGATATACTTTAAATGATATACTTTATTAAGGCCTCATCTGAAACTTTACGTTGGCCGATGGCACACATTTCGTAATAATATTCAATCAACGTTTAGTCTCGCTTGCGAATTGTTGGTCGTAACTTGTCGTGTAAATCTGCTTCGCCCATATGTGAATTAAAATGTTTTGAGTGCGGTTTATGCTAGAATTTTGACATAAAAATCGCGATTTTTTTTTTTTTCATTTTGGCCAGACCGAACACTAGGAGTATAATTCATATATGAAAACCCGTCCGGAAAGTGTTTTATTTTCGGAAACTATACATCTACGTGTGTCTCTTGATTGTCAGTTGTATACAATAGAGCAGCACCTAGAAATAAAATATTATGGGTTCCACTCCAATAATTTTATCTCATTTTCATTGTGCACCACAGACATCATATTTTATCGATCATGACAAATTTAAGTGCAACATAATATCTAAAAATAAAATCGGTAAACGTATTGTATAAATGTGTACGTCACAATATACTACATATATGTATGTAGGTTGGGGTGCTTAAAAATCTATATAAACGGTATAAAATTGTCATAAACATTTTATTATTTATTTAATTGATTTGATTCACTGAAGCTGATCCAGATATAACATTATAATGTAGATATTCTCACTGTTACTCACATAATATATGGTAAATAAAAAACGAAATGACTAAAGTGTCTGTATATCTGTATTATAAACGTTTGTGGCTATGTATAACCAAACAATCGCAAAAATAAATCGCATATTAGTAACGGAAAAAATGTCTAACAGATATTATGTAGATGCGTACATACATTGTCCATTCTGTTTCCACTTGACTTCCGATGAGAACAATGGAATTTTATAAATTTTAACTATTATACGTACAAACTGAAAACCAGTATATATAGAAATGGCGAAAATTATAAACGGGTATTAATAAGCCCTTTTAAATTTAAAATGATACCCCTAAATGGACCACGAGTTTTGATCTGTTCCAACAAACATAAATCATAAGTACGATACAACGATACAATTTAAACGTTTGTATTAAATTTTATTCCCATTGTGATCAAGATTAATTTATGTACAAATAAAAAGTTGATCGCCACATGAACATAAATAGCGATCATATTTTTATGATTTTAGCTGCAGCTGTCATCTATAATTAAATTTAATTAATTTTTTTTTTTTTTTGCATAATTACCGTCGATCAATCGTTGTTATGTTTTCTTGTAAATATATAAATATAAATAGGTATTGACTTACTGGATAACATCGTTTTTCGATCTTGATCATAATTTGATCAATAACAGCAAAAAATCCTAGTTCAATGAACTTAGACATGCTTTTCTTAATCTTACTGTATGAATGAATTTATTGTTAAATGTTCACTTCCGTTTTCTCCCTTAAAAAATTAATACATACTATATACGAGTATGTAAGAAGGGAAGTTTCTAAATTTTTTTTGTTTGGTTTACTGTTTGGTATTATACGATCAAGTCACCCTCCCCCTTTTTTTTTGTAAACCATATTTCGTACATAATTCACACATAGTTCAAAATATTTATAAATTTTTTTGTTTTTGCCAGGTTTAGTATGTGTATAGAAAGCCAAAAAGTTTTGTTCGACATGAGGATCGCGTGCATTTACATCATCATCATTATTTTATATTCAACGTTCGTTTTTTTATACGGATCTATTATACATACATCAGACCGACCCAGAAAAAAATAAAAACCTTTAAAAATGTATAGGGATTTGATGAATAAAATTAAAAATTAGAGAAGGGGTTAAATGAAATCATTTAGTTTAGAATAACATTAGCATTTTAAGTCAAGTAATACGATACAAATATTTATAAAGGTTCGTGTTAGTAGAGAAAGAATGGTTCTATGGTACAATTTAAATAATTTGATTCCTTCAGGGATTTTTATGTTTTGCTTTTTTTATGAAAGTTTTTTTTTTTTTTTTTTTTGGGTCTCTAATAATAGGGCTGGTAATATTTTTTACGTGTTTGAGAACCAGTTATTATTGAAAATTGATGTTAGATTTGCGTTGTTTTGTTTGGTGAGAATGGGTAAAAAATTGTAGGTCAATGGTATAAGAATTGAGGGTAATTAAATATTTAAAGCGAGACTTGAATCATCGCCAATAGAGTGCCCTTATTAATCCTAAACACGTTCAAATGTATCCCGAAATGTTAAAATTACGTTAGTTTTGTTTGGCCCCGGTTGTACACCATGAGAATCAATTTAATGGCAAAGGAATTCAACTTTCTTCTTGAAAAACTGACACTTCTTTAAAAGTTAATCCTCGTTCCAACTTTTTCATACCTTCCTGGATGGTCGTGCTTGGTATGATAGTGTCATTCAGATAAAACAATTACGTCCTCGTTGACCTCCCGAGCGATGGCGTTCATCATTTTATAGCAAACAGCCGGAGCATTTGTTAACCCAAAGGGCATCCTCAAAAACTCGAAATGCCCATCCGGCCTCTAGCTGTACAAGGAATTGATTCAGCGGACATTGTAATCTGATAGTACCCGGACGCTAAATCCAGTACAATGAAATAATTACTACCGCACTGAGTCGTGATAGATGAACTTCCATAATTGATAACGGATACTGGTCCCGCCTCGTCTTATTATTCAATTGTCGGTAATCAATGCACATTCGTTCATCACCGTCCTTCTTTTTAACTAGGACGACTGGACTAGCATAAGGTGATTCAGATTCACGTATTATTTTATGTTCCAACAATTCACTTATCATTGTTTTTACTTTTTCGCGTTGATAGACCACTGGTTCATCATTATTTAATTTAATTTCCATTTCAACATCCGTTTTCCCAAGTTCTTTCAGATTTCGCGCAAAGCAACTCCCGAATTTTGTTACTAACTTAAATAACCATTGCCCTGCTGGGAGGAGAGTCTCAGGAAACTGGGAGTGGTTAACCTCAGTTTAATAAATTCTGAGTGCCTATGATACCCGGTATGGAATGGCGAACTGATGGCGCCATAAAACCATCAACTAATAACCACAGGCAAACTGAGCGTCACATATTCCGGGGTCTCCAGGTAGTGAGTGAAGGGCCCCTTTAAACGGGTTACCCCCTTGAATGGAATGGGTCCTATTGGTTTGGGATATCCATATGGATGGGTGAATGGTTGAGTGAAAGATGAATAGGGGCGGGGATGCTGGGATGTGATGCTTGGTGAGCCAATGGGCTGGATTAAGGTGTTATGCGACCCGTGCTGATGATCAGCTAGGCTGGGGGCCCATTTAACAAAGCCCAGTCGTTAACGGAGCCCTCTGGATACCTGGCTACCTCCAGTTGTATTTAGCCTTACCTGCGTATACGGATCTCTGCGAGGTGGACCAGTATTTCTCCGACACTCGTGGGAATACTATGGATGATTTAAAAAATAAAAATAAGGGAGCCGGTACCCTTGAAAAGCCGGAAATAATGAAGGAAGAAAGTGGCTCTTACCTTAAAGGTGGAGCTACCTCATCAGTGGCAGGGGTAAGTAGCACCATGGCACCAAAGCCAGGAGTCAGCGATACCAATGCCAGGCAAGAGAGCGGGGGATCGGGAAGGATCCCTCCTGCAAAGCGACGATACAGGGAGAAACGGTCGGCGCATAAAATTCTGGATAAACTGGCTGCAACCCCTGAGGGGCAGCTTACAATAGAACAGAAGCAATCTGTGGCTTGGGCGAGGGAGATTGTCGGCCGCGACAGCACGGATAGGGTCCTTGTGCCTAAAAGGCAGAGGTCCCAGGGTGAGCTCGAAGTGGGCGACAGCAAACGAGCCAAGACCGTCACTGGAGCGATATCGGGAGATTCAAAGGAAAAACCTAAATTTTTCAGTGAAATAGTAAAGGAGAACGTACTGGTGCTAGCGGTAATTGACAGAAGTCAAGAAGATGGGAGCATCACGGCAGGAAAGTGGAGGGAAGTGTATAATGCACTAAACTCCATTTTCATCAAGGTCCTGAGAGAAAATCCAGGACCCCTCCGTTCTGTAGAGATGCGGGATGGCATCAAGGGCGCGTAAAGTTAACTGCGTGCTCGGATCAAAGATCGGTGGATCTTTATAAAAAGGCAATAGCCGAAGTAGGTGAGGTATGGGAAGGCGCGAGGCTTGAGGCAGTTCGAAAGGAAGAAATTCCGAGTAGACCAAGGGCCCGCGTCTGGTTACCAACCAAACCAGAAAAGCCAGAAGAGATCCTTGAGATTATTCAGGCAAGTAATACAAATCTTCCAACGAAAGATTGGAAGATTGTCAAACAGAAGGAGGCTAAAGGGGGCTTCAGAATGGCAATCATGCTGCTCAATAAGGAGTCCCTTACTCCCCTGACAGAGACAAAGGGGGTGATCAGCTTCGGTTTCGGGTCGATCACTCTCAACGTTTTTAAAAAAGATGAGGTAGGCATGCGCTCGGAGGACGGGCCGGAGGTGGACGTCGGACGGACCCAGCGGCAGACAGTCGAGCAAGCGCATGGGGTTATAACAGACGATGACGTGGAGCTGCTATTGGAGAGAGGCGGCCTTCTCTCGCTTGGATCCGATGGGGACACCCTGTCGGAATCTGAACGAAGGGAGGCTGGGGATTCTCAAGGCAGCGAAGCATTAATTATGGGGGGCGACACGGCGGATACTAGCGGCCCCTCGGAGGAAGGTAGCATTAGCCTGAAACAGGGAATGCATGAAGAGGTAAGTGAGATAATGCATGGTGATTAATATTGTGCAGATTAATCTTCACCATACGAAGACTGCTTCGGCGGCTCTCGTTCTCAGACTGACTAGATCAGGAGAGGAGCTAGTGTTAATCCAGGAACCTTGGATTAACAAAAACAGGATCTGGGCCTTAAGGTGAAAGGGTATACAACTTTGTACTCAAGTAACTCTGAGAAGATAAGATCTTGCATTTTAGTGAAAAATACTTTAAAAAATTTTCTACTTTCTCAATACAGTAGTGGTGACGTTACTGCGATCAGTATGGAGGTTGGCGGAGACAAGTTTTGGCTGGTCTCTGCGTATATGGATCGGGAGAAGGAGATCCCGCCGGATAACCTGGGGGACCTGATCCGAGAAGCAAGGAAAAATAGGATTGGTGTGATACTCGGATGTGATGCAAACGCGCATCACACAATTTGGAGGAGCACTGATATTAATGAGAGGGGTGAGTCATTTTTTGATTACTTATTAAATACTAACCTTTCAGTCTGCAATGTTGGGCAGGAACCGACATTTATCATTAGTAATCGGCAGGAGGTTCTAGATGTGACCCTCGCCTCGGATACTATTTTTCAGTTGATTAGGGGATGGAGAGTGGCGAAGGAGCACTCATTCTCTGATCATCAATATATAACTTATAACCTTAACATACACCCGGGTACCCAGAAGCCGTTCAGGAATCCTAGAAGGACAAACTGGGAGAAATATGGGGAGGTGTTGGAGGAACTATTGCCGGAGGTCCCCGGACTTCCGGAGACAGTGGAAGAATTGAATTGCATTGTGGATGTTGTCACAAAAGCATGCAATCTTTCCTTTAATGCTTCTTGGCCCCTGATAAAGCCAAGGGGCAGGCAGAAACCGACATAGTGGTCCATGGAGTTGGAGACCTTTCGGAAGGCGTGTAGGACAGCCTTTAATAAGGCAAAGAACACGAGGCATGTACGGGACTGGGACTCCTATAAGTAGGACCTAAGAAAGTACAAAAAAGAATTGAGGAAGGCACAGAGGGGATCTTGGAGACTCTTCTGTGGGAGAATGGAAGAAGTCTCTGAGACTTCCCGCATTAGGAAGATTCTATCTACTAACCCAACTAGTCCTAGTTACTTAATTAGACCAGACGGGTCATGGACAGCTTCAAGTGCGGAATCGTTGGAGCTTCTCATCGATACCCACTTTCCGGGAAGCTTTGATGACTCGATGGAGCCTGGAGCTCATCGAGGAACACCGCCAATAGATATGGAGGGCATATTGGATAGAGAGCGGATCAGGTGGGCGCTGCAGGGTTTTAAGCCTTATAAATCGGCGGGCCCGGATCGGATTATACCAGCAGAGATTCAAAAGAACTCGGCAGCCATCATCCCCTGGCTAGAGGTTATCTTCAGAGGATGTCTGAAACTAGTCTATATTCCTAGGAATTGGACAGAGGTCAAAGTAGTCTTTATCCCGAAATCGGGAAAGAGCTCACATGCTCATCCAAAGGACTTGAGGCCTATAACTCTATCATCCTTTCTGCTAAAAACCCTGGAAAGGTTGATAGATGTGTTTATTCGATCAAGAATTGAACCCAGGAATTGGGCAATGTCGCAGCATGCGTACTGTAAGGGAAAGTCGGTGGACACAGCTCTGCACGATCTAGTACGCACAATTGAGAAATCAATTTACTTGCAAGAATTTTGCATGGTAGCATTTCTCGATATTGAGGGTGCTTTTAATAATGTAAAAACGGAGGCGATCATGGAAGGATTGTCTTTTTTGAAGGTGGACTGCTCTATAAGTAGGTTAATAAATCAGATGCTGGTAAGCAGGACTATTACCTCGGAGCTGGGAGAGTCCAAGATTAGAAGACGGGTGGTTAGAGGAACCCCACAAGGAGGTGTAATGTCCCCCATTCTCTGGAGTGCAGTGATTAATGGATTACTGCTGGAACTAGAGAGAGAGGGGTTAGGGGTTGAAGCATATGCTGATGATGTAGCGATAGCTGTCTCAGGCAAATATCTAGATACGATTAGGGATGTTATGCAGAATGCACTCCTGATTGTTATGAAATGGGCCAGCAAGTGTGGATTGGGGATTAACCCTTCCAAAACAGAGCTGGTACTATTTACTAGGAAATATAAAATTCCGGTGGTTAGCCCTCCTATCATAAACGGCAACGGACTAGTTTTTGCTGACCGAGCGAGATTTCTGGGAATAATCTTTGATAGTAAGCTCAGCTGGAAGCCTAACACTTTGGAAAGGGTGAATAAGGCTATTGTAGCCTTATACTCGTGTAGGAACGCTATAGGTAAGAGATGGGGCTTGAAACCGGAGCTGGTATACTGGCTCTATACCGCCGTGGTAAGACCTGTGCTAATGTACGGGGTGGGCGTTTGGTGGCCAGCTCTAGATAAGGTAACATATAGAGGTATGATGGAGAAGGTACAAAGAACGGCCTGTATGCTTATAAGCGGGGCGCTTAGGACAACACCTACACGCGCTTTAGAGGTTATGTTCCACCTTATTCCAATCGACCATTATGGTAAACAGATGGCAGCCAACGTGGCTACGAGACTCTTGGCTGTCTCTCAGTGGAAGTGTTTTCAGGTGGGACACTCGACGATAGGTAGATTCGCTGGCGAAGAACTGGCGAATCTGGATTATATTACACCAACTTTGTGCTTCGATAAGGGTTTCCTCCGTACCACCTTTCCCTCAAAGGAATCCTGGAGAAACGGATCAATCTTGGAAAACGAGGCAATGCAATTTTTCACGGACGGCTCGAGGCTAGACGATAAGGTAAGAGCCGGAGTCTTCTGTGATAAACTTAATGTTAATATTTCTGTTCGTCTCCCTGACTACTGCAGCGTGTACCAGGCTGAAGTGGTGGCGATCGGGGAAGTCATGACACGGTTGAAGCATAATGTGGTATCCGGGAGGGATATCGCAATTTATGTGGACAGTCAGGCAGCGATCAAGTCACTTGAGGCAGTTTGTCTGAAGTCGCGGGTGGCGCTGGATTGCCGATCATCTCTTAACAAGATGAGCGAGTATTTCAGCATCCAGATAATCAGGGTCCCGGGTCACTCGGACGTCACGGGGAACTGCAGGGCGGACGAACTAGCTAGGTACGGTACGACTCTCCAGATGCAGCCGGAAATGGTAGGTCTGGGGAGGCCTATGGCAGTGCTAAAATGGGCGCTCAGTAAAAAGGCAATCGCCTTGACAAATGAGAGGTGGATCAACACTCTCACGTGCAGGGTAGCAAAGCAGGTTTGGCCAAAACTGGACTTGCGGCGCTCCAAGGTACTAATATCCCTGGGAAGACAAGAAAAAGGATTGGTCGTAGGGATAATGACAGGTCACTGCCTTTTTGGGGAACATGCGAGAAGGCTGGGGATACAGACGAATGACTTTTGTAGAAGTTGCATGGACGAAGAGGAGGAGGAGACTTTGGAACACTTCCTATGCTCATGTCCGGCGTTATCATACAGAAGGCATAAGTATTTGGGTGTGTACGGTATGGACAGCCTTTCGGAACTCGCGGACTGTGGAGTGCGAGATTTATTACGCTATATAAATAGCTCTAGTTGGTTTCAACGGGAGTAATGGGGAGATGGGATCCTGTGGTATCACAACGGGCCACTGCTGGCCTAAGTGTGCGATAGCAGCCACTTCAACCTAACCTAACCTAACCTAAATAACCATTCGCGTTCACTCACAAAAACATCTGTTTCAACTGTGGTGGCGAATGGAACCGAGAGCACAGAAGCAAGTGCCCAGTGAAAGATAACACGTGCGAATGCGGAAGAAAGGGACATTCTCGCGTTTGTCGCAAGAAGAAGAGCAAATCCAACGCCAATCCGGGACGATGTATTATCATCAGGTAATTCAACGAATGAAAATTGGAAATTGGAAACAAGTCTTAGTGGTAAAAATTTTGTTTCTAGAATAAATTCAATCGGATCAAAAAGAAAACGATACACCAAGGCATACCGAGTAGGAAATAAACTAATTAAGTTCAAAATCGATACTGGAGCAGACGTCAATTGTATACCGTTGAGAATCATTAAAAAATTAAAAATTAAATTTAACCATGAGCAAAAGGACTTCCCTGTATTTGACTATAGTAACAATAAAATTAAAGTTTATGGTATTGCCGAGATTAAATTATGGGATTCTATGGGATTCTTCAATCGTTAAGAAGCTTAAGCAAAAACTTGATGACATGGTAGAGCCGGGAATCATAACGCCCGTGACTCATCCAACAGATTGTGTGAATAATATGCAAGTTGTTGAGAAATCAAACGGTGATTTGAGAGTTTGCTTGGTTCCCAAACCTCTCAATAAGTGCCTCAGGCGTGAACATTATTTGGTACCCACTGTGGATGAATTGACCTATAAGAATTGGTTGATAAGAAAGTATTCACAGTATTAGACTGCTCAAATGGATTTTGGCAATTGGAATTGGATGAAACGAGTTCAGAATTGACAACATTCATGACACCCTTTGGTCGGTATAAATTCAATAGAATTGCGTTTGGCCTAAATATTTCGCCAGAGATTTTTCAGAGACGCATGGTACAGATTTTCGGTGATATAGGTACCGGGTGTTTTTGTGTATTTTGATGATATTGCAATAGTAGCCTGTAACGAAGAGGAACATGACAGAATCTTGAAAATCGTTATTAAGCGTGCTCGCTCGAACAATGTCAAGTTCAACCCGGGCAAGATTCAATACTATAAATCAGAGGTCAAATTCATGGGTCTTATTTTGTCAGACGGAAAAATAAGACCGGCCCAAAAACATATTGATGCCATTTTGAAAATGAAAAAACCAACCGACAAACACGCCATGTCGCGTTTATTGGGTATTTGTAAATACTTGGCAAAGTTCATTCCAAATCTGTCAAAGATGACAGCGGAACTGCGTTTATTATCGGGAAAAGAAACTCCGTTTGAATGGAACAAAAAACACGAAATTGAACTTGACAATGTAAAGAAAATAATCACATCCAACCCGGTGTTAAAACCATTTAATCCGGAAAACCCAATCGTCATTCAAACAGATGCATCAAAAGATGGGCTTGGTTCGGGTTTGATTCAAAAAGAGCATCCGGTTGCATTTGCATCTAGAACGCTTAGTAAAGCTGAAAAGAGATGGGCGCAAATGGAAAAAGAACTTTTGGCTGTGGTATTTGCATGTAAACCTTTTCATAACTTTGTCTGTGGACGTCGATTTATAGTTGAAAGTGATCATAAGCCACTCGAATCATTAAATTTGCGCGATATTGATGGTGTCACACCAAGATTGCAGCGCATGTTTATGAGGCTCGTGCACAATTGGACACAATTGACGAAGACACAGAATTGAACACAGTCATTCACAGCGTCACACGATCCGTTTGTGTGTCGAGGGATAATTATGATTATTATAGACAGATAATAGCGTCGGATGAGGATCTTAAGCGCGTATGTGACTGCGTAAGAAATGGTTGGCCCGACTATGGATCTTTGAATGATTTTGCCAGGGGTATTTCACAAACTGAAATCCGAACTGCATTTCGAAAATGGGTTGTTATTCCGAAACCACCGACTCGTAATCCCAACGAAATTGCAAAATAAAATGACAAAATGGCTACACAAACCACACTTGGGAATGGAGAAAACACTTGCCAGGGCCAGAATGTTGTACTTTTGGCCGGAAATGAACAAAGAAAATCAAAGAAATGATTGAATCATGCAATATTTGTGAAAATTTCAAACAAAACAATCAAAAGGAACCATTGCTTCAAGAAATAAATCCAAAGTATCCATACCACATTGGGTCAGTTGATCTATTTGAATATGCTGGTCGCGATTTCATATCAATTTTGGACGCATATTTAAACTGTAGACAGTAAAATTGGATATCCGTCGATAATTAAAAGTGATAATGTTCCATTCAACTCGTCTGAATTCGAGAAGTTTTCAAGAGATTTCAACGTCCAATTCAAATACTCGAGCCCGAGATATCCGCAAAGCAATGGGTTGGCCGAAAAGGGCGTGGCAATCGCGAAAAATATGTTGAAGCGTTGCTACGAAGCAAATGAAGTAAACCAATTCCAATACAGAATCATGGAGTACAACACGATTCCGGTGGTAAGTATAAGTCTCACACCATCAGAGCTATTCTTTGGCAGGTTGATCAAAACAAGATTGCCAGTATCGGAACAACTTCTTGACAGAAACAACATGAAAGAGGAAGATATTCAGAAAAGAATTCAAAATAAGAAAGAACGGCAAAACTATTACTATGATCGAAACGTGAGGTCATTACCATCGTTGAACTTGGGTGACTTGGTGATATTTAAGAAAAAGGGAAAAGAATGGCATTATGGAAAAATAATTGGATTAGTTAATGAACGTTCATACATTATAGAAGATGCATTTAATAATTATTTTAGACGTAACCGTAGATTTATAGCTAAAACGTAGATTTATAGCTAAAATATTATCTAAAATTTTCCTACTTTCATATAAGCAAGGTAACTACCCGAACGCCTGGAAGAATGCAATGGTGCAACCCGTGCTGAAACGGGGTTGTGACAAAACTGACCCTTCGAGCTACCGGCCAATATCAATTGTATCAGCCGTCGCTAAGGTCTTTGAGAAATGCGTCAATCAACATATAGTTAGATATCTTGAAATTAGCAAACTAATTTCGGATAGACAATACGGCTTTCGTGAAAGCCGATCCACGACCGATCTCCTGACGTATGTCACGAACAAATGGAATCTCGCCCTAGAACACCACGGAGAGGCCTTTGCAATCGCCTTGGATATATCCAAGGCTTTTGATAAGGTATGGCATGAGAATCTTATTTGTAAACTTGTGGCATGCGGGCTGGACTCGATGACCACCAGGTGGATTAAAAGCTATCTCAATGACCGAAAAATCAGCGTCGTGCTTAATGGGAGATCATCATCGACGCACTCCCCAAATGCCGGAGTCCCTCAGGGATCACCTTTGTCACCGACCCTGTTTTTGCTATACATCAACGATTTGCTGGATAGCACTGTAAACCCTATCCATAGCTTTGCGGATGATGCCACATTGCATTCTTCTATTTCATTCGAGGCGGAGCCTAGCATTACAGATCTAAATAATAAACGGTCAGAAGTCGTAACTTCTCTTAATTCCGATTTAAGTACAATATTTGAGTGGGGTAACAACAACTTAGTACAATTTAACGAAAAAAAGACACAAATATGCACATTCTCACGTAAAAAAAGTCGCAACGACTACCCATTTGTGGTAAAAAACCATATCCTTGTGGGTTGCGACTCAATTCGACTGCTTGGTGTTCAAATAAGTAACAAACTCAAATGGAATGAACACATTGTTGCATTGGCTAAATCAGCTTCAAAAAACTCGGGTTCCTGAATCGATGCAGAAGGTTTTTCAAATCGCATCAAGTTCTCCAGATATATAAAACCTTCATCCGACCATGTATAGAGTATTGCTGTCAAGTTTGGGGAGGTGCGTCTGGTACCACCCTCCACTTATTGGACAGGGTTCAACGCCGCGCTATCAGAATCATACGGAATCCCAGACTTACTCAAGAACTAGACAGCTTACAGCATCGCAGAGATGTTGCAGAACTCTGCGTCTTCTACAGATGCTTACATGGTAAATGTTCTGCAGAACTATCGGAGAAAATACCACCATTCGTTACAACAACAAGAGTAACAAGAGGAACAACCAATGCACATAGGTTAACGCGCATTGGGTGCAGAAGCTCTGACAGTTACAAGGAGCTAGGACCGTTAATAAGTCCGCTCTGCACCCAATTAAAAAACTGATAAAAAAAAAAAAAAAAAAAAAAAAAAACAAAGAATGAAGATTTTAGTGCTAGTGAATTGTTATTCGAAGATAATGTTAAATCGGGGCAAATAGTTAGTTTGCCAGAAATCCAAATTGTAACACCGACACAAGAAACAGTCAATAACGATGAAAATCAGATGTTGAACACTCCCGCTGTAAATGTGAGTGCGGACGAATTATATCTCTCAGTGAACATCAAAAATAACTCCGCATCGGAATATGATACAGCTGAAGGTGAAAATTCAGAAGCGAGTTCGGGTAGTGATAGTGAGGTAGCTCCTCAACCTGCCATTCAAGCTCCAAATAATAAAGGAGACGTCAGAACGCGCAGTGCTCGTCGTTCAAGACCGCCGGATAGGTATGGCTGGTGAAAATTGTAACATTCATAGGGGTTTGCCTGTTCCAGATCATGATTGTTAATAATTTAAAATTAGAATTAAAAAGAAAAATGCGTGTAATAATATTGTGAATCAATCTTAAGCTCTCATGTGACATTTGTAAAATGAGCTACTGTTAAAAATGTTATTGACAGTGCAGTGGAGTATAAACCTTCATACAACCGACATTGACATTCAGCCGACCCGAATTGTGGTCAGCATTTATAGTCCGTACACTCTGCGCACTTCCTTGCCGCATGCTCGAATACCACTCGATACGATGACGCAATTCATCAACATGATATACTTTAAATGATATACTTTATTAAGGCCTCATCTGAAACTTTACGTTGGCCGATGGCACACATTTCGTAATAATATTCAATCAACGTTTAGTCTCGCTTGCGAATTGTTGGTCGTAACTTGTCGTGTAAATCTGCTTCGCCCATATGTGAATTAAAATGTTTTGAGTGCGGTTTATGCTAGAATTTTGACATAAAAATCGCGATTTTTTTTTTTTTCATTTTGGCCAGACCGAACACTAGGAGTATAATTCATATATGAAAACCCGTCCGGAAAGTGTTTTATTTTCGGAAACTATACATCTACGTGTGTCTCTTGATTGTCAGTTGTATACAATAGAGCAGCACCTAGAAATAAAATATTATGGGTTCCACTCCAATAATTTTATCTCATTTTCATTGTGCACCACAGACATCATATTTTATCGATCATGACAAATTTAAGTGCAACATAATATCTAAAAATAAAATCGGTAAACGTATTGTATAAATGTGTACGTCACAATATACTACATATATGTATGTAGGTTGGGGTGCTTAAAAATCTATATAAACGGTATAAAATTGTCATAAACATTTTATTATTTATTTAATTGATTTGATTCACTGAAGCTGATCCAGATATAACATTATAATGTAGATATTCTCACTGTTACTCACATAATATATGGTAAATAAAAAACGAAATGACTAAAGTGTCTGTATATCTGTATTATAAACGTTTGTGGCTATGTATAACCAAACAATCGCAAAAATAAATCGCATATTAGTAACGGAAAAAATGTCTAACAGATATTATGTAGATGCGTACATACATTGTCCATTCTGTTTCCACTTGACTTCCGATGAGAACAATGGAATTTTATAAATTTTAACTATTATACGTACAAACTGAAAACCAGTATATATAGAAATGGCGAAAATTATAAACGGGTATTAATAAGCCCTTTTAAATTTAAAATGATACCCCTAAATGGACCACGAGTTTTGATCTGTTCCAACAAACATAAATCATAAGTACGATACAACGATACAATTTAAACGTTTGTATTAAATTTTATTCCCATTGTGATCAAGATTAATTTATGTACAAATAAAAAGTTGATCGCCACATGAACATAAATAGCGATCATATTTTTATGATTTTAGCTGCAGCTGTCATCTATAATTAAATTTAATTAATTTTTTTTTTTTTTTGCATAATTACCGTCGATCAATCGTTGTTATGTTTTCTTGTAAATATATAAATATAAATAGGTATTGACTTACTGGATAACATCGTTTTTCGATCTTGATCATAATTTGATCAATAACAGCAAAAAATCCTAGTTCAATGAACTTAGACATGCTTTTCTTAATCTTACTGTATGAATGAATTTATTGTTAAATGTTCACTTCCGTTTTCTCCCTTAAAAAATTAATACATACTATATACGAGTATGTAAGAAGGGAAGTTTCTAAATTTTTTTTGTTTGGTTTACTGTTTGGTATTATACGATCAAGTCACCCTCCCCCTTTTTTTTTGTAAACCATATTTCGTACATAATTCACACATAGTTCAAAATATTTATAAATTTTTTTGTTTTTGCCAGGTTTAGTATGTGTATAGAAAGCCAAAAAGTTTTGTTCGACATGAGGATCGCGTGCATTTACATCATCATCATTATTTTATATTCAACGTTCGTTTTTTTATACGGATCTATTATACATACATCAGACCGACCCAGAAAAAAATAAAAACCTTTAAAAATGTATAGGGATTTGATGAATAAAATTAAAAATTAGAGAAGGGGTTAAATGAAATCATTTAGTTTAGAATAACATTAGCATTTTAAGTCAAGTAATACGATACAAATATTTATAAAGGTTCGTGTTAGTAGAGAAAGAATGGTTCTATGGTACAATTTAAATAATTTGATTCCTTCAGGGATTTTTATGTTTTGCTTTTTTTATGAAAGTTTTTTTTTTTTTTTTTTTTGGGTCTCTAATAATAGGGCTGGTAATATTTTTTACGTGTTTGAGAACCAGTTATTATTGAAAATTGATGTTAGATTTGCGTTGTTTTGTTTGGTGAGAATGGGTAAAAAATTGTAGGTCAATGGTATAAGAATTGAGGGTAATTAAATATTTAAAGCGAGACTTGAATCATCGCCAATAGAGTGCCCTTATTAATCCTAAACACGTTCAAATGTATCCACTCCACACGAACTAGAATTTGTGATTTGTGTTATATTGACACACATTATAGTTAGTACGAAGCCTTTCCTTTTTTTTGGGGGGGTGGGGGGCCCAAACAATCATATCTGCCCATTTTTTGTACTACATTTAACTGCACAAATCTCTTTACCAGAATTGGCTTGCACTTCTATTGATTCAGGATGACGTAAATTAATCTCCATTGAAGGTATTATTATATGTGTAGTGACGTTATTATTTTGGTAAATAGGTTCACCGCCAACTCTTACATTAGAACGTTTAAATTTAACTATACAATTGAAATTAGCAACGGGAATGTCTTTATCATTATTACTCCATGTTTCTGATAAGAGAAGAATGTTAGAATTATGAGCCACATTATCAATGATATTATTTTTATGGGCTCGTAAACTTTGCATATTAAATGTATAATTGATAAACCTGGCCTGGTCTTGATAAATTTCACTAACTCTGATTCAATGTTACTAATAAATTTAATGCCAGTCTTTCAAACTCTAATTATAACGGAAGAAGTGACGCTGGTTCTGTTCTACCATGATAAAATGTAGAATCATTGGTTTTAGATACAATATATAATTGTTCTATTGTAGTCACTCTGGACAAAGCAACATATAACAATTGTTGAGGATGATTTTTCTCCTACTCGTAAACAATTTCTTCAAAAATGCCTCCTTGTGACTTATGTATGGTCATAGCGCAGCATGATATGAGAGGAAAATGGTTCCGTTTATTATTATTTAAATATATTTATTGGCCGATTTATTGGTACTGCATTTGTATTAATGTTTTGTTGTTAAATATATCCAGCAGCTTTCGTCCTTAATTTAACACCGGTTTTATTATTTAAAAAAATTAACCAAACACGAGTTACTTGATGATTTTCGTTCTCTTCTAAATATACTAATTTACCCACTGCACCATTTGTAAGCCCATCAGATACATCAATAATTGTAGTTATGATGTAGAAAATGATTCCATATAGTAGTCCGCCTGTGTCTAACGTACTTTTTTTATGACATATTTGTCGAAGTGCGGCTTTAATTTTTCTGCATTATTATACCGTGTATATAGTCATCATTAGCAGTCGAAGTAGTATTGTGTTCCGCTTCACCCACTACTTTGTTGTTGTAAGCATTTACAGATTGATTTGAATAGAATAACGTAATAATATGAGGGCACAAATCTTTTACTTCTTCAACAGAAAATAATCGTGACTGAATCACAGACAATTCATCCTCAGGCCTCAGTCAGTACATTACCATTTCCTATTTTCGTTAATATATTAGAAAATTGAATATTAGACTGTCGCATTACTTTGTCCAATTCATAGAATTGTAAAGTCCGCCATAAAATTGGTTCACACATTCTTTGTTTTGGTTGTTTGTATATTGATGTTGCTCTAACTGGAGGTAGTTGACGCAAATTACCAATTAAAATTATGTCAAATCCCCCGAAGTTACTGTCAAAATTGCCAATTATTTGTTTGAGTCTTTGATCAATTTTTAACAATAATTCTGCTGATTTCATCAATAATTAATACTCAGACATACCTAAATAACGTACGATATTGTAGAACAGTTTCTGTAGATAACGGAAGTAATTTAGAAAGAGTTATTTTTAATGCTGTATGTACTGCACTGCCGTCGATAGCTACGGCAGTTTTTCCATTCGATGCGCAGGTGATATAAGCGTTATAATATCCGCCTGTGTCAGTAAATCGATTATATATTTCCATTAGCAGTTTAATAACGAACGTTTTGCCACATCCAGAGG
This sequence comes from Tipula helvola, assembly GCA_963556165.1. Lineage (NCBI taxonomy): Eukaryota > Metazoa > Arthropoda > Insecta > Diptera > Tipulidae > Tipula > Tipula helvola. The sequence continues at coordinate 192,743,191 of OY744483.1, read as the reverse complement.
AGCCGGTAAAGAAAATTTGAAATGGCAAAGAACCTCGGCTAATTATGATATTGTGTGAAACATAAGACTTGTCGGTTTATCATTTGAACTTCTCATCTAAGAATTGCGAGTTATTCATTAAATTCATTAAAGATCATTATGCTGTACTGAATTTGGGTTTTGGTATAGTTGTAGAAATGGGTTTGGTTCTGGAACAATACCAGAGCATTAACATGATTATTATATTCATGATTATCACCGTCATCAGTTCGACACATTTGCCTACAAATTTCAATTATTTTTCAATATCCAAATCCGATCCGAATTCTTTTCTAGCTTCAACAGTTAACTGTTCATTTTCAGCATAAATTTTTAAAAATTCCTTGTCTGCCAGTATATCAGTTTCCTCGTTTTTGAATGTTGTATGTAAAATTACATTCTCGTTTATAATTATTTAAATCTGTTGACATATCATAGTTTCTGTATCGAATTGTACGAGGCTCTTTTCGTTTTTTGAACGTTCCATCCTCACTAGTGGTGCAAAATATTCATCGATGTTTCGATGTAATCGATGGTTAATGGTCGATGTTACGATATTTTTACATCGATGTATGATATTTTAATACATCAATAATAAATCGATGTTTTTGAAACATCGAATTTAACCATCGAAAATTTTTTTTGTTTTCGTACATAAACACAGTAACACACATACACGAATTATATCGAAAAAAAAAAAAAATTCGAACAGCAACGAGAACGAAGTAAACAAAATGTAAAAAATGAACTCATATTTTTTGTTTGAACCAAAATAAACAAAAAGAGAGTAGGTACTATGTTTGGTGGTTTACCTTTCTGCTTCATTTTTATATCTAAAAACTAAATTAGTCATTGTCATCACATCGGGCGTTCATCGTACAACGAAGAATTAATAAGTGACAGTTGATTTTTTATTTTGGATAATAATAACTATAACCCTTAAATAATCGTCTAAAGTAAAATTCTTTATTATTTAGTCAAGTATGTATTCGTTTACGTATTTTTAATTAGTGAACAGAACACTCTGTTTGGTTACGTTAGAAAATTTACTTTTTGTAAGGAATTAATTATTTTTCCAAAATATACAGTATATAAATTTGGTACACATAAAATGGCACCAAAAAGTGATGTGTGAAAGTTTTTTGAAAAATGCTCTCAAAATAAAGGTAGTGCAAAATGCAAATTGTGTTTTAAATTAATAAAAACGTCTGGAAATACGAGCAATTTAAAAGGTCACCTAAAAACACATTCGACTGATACAACAAATAAATGCGCCACTAGTTCTGGTTAAAATTGTTCTTCGACAGCCCAAACTTCAAATGTCAATAACGATACTTCTAATGTTAGTATAAATCTTGATGATTCGTGCAGTTCAGAAGCACTTACGATTAAGAGACAACGGTCAATTGAAGAGGTATTCTCTAGCATTTCTACATTTAATGAAGGCGGTTCCAAATATTTCACAGTAACTAACGCCATATTATATAGGGTAAAGTCGGGAGATATGGTATACCTTTTTTGTTTTTGAAATACCGAAAAGAATAATGCAGCTTTTAGTATGAAACAAAATAATATGCGTTCCTTATTAAAAAACAAAACGGAAAAATAAGTAAAAATTCAGTCTTTATAAATAAAAATAAAAATTCATTCTGAAATACCATTTCACCCTCGGGTATGGGTGATATGGTTCTCCTCTTAAGGTGATATGGCGCCTTAACGTTTATTTATATTTTGCTTGCCACATTTGTTGCATGTATTGACAAAAAAAGTGCAGGTATCATGCAACCACATATTACATAATATGCACTGAATCCAGTCGTCCTTCTTAGAAGTTAAATTATAATCCTCCCCACATCCAGCGCAAATATTCTCTTCAAAGTCCTCCAAGCCATCTGATTCGTCATCTAATGGTATAGCAATTTCCTCATCTTCAGTTGAGGAATCATGTACAACTTTTTTTCGTTTCTTTTGGACTTTTGCCGCTTTATTTGAATTTGTTATTTTGCGCTTTATTGATTTTAATTTGAGTTGATTGATATTATGTACCGCAGTCAACACACGAGTTTTTTGCTTTCTTGAATTATTTGTTATACCCTTGGACGTTGACGGTATCGGTGATATTATATCCAACATTTTTCCAGGGGTTAAGTCGCTGATATTCATATTATCAATCACTTCCAAATCAGACTGTTGATTTTTCTGGGGAGTCACCGGTGGCTGAAAAGATGAAGCTTCCGTCGATGCATTTTCAGCAACATTTCCAATTGTAGGGGTCAATTCGCTTGTACTTATAGAAGCATCTGAATATATACCCAAATGTTGTGTTTCCACGCCCTGTTGTTCGACATTAGTAACGCGCATGTGAATAAATGCGTAATCCGGAATGGCTTCAGGATTAAATGGGAAAATACCAGTGGCTGAAAATGCTGAGATACCATTTGTTGGAATCGCAGACATGTTCCAAGTAGATGCTAATAATTTTCCAAATTGCAAACGAGAAATCTTCCTATTTGGATTGTTCCTTATGAACAAATTGCATGCCGCGTAGTAATGCGATTTGAAGGATTTGAAAAAAGATCGATCCAACGGCTGTAAAAATTGTGTTGTATGTGGCGGTAAACATAGTAGAATTATTTCGTTTTCTGCAGCAAACTCCAACATATCGGCGTTGCTGCAATGTGACGAATGGCCATCCAATATAATTAAAACTTTTCCTTGAGGTTTTCTTGGAAGGAAATGTTGTTTAAGCCAAGTGTAAAAAATGTCTGAGTTGACATACGCAGATTTACCACCCATGTACACCACCGAACCTGGGGGCATGCCATCTTCAAATTCGGCTTTCTTGTTTTTTCCTTTAAAAACACAAGCTGGAGGCAAAAAGTTTCCTTCGGCATTACAGCAAGCAATAACTGAAATTGTTTCTCCCTTTTCCGCAGATGTTATTGCTGGTATATTTTTAGATCCTCTTTCGGCTATTACAAACCCAGGCCGATTATTTAACTGACATCCGGTTTCGTCCATGTTGAAAATGTGCCCTGGTTTTGCTATTAACTCATTCTCGAGTAAAATTGTTTCTAATAAAATAAAATAATCGGATACTTCACTACGATTCATTCCTTGAGCACGATTTTGGGAAACTCCTTCGGATTTTCTTACAGACAAGTTCGGATGACGCTTCATAAAAAGTGTGAACCATGCTTTGCCAGCTTTTTTCTCCTCGGAATTAAATTTATGTGCTAAATTGTATTTCTGTGCCAGCCCGAATGCCATACCCCGCACCTCGTTTCTTGTTGGTGCAAACCCATGCGCTTGAAGATTTTTTATATGGCAAACAATCTTATCTTCAAACTCGTCACCTAAACAACAAGAAGCTCCCAATGCTGATTTCCTATCGTTTTTGTTTTTAAGCTGCCTTCTTAATGTAGTTGACGGGATATTGTATTGTTTAGACGCTGCATTAATCGATAAAACTTTATTATTAACATTCTTTACTGCCGCTTTGAGATCGGATTCTAGCCAAGTCGCCCGTCTCGAATTTTGTTTTTTTTATAAATGGTTGGCATTTCTATAATTAAAATGGTAAAAATAAAGTTAAATTTCTAAAATATAAGATCACGAAAACCATGGACAAGAAACAAATTTGATGCTAGGAGAAATGGTATATATACCATATCACCTTCAATGTACATATCCCACATCACCTTCATACTATCATCTGACATTTCTACAAACAAAAAACACATAATCACACAAATGGTTCTTGCAAAATAACATTCCATAACTTAAACACAGTCTGTCTCATTTTGGCAAATTATCAGAATAAATGAGCCATTTACTTACCAAAACACTGACATACAAACAACACAAAAAAAAAAAATCCTAGAAAATTTACCGTTTTTTTCTTTTTTCGGTTAAATAAAATAAAATATTTTACACAGCACGACGAGATGTATACTGAAAGAGATCTGATGAGAAACTAAACTTTTTGGTAACGTACAAATGTAAAGAGAATATTCGTATATACTAAAAACGGACACTGCACCATATCTCCCTCTGCGCCAAATCACCCGACTTTACCCTATGACATGTCGAGATTACCAACCTATATCGATTGTGGATAATCACGGTTTTAGAAATTTAATAAAAGTATTATCAGGCGGGCGTTACAAAATTCCATCAAGGCCGACAATTACGAATTTATTGGACAAAAAATACGAGGGAATTTCTAACGTGTTTAAAAAAACGATTCGAGAATTGGGTAGCTATTGTTTAACAACGGACATATGGACTGATACAATGCAAACACGAAGTTTTTTAGGGGTAACAATGCATTTCGAACAAAACTCCCAGATAAAAGGCGTAACGCTAGGAGTATTTGAAATGAAAGAAAAACATACGTCAATAAATATAATTAATGAACTAAATAAAATTTTTGAAATTTGGTCAATAAATGATAATAATGTAACTGCGGTAGTTAGTGATGGAGCCAAAAATATAACCAAAGCTTTTGAAACTAGGTTTGGTTCGAACAAACATCTTCATTGTTTGGCGCATCAGATTAATTTAGTTGTGCAAAATTCTATTAAGTCTGTTGAAGCACTCGGGCCCTTATTAAAAAAAATTAAAGATATTGTCACATGGTTTAAGCACAGCGTTAATGCGAGTGATAAGCTTCGTAAAAGCCAATCTTCGAGCTGTACTAAAAAGCTTATACAAGAAGTGCCTACACGATGGTGTAACGAACTGGTTGGCATCAACGGGGACCAAGATACCTTGGTTCCGAAATAGAGCCGTTCGTCACTGAAATATTTGTAGCATATTTAGAGCTTTGGCGTGGTCATGTTTTTGCCGGCTAAGGCTCAGGGAGTGGGGTGGGGTTTACCAAAGATAAACATGCTCTAGTTGACCACGAGGATGTAATTAAAAGGAAATAGGAACTAGGGAATGATTAAGGTGCGGATCAACCTACCAGAACTGCTCGACACTTACAACGTCATCCTCACGATATAGCTATCAGCCTCTCATCCTGAAAATTAACAATCCGGAAATACGAACGAAATCAGAGAAACCGTTAAATGAAATTAAGAAATTAGTTAATAAGACAATAAATTTATTAGGCATTTAAAAGAGCCAATAATTCAAGAAAAAATGTGAATAAACGATTTCAATGTAAAATTCTTAAACCTAGCCATGACGTCATTAACCCCCTAATTAACTTAATAAATAATAATTTACAATAATTGATATTAGAAAAATTTGAAATGTCTAAATTATCTTCAAATTATTTGGAAAGAAATAAGAAATTATATAAATTATAGGATAGAAATTATATGAATAAATAAGAAGTTATATAAATTAAATAAGTAAATAAATAATTCTTAGCTTATATTAGATAACCGCGTTGTCCCACGTTGTTTGATGCTGCCATTTTGTAAATTTTTAATTTCCACGTATGTTTGTATTAATGTGCAAATTTTATAGATTTTTCTGTTGCACGTTTAGATTTTCACCTCCAGACTCTAAATTAATACATTTAGTTTTAGTTTAGTATTATGCAACACTCAAGCTTAGTTCACTTAAATTGTTCACTTAGAAATATTTCATTCTTCACTAAGCTTTTCGAATATTAATATAATTACGTGTGGTCACCTTATTTATAAAACGCTAGGAGTTAATTTCTTGTTTGTAAATGTTTTTTCGTGTTTTCACTTGCGTTACAATTTGTATGTTTAAGGGCCAAATACACGAAAACACGTCATAGCATTTTTACCTAAGACACATATATTAAATATTTTTACTAACGATAGATGGAGTTATATACACTAAATTATGAAAAATATGCAAAACGATTTTCTCTTTTACGGCTAGTTATTTTAGAATACTGTATATATGCATGTTCATGTATAACAAAAAACCCAAACAAAGTTGTAAATGCTTCGTGTTTTTGTCGAATTCACATTTGCTTATTTCGTTTGACTTTCATTAATGTAAGAGAAGAAAATATGAATGAAATATTCAATGACAATAAAAATTTTACCGAACATGTGCAATGTGCATGTATAAAAAATAATAAATACATACAAATAAGTCTGATAAATTTTAAGTTTTTTTACGGGCTATTTTGGTTATGTCTATAATTTTTATATTCATGAAGCCATTCATCTAATACTGTATTTAGTGAAGTTTTTGGAAAATTAGAAAAGGAATTGACTATACGGAAATGAAAAATCTTGAATATTATTTTTATTTGATGACTAGTAAATGATTTACCACCGCGATTCAAAAATTATTTAAATTAAATATTAGGCCCTTTTTCTAGCCCTTAGATTTCGTTTTTTATTTTATATTCCAGTTGAATTAGGGTTTATAAAGGAAATAAATATTTCAAAAGGATTTTTTAATCGTATTTTTGACGTAGAAAAAGAAAAAATCCGTTGAGTCCCGATGTCAGATGAATAAAGAAAGGGTCGAATAAAGCCGGTTTCACTCCTTTGGCCATTTCTTATCCGATTTTGATGAAATTCAGCATGCTCGATGGACATGGGATTCTAAAATGATTTTTAGATAAAGTTCTGGAATATAGCCTATTAGGAAGGAACCTGGCCATTTCTTATCCCATTTTGTACAAAATTCAAATTTGTTAAATTTCCCCACAGCTCTAAAAGCAACGATATACTCATTTTATTTTTGTTCAAATAAAAATTCAGTTATTCATTTATGCTCACAGAAATAAAATTTATATAAATTCTATATACTAAACAAATAATTTAAAATTAATAATAACAATAATTAAATGTATGAATGCATAATATTTAATTAAAGACGTTGCTAAAATCCGTTTCTGGATTTTAGCGTTAAATGGACATTTTACTTCAATTATTATATCATGCCCAATCAATCCATCAGGAGTCGCGGCAAGACATGGATATTTTTGATAAATGAATACACCGCATTTCGATACTTCTGTATTATTTTCGTTCGAAAATTGCTCTATCGCATTTTTTTCATTTTCCATCCCGTATATTGTTGACTTAGAATAAATAACAGTAGTAAGTATATAAGATATTTGAAACCTTACTTTTCAGAAATTTTATGCTTTTATTGCGGCTTATTTCTCCAAATTTTGTAGCAGTTAAACGACTCATACGCACTTGAAACCATTTCGCTTCATTGAACTGGTTTATAGTTGACCTTTCAATTCTGTCACGTTCAGCAGCTTCCGTTTTCAATTTTTTCAAAAAATCATTTCTAAGTTCGGTATACTCTTCAGGTGATTTATCCAAATTTTGACAGGTTTGATTTCCATATTCAGAGTCTTCTCCAAAAAACTTTAATTTTCTTTTTGTCGTTTTGGTTGATTTGTGGTGGCTCTTTTATTTAGTAGAAATCGTCGTTTTTCAAGTTCTGCTATTCTCGATTTTCAGCTGTAATTTTATGAATACTCTGCTAGATTATAGTGTCCCCTTTGACTGTTGTGTTGTAATACAGCGAACTTGGCTCGTGATGTGTATGATTGCCCACGGGAAAAATTAATTCTTTTGCCACCAACAGATTTTGCGACAATTGCATTCAAAAATTCTACGGCATTTGAGTCGACATCGACTACAAGGCTTTAGCGTGGTATTTTAATCGCTTAAATAATCCACTAAATGCTTTGAATAATTCATTTTCCATAAATCTTTGATATATTTCAGGTATTTCGTAACGCTGACGGTTTCAGAAATATGAGGCACATTTCCTGTGGTCTTGAAAAACGTGGAATGGGATATTTCCAATGTCAAGCGCAATTTCCTCAATTTTTTCTATGGAAGAGAATTTTTAGAAAGTTTCCTTTTTTTAATTGCGCAGATTATGTCTTTGGAACATCGATTAATTTGATTTCGTAATAGTTTTCGTTGAATTATAGATTAGTGCGATTAGTACATAGTTCCTTTGCGTATTTCCAAAAATTACGAAGTAAATGATTGCGGCATTAAATTGTCTCTATGTGTGTATTTGCGTTTGGTTTAGCCTCTAAAATTTTTACGTATACGCTGGCATCGCCATCTGCAATTATTTTGTTGTAGCGCATACCATACAGATACAGTTCTTCTCTTTTTCTAAAACCTTCTACTAAAGCATTCCGTTCCGTTCCAGTTGATGGGCCAGCATAGTTCGAATTGCATTCATGATGTTCAGGTTTAGCTTTTTACAATTCTGCTCTGCGACAAAGAATGCAATATTTATTACGAAGACAACTCCTTATGACCGACCTTCTTTGTAGATTGAGCAATAATTGTTCCGACACTAAGTGAGGTATAATTACTATTGTGTCCGTGTACCATCGAAATCTACGCTTTTTTCTTCAATTGCTATTTGTTTTGCTTTTCCATCGCAGCTTTAAACATTTCTCGGTCGCAACCTTTTTGAATGTCACGTTGAACTTGTTTTTGTAATTTATTGAATGTATTTGGTGCCAAATATAGTATGTCAATGACACCAAAAAATTCTTCTATAATACCGATTGAAATGCCAGCTAAAACACTTTGATAATTTATTGAGTTTTGATGTAGTATCTTTTCGTTGGGATCTTCAGACGAAATATTTTGAATTTAATCCGATTCTGCGCTCGCTTATAAACTTTAAATTCAGTAGGAAGCATCCGAAAGCCATATTGTGATTGCTAACTTTTATTAGTTCGTTGAAAAAATATTGCATACCTAATATGCGTTTGCCATTTAATATACATATGTACGTTTTCCTCTTGAGCATTTTTTTCAGCTGTTTCAAATTCAATAATGAAATTTCTACCATTCAAATCAGGTTTTTGTTCAGGAAAAAGGGCAAATGTTGAATTTGCATCTGATAAATCATGGCATTCCTTTTTATTTTGATCAGATAAAACAAGCATACTCTGATTTTCGTCCAGTTCCCTGATATGTTGCGTTTTAAATTCAATTAGTTTGTTAGCAAAACACCCACTGTAATAAGTCAAAAGTATGATGGTTTATGTGTTTTTGGAATTTTCAGAAAATATAATTGGCGTATTCATTTTTAATTTTTATCGTGTTCCTTATGCAACGAAATCGGACACATATATTTTAAGCGTTTTAAGCTTCAGTTGTCTTATTATGCGGCATTGAAGGTTTTGCATTTCAATTTTTTTTAGTTCTAGTAGTCACGGACAACAAATGAAAATCCCTACTAAATCTCGCATTACAAAATATTGCATTACATAATCTTGTTTAAAAAAAAAAATCGCAAGCAATGTCTCGCATTATAAAATGTCGCATTTACAAAATCTCGCAAGACAAAATCTTCCAATATAAAATCTTGCGTATATAGTAAAATAGTTTGCAACATAATTCTTAGAGATCGGTATAGTAGGTTAAATGCACAAAATTTATTAAAAACGATGTTGCAAACTATTTCAATATAATACATTATGTATGTATGAAATACAGAACATAACATAATTTCACTTAGTTTAATTCAGGGTATTAGAAATTTGCATTGCTAATTTTACTTATAATAATCTAGAATGAATTTAGCAAATCGCAATTCGCAAGTCGAAAAATATAATAACTAGACCGGTTTTACCAAGAAAATTTTAATTTCAAATTTAATTTCCTTTCGACATTTCTGTCATATATTTTCTCGACAACAATTACAGTTTTTTGATTCAACCAAACATGCTGGCCGAACTAGGCCGTAAACATCCACAAAGGTATATTCACTGGCAAGTTTGAAGCCCCTTCCAAATGGTGGTACCTACATATATTTAAGAAATATATGAAATCGAGTGATTCCATTTACTTAGATAAAACTCCTAATTGATTAATTTAGTATTTTTAAGGCCCTTCTAAAAGAGTGTTAGCTGAAAAAATATCGGTTTTAGAACAGAAACCAGATCCATAGCGCGTGACCACTAAAACTAAAAAAATTAAAATGGAAAATCAGTTCCACCTTCAATGCCCTATAGCAGAACAACCGAAGTCCAGTCAACCGATCTCTTGATCGAACGATCTCAAATTGCACAAAAATTTTAAAACACAATAAAACATCGAAACACAATACATATAATTTTTCCTTTCCAAAAATTTTTCATAAACGATCTAATTTTTTTTGTATGGCTCGAATGTTTTACGAAAAATGTAGATAGCTATGTATGAATAATGATTTATTTATTTTTGTTTCAAAACAAAAAAAAAAAAATATATATGTACATTTGTGTTGTTGTAAATACAATAAAATTAATAAATATAAAAACTGTGAGTTAGAAGAGTAAAATAATGGTATGTAATTGAAGTGCGCAAGAAGAGTAAAACAAAAATTATATTGGATAGACGAAAAAATGGTTTAGCAAACTTCGTTTTTACTACATATACAAAATAAACTGCCATCTAATAACAGTTTACAGAACTAAACAAAAAGAGATGAGGTAAAATTTTATCTTAGACGCAATTGACATTAATAATCAAAATAAACGATTTTATTAATTTTTTGCAATTTTCTCGATTAATAATTAAAAACTCGAAAAAAGCCACCGTGAATAAATTCAGTTTTATCTCCTGCGCATTTTGATATAAAAAAATCTTAGTTTCATCGGCTGGTGTTTGAGAAAAGGTACATTTTCGATGCCAAATTTGGCCAAAACTGGTCATAATTAAAATCAAATAGCAGGAAAACTAAGCGGAAAATTCGGAAAAGCCACCGTGATTAACTAAATAAAACCTCAAAGAATATTTTAATATATGGTTTAAAGGTACACTTTCTTCAAGCATTTTTTGCATTTTTCGTGTATTGGGCCCTTAATATTTGTGTTTTATTTTCACACAGTGACCACACTTACACTTTTTACAACTGAGATTATGATTAGAACGTTAAAATTATTTTTATTAGATTAACGTGTGACTTATTATATTAATGTCTTATAATTATTAACTGTATATTATGTCAAGATTATTATTATTTTAGAACTTAGGTATTATAGTTTTAGGTATATTATTATTTTATGGCGTAATTAGTACGTTCATAACACACACAAAAAAATACTTAATTAAGAACATATGTAAATCGTTCTTAAATTAATTACACTATAATATACAGAATATAACGCTACAAATTTATGTCATTCATTCACACTTTTTATGTTCGTAGCTCAACGGGATTTTTATTCATTGAAATTAATTCCGGTGCCCGTAATTAATTATCACCAAGATAAAATTAAATTAAATTGTTTGTCGTATTAACTACTGATTTTACACTACTAATTAAATATTAATTATCACTACTTTTCACTAATAATATTCTTGACTTAAAATATTTTATTAAATATTAATCAAGCTTAATATTATTGATCAGTTTTTCGATTTTATTTTTAGTATGAAAAACTGATATCCATTCATCACCATTAAAATTACTTAAATAAGATTCTTTCGGCTTTTTATAGACACAATATATTAATAATAATGGCATTCACAACATTTTCGACTTGTCAATCAGAAAAATGAAGAGGCCAGTCATTTATAATATATCTACCAAAAAAAGTAGAAATATCAAAATCCCCCCCGTACTTTAACCCGAGAGTTAATACAAAATGTATTTTGACTCTTAAAATGAAAACCTTTCCTTGCGTTTTCTGTGGGTAGTTTGGTTTCGTGTGATTTTATTGTTTCATTTTAAGAGTCAAAATACATTTTGTATTAACTCTCGAGTTAAAGTACGGGGGGGATTTTGATATTTCTACTTTTTTTGGTAGATATATTATAAATGACTAGCCTCTTCATTTTTCTGATTGACAAGTCGAAAATGTTGTGAATGCCATTATTATTAATATATTGTGTCTATAAAAAGCCGAAAGAATCTTATTGATTTAATACAGACAACTAAACTTCTCTTTCTTTATACTCGTATTAAAGGAAAAAACAAATTTTCTGATATTTCCAACGTTATCGTTGTATTGGTGTATTTTTTAAGGCAATGATTTTAGAATGCGTTGCGAATATAATACGTACAGGCAATACACCGATAACATTTGAATGGATATTTTTATAATTAACCTTTTATATATAACCTCGAAAAACCTAAGACGCCCTCTAAGGCAAACTTTAAAATTGAAAAGCCCAAATAACAAAACCTTCGAAATATAATATCACCGTAACATAAACTAATAAAAGCCACATAGCCTAAACATAAGCTTCATAGTCACAGAACCAGTAACTCCATAACGTAAGCTTTTAAATTCCGTACCTCACTAGACTTAAGCTTTTGAAACATGTAGCCTCTTAATATAAGTTATTATATCCCATTGACCCTTTACCTATAACCTTAGAAATCCCATAGCCTTCCTACCTAACCTAAAAAGTTCTTAAAGTAGATTTGTAAATTTAAAGAGTTTTGAAATCAAAAACCCGCTCGACTTGGGCTATTAACCCCCCTAGCCCCTGAACCTAATAAGCACAAGAACTCATTAACCTAACCTCAAAAAAGCGTTTAACTCCACAACGTGAAACTTTTTAATCGTTTAAAACGTTTGAAATGCTTTAAAACTACATAGCCACCTTTACATAAGTATTTACCATAAACGTTGTTATGAAATCTTTGTTAGTGTTGCTAAAGGTCTTCTTAAACGATGTTAAAAACCGAAATAACAAATTTAACTTTTTAGAGCAATGCTGGTAACTTAACCTCAAAAAATTTACTTTATAACTTGACAAAATTTCCTAAAGTTTTAATCATGTTTGATTCACATTAAAATTACTTCTTAGCACTGTTTCTGGGTTTCTTTTAGAATGTAAAGAAAGGTCCAAATATTACCTCAGGATTCGTTACTCACCTCAAAATTCCAAATATTTTGTAGAATTTTTCTTATTCACTTTGACATTTCAAACAACAAACTATCCGAATTTACATTTAACTTAAAAAAATCTTCTAAAAGCAAACTTAGCAGAATGGTAAGATGTTCTTTTCCTATGGTTTTTGTGTAGCCAATTCTATTTCGTCTTAAATTATTTTTAATATCTAAAATCATACAATATTTAAAGGTTTAGAGCTACCAGAGTATTTCATTACTTTTAGTTTTTTTCCAGACATTACCAAAAATGCATGCTCCAATACAATTGTTGGTACTTGTTGTGCTGTAGAAAACCTCTTTTCAATAAATGTACTAAATGCAACTTTGATTCCCGTCACACTTTCATTTCAAAAATTTCAAACACTTACGTCGCTAAAGAAGTTTCACCTCAAAAAATAAATACTAGTGTTGATGAAAAAGAGCTCAATGAACAAATAATGCCCCAGATTTATTATAACTTTAATCGAATAATAATCCTTGTCATGTACTAATAAAAGTTTAAAACATTTAAAATTCCTGCCGCTAAAAAGGGATTGCTTTAATCATAGAAAAACTTAAAGCGTTTACAAGAGGAACCTGATATTACCTACCTAACTCAAATATAGTTTCAGAAAACTCAAAGGCATTTAGGTTTTTTGATACCATTAAAACTACCTTATACTAGCTGGCCAATCAGCCGTTTGGCCGGTTTACGATACCTTACGTTAGTTTCTCTCTAGCTTCATGATCCTTGATCACAATACTTATTGCTTAGTTTCTGTTCAACAGTACCCAATACGAGAAGGTCGTTTATCATATAGAAAAGATGTTTTGTTTCAAGTGGCGTGTTTCTCTTGTTATTTAAAGCAAATAAGACATTTTTACTAAAAACTGGTGCTGATGACTTTACGTGAGAAATGACCCCAATTTTTTCCCCCAAATCAACCTCTATTACCAATTGACTGCTTTTATCAATCTATTGACGATTGTAAAAGTAGAGAAAGCGCTTCCCGAGGAAAAATGTTAAAATGATGCTACTGACAAAATGACACTTGTCACAAATGCGACGGAAAAAAATTTAGCAATCCGGTAATTAAAAATCGGTGTCAGGCATAAACACAAGACTCACTTCATGTGCCGTAACTGCATACAACTTCAGTAAGTGCTCACACTGCCTCTTCGTGGCGGCCACTAGAAACTACTCTGTTAAAAGAGTAGGCTAAAGTGTGAGGGCTGTGATCCTTCTACAGGAGGTTGACGTTAACAGCCCAACCTGTAAAACATTTTTGTTACGAAACCTCAACAACAACGACCTCGGACACGATATAAGGGCAACGATTTTAAATTTGGAACATTAAACATACTCTTCGAACAAGCATCTACGTATAAACTCGACCTCATAGCGCTATAGGAAACAAGACTAATCGGCATTAACATCACCGATTATTGTCGCTTCGGACTTATACTCTCTCTGTAATATGGATAAACATGAATTTGGTGTTGGTTTCTTGATTAGCAATCGATGTCGTTAATTTGTGACTAACTTCATGCCTGTCAGTAGTCGGATTTGTACACTTAGGTTTCACGGCCGTCGCTTTAACATCTCATTTGTGAACGGTCATGCCCCCATAGGCAGTGCTGGCAGTACATATCGAAGCACTATCGGCCCAAACTCCTTGCACCATACATCAAACAACAACAAAACGCGAACCATAGAGCTAGCTTTACTGTACAACTTGGTGGTTACCAGCACATACTTCCCACATAAGCTTATTCATAAAGCCATATGAGTATCAAACGACGGGACAACGGTCAACCAAATCGACCACATCATCTTGTCCAAGAGACATTTTGCTAGCCTTAAAAACATCAAAACTAAACGTGGAGCTAATAGTGATTCAGACCATTTCCTGGTATAGTTGCTGAATTAAAATTTCATCTATCAACCACAATCATCGCTTCCAGCGCATCCCTAGTAGGAACACTGCGGCATTGAACAACTAAGTTACCAGGATCACCTCGGGATGACTGTATCAGAAATCGTCGAAAATAAAACACTTCCAGACTCCATTCAAGAACTATGGGACATTATCAAAATGGCGGTAACCGATGCCTCACAGTCCACCATAGGCCAAAATCCATCAAGGCCTATGATGATCGTATTGGTGCTACTCAGGCGAAAGAACGCGCACGAATCTATCGCAAAGAACGAGACACCGGAATACGGGAAATGGCATGAACAACAGGCACGCAACATCCAAAGTTTTAGCCTGAAAGATAGATATCATTGCATAAGAGAAATATCTACGGACTTTCATCCACGTAGCAGTACTATTCGCAACAAATCCGGTGAGTTGGAAATTAACAGTAAAACCGTCCTCGAAGTGTGGCGGAATAATTTATCCTCACTTCTAAATAAACAGGCTCCACATTCTACCGCATGTTTGAGCTAATATCAATAATTTGGTTTAGAGAAGAAATCCCAGTATAGAGTGGAAGACATCTCTTATTTGTCCACTTCATAAAAAGGGAGATCGATTGAATTGCAACAACTATCGCGGTATAAATTTGCTGAACACAGTCTACAAGGTTTCGGCTAACGTAGTCGCAGCAAAGTTATCAACTTATAGCGAGAGGATCTTGGGTGATTATCAATATGGTTTTCGTCCAAGAGCAATGACCGATCAAACTTTTACGCTGAGGATTGTGCTGGAGAAATGCTATGAAAAGGACATCCCTGTACACAATCTATTCATTTACTTTCAACAGGCGTACGACAGCATTAAGAGGAATACGTTATGGAACGTGTTGTCCTACCTGGGCAAACCGTCAAAATTGGTTTCAATGTGCCAGCTTTTAATGGAATGCTCAATATGTAAAGTGCTAATCGAAGGCAAAATTTCGGATGCCTTTGAGATAATATCTGGAGTGCGGCAAGGAGGCAAAATATCTCAAACTCTTTTCAATCTATCATTGAGTATGTCATTCGTCAGCTCAATATGGCGCAGCGTAGCTACCTGTATTATAAATCTAGCCAGCTATTAGCATAAGCTGATGATATTTGCAATATTGGTCGCAACATAATCTGTCCGAAAGAGGTCCTCCTCCCATTGGAATTAACAGCCCAACTAATTGGCCTTCAGATCAATGAAGCGAAGACCAAATATATGGTGGCTTCGAGAAGGCATAGACTCGTAGAGACTTCATTTCAGGAGATACTCAATATGAAAAGGTGAATGCGATCAAATACCTAAGATCACTGATCACAGAGCAAAACTCCGTTTCTGTGGACATTTCATAGAAGATTGCAGCAGGTTACCGAGCATTTTACGCCAATATCAAAATACTTAAGTCTCCTCACATATCGCGCAAAATAAAATTGGACATCTACTAGGCGCTGATAAGTTATCACCTTTGGTTGCGAGTCTTGGACACTGAAAATCGCTGTAACTGAGTATAAGATCATAAGAAGAATTCTCGGTCCCATTAAAGCGGGAGCCATGTACAGAATGCGAATGAATCACGAGATCAGGAATGATTTCGATAAAGTCGACATCATCGGATTCATAAAATCGTCAAGGCTAAGATGGCTTGGGCACGTATTTAGTTCACAAAATAGGACCACTAAGCAGGCCTTGGAGTCTACACCAACGAAAGTAGGACCTCGTGAGTCGTGGGAGACCATCTACCCGATGGATGGACGACTCAGAAAGGGATCTATACACACTCGTCACCGTGGCTGGCGTTCTCTTGCGGCGGATCGAATTATTTGGAAGAGCATCGTTGAAGCGGCCAAACCTCTTCATGGAATTGAGCGCCAGTGGAAGAAGAAGAAAAATTAAAAATTGTTTTTATAATCCAAAATTGGGATTCTTTTATTAGCAATCTAGTAAGTAAAAATTGTGTTAACAATTCAAAATTGGAATTGTTTACAATAATTTCGAACATCAAATTATTAGCTAGCTCAGTTTAAAAATCGTCCACTAGGTGGAATCCGTGATGCCCCAATCGTCAATACAAAAGCAGTCTGAAAAGTTTGTGCAAAATTTAATAGATGGCACCCGAACCACAGAAAATACCTTGTCATCATTAGAGAGCCATTTTTCAAACCTTTGTCATCAGATGACATTTAGTTCAGTTTTGACAGCCATAAACATCATCTTTCGGGTTGCTCGAAATAAAGTAACTTTTTTATGTCCCAAAGAATATGAAATAATTTTGTTGTTGTGTTGGTGTAAAAAAAGCAAAAAAAGTGAGGTTATGTTTTACTGTTTTAAGATTATGTTTTAAATATTTACATAAAAAACTAATAATATACGATTAAATAACTAAAACAAGATTTTTTTTTAAATTTAATAATCTTTCATAAATTTTAGCACATTAATATTCACATAAACCACAAATGAAATATCAAAATGGAGTTTTGTTATTGTTTACAATTCACTTTGACATTTCACATTTGTATGTATTTGTAAAGAGTAAAGTAAATCTACGAAAAAATCCGGAGTAAAGCAAAATGCTCTCGAGCAAAAAACAGAGTGCTTTATTTTCTCCCAAAGAATTTGTAATATCAAATTTTTACCCTTCGAGTAAAATTTTTTATCCTTCGAGTAAAATTTTTTACCCTCAGAGTATTTTTTTTCCAAAGAATTTCACATACGAAAAAATGTCTACTGAGGTTTTGGCCCGTGTTCGTCGTATTCCGAATAAAGTTTTGTGTCGTTACATCATCGCAAATGAAACCTGAGCCCATCACTTCACTCCAGAAAAGGAAGTTCAATCAATGCAGTGGTGTGCGGCTGGTACAAGTATTCCGAATTAGGCAAAGGCAATTGGTCACTTCGTGACCGGTATTTTGGAGTTCCAAAATAGTAGGTGCTCCAATTCTCATTTACGATTGAACTATTTTGAAGAAAAGTTTGCAAAAAACATTTTTATTTCTTATGGCTTAAAACTTTTTAGAAAATGTTGCGATCAGCAGAAACAGCATCTTGATATAAGAGTTCGGCCTTATCGGTTCCTGATAATATTTTTAATCGGTTGATGATGATCGATATATTCAGGGGCGGATTAACCCTCAGGCAAACATTTCAACTTTAGAACTAACATTGTAAATTTGGGTTTATTGGTTTTTGTAATTACGTAAAATGTAATACATAGGTCGGGAGCGGTGGAGTAAGAAAATCTAACGAAGAGGTATTCGGCAAATTATAGATCTACAAAATCCATATTTCAGTGTTGAAATTGAACATCCCTGTTTAGTTATCGTAATTCTCAGCAGAAGTCGCTTTATGATTTGTTTTTTTGGTGCATAGTCTGTAAAGAATTCTCTTTTCTTTTAAAATCTGCAGCAACGTGTTTGTATAATAAAAAGTTATCTGCAATCATACGCTGCAAAATAGCTTGCAACAGGTTGTTGCCCAGATAATAGCCTGTAATTAGCAGAAGAGTAATATAAAAAATTTTTAAAATCGTGTAATTCTCTCATTTTATCGTTTTATCCTATTGAAAAGTTGATAGCCGCGAGAACTATGAAACATAGAAGTTTGAGATTCGTGCTTTCCTAGAAATGGAACATTTGTCGGGTTATGTTGACGGTACGGCAGAGAAACCTGAAAGAGAAACAGAATCAATATTACCGCGCACAAATTAAAGGAGCTGGAATGACGATTGATGACGACTGGATCGGTACTTTGTAGCTGGCTCGTTTAAGCAATGATTATAGACCAATCATGGCGATCAAAAGTTGATGTGTCAAAATTTTGTTCGATCAAATCAATACGAAGTTGTTGCAGAAAGTCAACTCGGTGCATAAAGGTGGTCCTTCGGCGTTATTTTCAAGAAATTTGAAACATCAAAATCAATCGCAAGGTAAGTGTTTTATGTATAAAAATAAAATGGTAGGACATTACCTAAATAAGTGCCCAACGAAAAATATTACCAGAAACAAATTTGTTAAAAACAGTGGCAATAAAGATAGAGTGATTGGATTATAGACTCTGGTGCCACGCGCACTTATTGTGACAATTGCTAATGACACGAAACTAAAAGTTGTGTTAACAGGTGACGATAAAGTGAACTTAAAGCGTGAAAATCACACCAAAGTGGTGTACATTCGAAATGCTTTATTCGGTCCGAACAAATTTGTTGTTAGTGAGTACATTATTGCAGAAAGTAATGTCCATGAATTTCCACTTAAATGGCTCTCGCATTATTGACAGAAGCGGTAAATTGTTGGCGGACGCAGCGTTAATGAATGACATGTTTATATTTAGTTATATGACAGTAAGGCGTACAACACATCGGGCGCGAACTGCGAATTGCGAATAAATTCCACAATGCGATATTCGTAAATAGACGCACGTTTGACGTTTATTCAATTCGCGCCATGCTCTATAAGCGTCTATTTACGAATATCGCATTGTGGAATTTATTCGCAATTCGCAGTTCGCGCTCGATGTGTTGTACGCCTAAACATTAAAAGTCAAAGTGAACAATAATTATGGCAAAGGCGGTTGGGCCATATTGTATATGACATTCAGAGCAAATTAAAAATTGACTTTTCTGATCATTTGAATTTTGTCAGTGCTTAAAGAAAAGTGAGCAAAATTTGCCTAGATGGCAACAGTCAAGAAAACCACGCAAGCTTTGGAAGTGGTATATTCTGAGGTATGTGGCCCAAGTAATGTTGATTCATTTGGAGGTTCCCGTTTTTTTGTGACTGTGAAAAGTCGTCGTTTATTTAATCAAACAAAAGTTAGACATGTTTGCAAAATTAAAGGAGTTTAAGTACATGGCTGAAAATCAGACGAGTCATAAAATGAAAGTGCTGCGAACAGTTAATGGAACGGAATATTTCAACAAGAATTGCTTGAATTTTTTATGGGAGTGTGGAATTGTGCATCAGTCTAGTGCTCCGTAAACACCACAGCAAAATGGTATGACCGAACGCATGTACAGACGTTGGCGGAAAAATTTGATATATGTATGTTCATTGACGGAAAACTTTAAATTTTGGGCGGAGGTTGTTAACACCGCAGTATGTATTATAAAACGATCATCGAAGCGTCAGCAATAATACGCCGGAAGCGTTGTCGCATGTTCGAGTGCTTACGAATCTAATTTGTACCAATCTAAGGCTTATCGACTGTTTGGTTTTAATTCCCAGAAACTAAAGCTTGCCTAGGGTCCCGATTTTCCTTAATCCACCACTGGATATGTTTGCCTCCTGTTATCATAACGTAGCGTGGTGATCAATCAACTATGGGTTGATCACTAAATCTCTTGGGAGGATTACCTTTGCATAGACTAGAAAAATCAATAAGCCCAAGTGGGTCAAATATCATAAGGATTTTCATAATTTTTCTCTCTTAGTTGAACGACGACTACCATTCAATACTGTGTTCTTTCTGGAATAGTTTATTGAAAAGTAGAATACATACATTCCACTACAACTCTAATACTTTTGCTGTCCCGACTCATGATGTGTGTCGAAACTCCTTAGATATGGTTACCAATCTGTGCACCTATCGATTTTAACACTTCATCTGTATTTGATTGTCATCTAGGGACCTCACACACTCCATGAGCATGTATGGCTTTCTTGTCCTGTATATCGAAGATAGTTTCCTTAACTGTGCCGAAATATCCAGCGTTTGCAGACTCTAAGGGTAGACATTTCAGGTGACCAAGCGATTTTCTTTTGTTCGGACATTGGAAATTCAATAATTTGTAGCATTGGATCCGTTATTTCCAATGGCACCCTTCTACTATAGTTTTCGTGCCTTGTAGTCTCGCCGATTCAGTGCAGACAGAGACTTTCTATACTGCCTCCAAGTTCAAGACTGTTGGGTTTGATCGAGAAGCCTTCGTCAATGAAAGCAAAGGTTGTAATCGAGTTCTAACCCTACAATGGTCGATGTAGACGCAGATTATTTGAATTATTATACTTCACATGGTGTTTAAATTCACACCCGTTTATACCACATAATTGGCGTCACCGGCGTCGGATGGTATAAAATTTTTCCCAGGCTTTGACAAAGTTTTCGGAATTTACCAGTTTCCTCCTCTCTGGTATAACAAGTTCTAGAAGCTATTCGTAGTTTGTAATAAATTGGCCCAAATTTCCACACTTGTTATATTTTGGTTCACTGAACCGAATTTTACGGATAGTCGTTGATAACTTTATATCTGGTTTTGTGTGCTAGATTTAAATGTCGGACCGCAAGATTGTTTATGTATGGTCCAGTTCAATTTCATATTTGCCTGCAATTTTTCAACAAGGTCTTGTAATAGTGTCGGATTCAATATGTGGTCGTCCATTTTAGAAGCGCCTATATTATCACACAGATTTTGAACGAAATAGAAAGCGACACTATCTTTTGTCTTAAACCGGTAGTTCTGTCAGCATTCGTTCGTCTGTTCTGATTTTCCAAACCACATTCTTAAGTTATTGATGACTTGAAGAACCATGTCGGATAACACTAATTTTCTTCTTACAGCAGCGAGTGTATTTCCTTTAAGACAGCGTTGAAGTCTCACCAAATTTTCTACATTGGTAAACCGGCATCGTTGTGTTGAACACGTGTAATTTTAATAAAAATTTGTCACCCCGATGGATACTCGTTTATAATAGGAGTTGTTTGGATACTGCCTTACTAGAAATTCTCTGGCTGTTAGATCTATTTATTCTTCATCTAGATCGTAAGGACATAATTGGATTTGTGCACGCATAGAAGAATTCCAATCTGTTTGTAGATCTATCGAGTCCCACTGCGTCAGTAGTGGTTGGTATTTCATCTCGGATGCGTAACGGGCAAGGTTTGAATCCTGTAATTGCTGGCTAACAAAAGGCTGAAGATCAAACGGCTGTTCTTGCTCCATATCAGATTTGTTTGCAAAAGATTTCAAGTTGTTCACGAATGTTACTCATCAAGTAAGGTACACTTCTACTCTAAATACTTTTGATCGCATATTTCGTCCAACTACATCACTCTTTTTCAGAAGTTGTAGGTAACGCTAACTCCTTCCGACGACTTGATAACATATTGATAGTTTTATGACTTCCAGCTTTATTCATCGTGATATTCTTTTTATTTAATTCGCCATATTCATGTTTTATTTCAGAATGCTCACATCGCCCTTCAGTAACACGTGGATTCCATGAAGCTCAAGTCTGTTGAGGTGGCACTGAACTTGTCGTTGGAAATGCTTATTTATGTTATGTGAATGCTGCTGCGGTGAACGGAGGAGTGTAGAAAATGTAAACCTTCTGCGAATCAATTAATATATGTACGTGGTTGTATTTCCGTATATATTATAATACCAAGGTCTCTTAAATGGCTGAACTTTTCCAGCCCCCCTCGTTAGATTGACATCAGATAATCATCGCTTCGAGGCCCTAATTCATCGGCTAAATCATGTTCTAATGTTGTCGTGGTTGCAAGTGATATGGTTGGTCGCAGCCATTTTACAGCATTTTGCCGCATTTGCTTGGCAAGTTATAAAATTGGTCTCCTGAGCTCCGTGGAATGCTTCCGTTTTGGTCGTCTTTGTGTGACTGCTGCTAGGGGCTGGCTAGACAATCAGTTTTCCATCTCAGCATTTCTTCGCAACCATTCGTTAAACATCTCGATACTGATCAAAGGACTTTCGAGTTCCGCAAATCTCCTGTGACGGCTTCATCCCATCTTTAACATCGCCGGCAACTTGTAAGGTTGTTCAGGTACTCGTACAACCTGGCTATCTTTACGATGTCGCAGAACGCTTTTATCCCTATTGAAAATGAGACGATGGTTCGATTTGATGGATTCGGTAATCATTCGAGATTCACGAGAGGTGATTAGTTTATCTGCTCCATTGCAAAGTTGAAGACTAACTCAGAACGTCCTCGACGAAAGCATAGCAGTAGGCAGTTCGATTGGCATAAGCAAGTCAATTCTTACGGCGTTATAGGTGCCCCTCTTTAGCCACTTGCTAAGATTTGAAGTATTTTCTTCTTTGGTATCACCCCATTGTTTTGCAGAGATTAAAATGGCTGTAATAAACTGTAACGAGTACTTAGAATCAAGGTTTGACACTATGTTTTGGTATATTTGTCGGTATTTGTGTATTCATCGTCCAGTGCTCGATAGGCTTTAGGCAAATAAATTATAAGGGATATTGCTGTTTTCCATAGTAAACTTAGCGGATATAGGCAGTTTTATCGATAATGCAATTTTGTTTGCTACGTGAAAAATTAGTACCGATAAAGAATTTTGAATTGTTTAGTACCGATAGTTTAGTATAGTACCAATAAAGAATTTTAAATTTTGAAAAAAATTCATGTCTAGGTGTAGTTGTCAGTTTTATTCGTGCCCAAGTATTTTTATATCCCACAATTTTTCTATTTTCCTGACATTTAGCTGAAAACATGAATTTTTTGTCCGTTTGTCCGAATGTTGGCCAAAAAAATCGGAAAATGATAAAATTTGGTTTGCAACTTTTTTTTTTCATCATTTTCCGATTTTTTTGGCCAACTTTCATAGTAAATCTTATAATAAGTCGGACATTATTGCTGAAAAAAGTCGGTGATGAATTCAGTTTTGTTATACTTGGGTGTTGTTTGCTTTTGTTTACATTTTTGTTTCAATACAAAAAAAAAATAAATGTTTTTAAAACACGTTAAATGTCCTTTTTACTGGCATTCCTAGAAATTTGTCACTGTTTTTTTTTTTACAAAAATTCCCCTTATAGTTGATATAAACACACTTTCAAAAGCATCCTTTTAGGGGTATTAAACGTAACAAACTGTAATATCGACTAATTTTATAAGTTTCAAAACAATTTCTATCACTAAATACACATAGCCTCGATAGCGCAGTAGGTAGCGCGTAAGTCTCATAATCTTAAGGTCGTGAGTTCGATCCTCACTCGGGGCAAAAATTTTTTTTTAATTATTTTGCTTAACTTTTCATTTTTCTAATGTTAAGTGCAAAACGATAGAATATTAATTAGGTAATTCACAAATAAAACTTAAAATTTCATTTTGGTTCTCTCTTTAATACAACATAACATCTATAAATAAAATAATTTAACTTTGTTAAATTCCAGCAAATACACTGCTACAATTTTTTTTTTTTTTTAGAAGACTGATCGATTTTAATTAGTTAATTACTAATAATGAATACTTTCCTAAAAGCTAGAATACCACTGATGGATCGAGAGGCTTATATGATGGTCCCGATATTAAACGCCTTGGATAAATTACAAATAACATTAATTGAGCACATGATATGATGCAACCAATAAAATTTGTCAGCTGCAAAAAAATACCAATAAATTAGAATTTATGTTAATCAGTGTGTCGCTGGATTAAAACCTGTAAGAATATATCTTGTATAATCCACCCGTAGAGGAACCACAGAATGGAAACGAAAAATGATGTCAATATTAACGGAAACGGAAGACTTTCGGTATTTCCTGTTTTGATAACATGAAATAGAAGGGTTAATGGCGCTGCGATAAATACAATCGTCACAACACAGCATAAAACTCCTAGAATTCCAAATGTTTGTTATTAGATTATTTTAAATAAAATATAATCTTTTAATTTACCAATAAAATGTGCTGCCTTCTCAATATCACTCTCATAACTTGTATAACTTAATACTGATACAATGATAAGACATACAACAGAAAATTGTCTTATTGTTAACGATTTATTAACAGTGAATACGTAAAATACTACGGTATATCCAAAAAATAGTATTGTACCGACTAAATTGACTAAAAATACTGAATCTTCATTGGTCAAAAGGCCGTATCTCAACCAGAGGAAACAACTGAAATTAAAAATGAGAATTTAGCTTTTAGGTCATTTTTCAGGACTCCGGATGTAGAACTTACCATAAAAATCCACATATGAATGGAAACCCAGAAGTGTCTCCGGTACTCTTCTTCCGAACGTATTGGTGACTTATAACTCTGAAATTAAGAAACAAATTGACCGGTAAGATTAGAATCCGAGTCGAATGCTTGAATTAATCGGTTATTTGTCAGCCGATCATTTAAAAACTTAGGCATTAAGTCACACGTCCCGAGTTTACATTAAACCGGTAGTAATCAACGATTGCAGAAATTAACTAACCAGCTAACGTAATAAGTGTGTGAAATTATAGCAGGGTAATAATCCATTATAATATTGCATCTGCAATATTCCAGGGTCACAGTAGGTATACCATATTTTATATAATTGGTTGCACCTCCATAACAACAACAAAAATTAGACAAAATCAGCTAAACTCTTCTCACAAAAAAATTGGAATTTGAACAAAAATAACAACCAAAATAATATTTAGTAGCTTAACTCACGTTCCCGATAGGAATTGTATAATATTGGTGATAACAGCCGATGTAGCTATTATGTCCGTCCAACTAAAAAATCCCATAATTTAGCAGCAAACAAATTTTATCACGTTCAATTAAACAGTTCCACTTCCTAGTTGTTATCGTTCTTATCACACCACGCCAGTCAAAATGCAGCACACACAGAATTTAAATACTTCTAATTATACTAATTATTGTATTATAATTTAGAGATCCATTTCAAAATGAATATTTATCTGTAAATCTATTTTTTTATCAACTTTACTTAACCTCAAATTCAAAATCGAATTTTTTTTTTTAAATAAAAACAAAAATTTTCTGTCGTGTCAAAAATTACACAAAACAAAACAACCAACCGTCTGAAAGAATATTAAAATATATTGTATGAGCAAAACTGAGATAAATAAATTCCAATAAGCATGAAATAACAATATTTTTGAATTTGGTTATATAGTCATTTCATTCTAAATACGTATTTACGTTAGTTAAAAAGAGATGGATAAGTTATTACAAATATATCTTGCTCTGCTTATCATTTACAATGTGAATGTACAAACAAGTTTGTAATTTTTCGATCTTTCTTTTGTGACAAATGTTAAATAGTACATTCTATCCACAATTGTTGCAAAATGGAAATGATCTGTTTCTTCGGATTAGATAAGAATATTTTTTTTTTAATTTTTCAATTGTAGAACAATTGCTGCGTTTATACCACAGTTAAATTAGCACTACTAGAATTGTCAAAATTATTTAGCTTATGTTTATACCGCAAGTTGCTACAAATGTCAAAAAATAAAAATTGTTTTTTTCCTCCATTTTAATTTGTTATTGTAAACTTGACACACACAAAAATTAAACAATAATAATAAACATATTAGTTAAAAATAAAAATGTATCCCGAATTTTAATACCCACGACTGCCTATTTCCAATTTCTTTTGATCTGTCAATAGAAACAAACCACAAAAATAACAATTTGGCATTTCTAGTAATATAGCAATGTTTATACCATAGCTATGTAGCTTAGCTAACTACGTAGCAACGCTAAATTGGCGGTGCTATTTTAGCTAGCTGAACTATGTATATGTCGCGTTTATACCATTGCTACAGTTGTCATTTCGGTTTAGCATTGCTAATTTAGCTGTGGTATAAACGCAGCAAATGTTCGTTAATTCTACAAGTCTAACTAAATAAATACATACATACTTGAAATAAAAATCAATTATAATTTTTTTTTCTGATAAGGAATTTAATGAATCATAAATAATTATTCTCGTTACCTACACTGCCCATACGAATTTTAATAATTGCTTGAACCAAATTAAATATAAACGTGTTTTAAAATGATTAAAAATGTAAATATTAAGGCCGGGGCAATTCTTGGGGAATTTAATTACTACGGTAAAAGTCGACTTTAAGCGTCGATATTGTTGAAATAGGCATTTTTCTTTTTCTCGCTTACCCAATTGATATAACAATAACAAAATTAATAATCTAAACATAAAATATGTAGGCCCATAAATTCCAACGAGGGCTAAACCACAACTGAAGATTTAGCCTACTAACAGTGCATTCACAATGAAAAAACTTCTTACTTTTGGCTTAAAGTTTTGTATGAATTTTCAATATAACGAGCAAAAATATTTGTTCGTTATGTGGGTAATTCATACAAATCTGTAAGGCAGGAGTAAAAAGTTTTTTTATTGGGAATGCTCTCTAAAAATCACTGAATATATTGTCGGTTTTGTATTATTATTCGTTCAAACTTAAGCACCTTACTGTTTTTATTTCGTTTACTGAATTTTAAGTATTTACTCTGAGTCGAAGCCCGCAGCCAAAATTACGTAATAAATCACTTAATGCCTGACGATTTTTTTCAAAATTTAAATACGGTCAAAACCCTCACCAAAGATAACAAATTGAGGAGTTTTTTTTAGATGACAATAGGAAGAAAGGTTGTACAGTTTACCATGTTGTTAATCGGGCCAACAGTTACGATTAGGCTAAGCATAATGCAAAATATGTGTTGCGGTAAGACACGGGATAAACTATTCCAAAATGCTTGCCGTTCTAACTTTTAAAATTGCTTTACGATTGCATTACTCGTATTCCCCGACGAGTACATGATCTATAAAACTGGAAAGTTCTTGGATGGAAAAGTTAGAATGTTTAATAATGCAACAAGTTAAATTATATAAAATACAAGTGCAAGTTCCTCTATCGTAATAGTGATTATACCTTTAATTTAATACTTAGATAGTAAAAACATTTTCAGCATTAAAAACAAATTTAATTTGAATTTTAGTGTTAAAAAATCGGCACGCTCACTCATAGCTGTCGTAGTTCAGTAACAACACACAGCAATCGAAAAGCTTTCGAATGGTGTCTTTGCTATATCGCGACGCTCTTGTACGGTTCTAGGTATAAATAATTAATTATAATAATTAATATTTTATTACCATCAAACTAGGTAAACGAGAACCGATAAAGAGTTATGGAAAAGTAGGTCTACCGAAACATTGAACCAAAAGCAACAGTTTGTTGGAATCGATTACAACACCTTACACCAACCATATCTATTGTAGCTTAAGATTAATACCATTAAATAAAAAAACACTTTGAGAATGTAAGTAGAGCAAAAAAAACAGGTGGCTTAGCAACTAGTCATATGACGTACTAGCTGGCCCACAGAAAGTCAAAAACTCCTAACTCAATCAGTTAATGTGCAATAAACGGTATTCTACTTTTGCTAGCCTTCTTATTAAAGCCGAAACGAGTTTCGATCTATTTTATGATCATTCGACGGTATTAATAAAACTTCGCATGTAAATTTTAAAATCACAGCCCTCTAGGTACTTACACATTTACATATTCTTAATGGATTCAATTTAAATTTATCCAACTACAGAGTGTGATGTGATACTTTTTAAGCATTTCGCTAGAAATTAAAAATGAAAATTGTGAAGCAGTACAAATTTACGTGTGCACAAACAAGAATATACAGTTTCAACGATTTTAGGGAAACTGGGGATCTGAATCTTGTAAAATTTCTCAGTCTAATACAATAAGCTGAAAGAAAAGACAAACAAAGGATGAATTCACGCTCAACTTGCAAAATAAATTGAAAACCAGTAAGTGAGTATTTATTGAATCATTTCAAGCCTCATCGATGAGTCTGAAAAACTCCTATAGACACTAGACAGTCGGCTTAAAAAGTTGATAAGCTGCTTTTTTGGTTCAAAAACTTAATAAGCTGCTCTAGTTTGGGTCTGTAGGACGAACCTTTGACATTAAATGATAAAATTAAAAAATTAAATTTATAAATTTTATAATTTCGATAATGTGCTGGAGTTGACAAATAAAAACGACTATTCTTTAGTATGTATAACCATGTCTCAGTGAGCATGATTAAAGTATAGTTTTGTTAAGTTTACCACAAAACTTGCTCTAAGCGCTTTAAAATACTCCATTACTCAAAACCGACTATCTTGTGGAAGATCCCATCGTGAGATTTTGTATTGTGTACGGGCACCGCAAAACCGTTAATCAAAACAAAGTGGCATCGCCTTTAAATAGAAATTGAGTAATACCATTGTACATAATTAACACTTTTATAGTGTTTGTGTTCTACAAAATCCGCTTAACCAAACCATAAGCAACAGCAACACTAAACAAAGCAGCATCCTGATTAACAATTTCAAAACTAGTATTTTAGTATCTGTATTCATCTTTTGCATAGCTCGCTGAGATGTATAATACTACTGTTTCTTTGTGATTTTGTTTTTGGCTTCAGAAACATTTCTGGATGCTATAGCAATACCAGCTGACCACCAAAATCACAAAATTTCAAATAGTTTACTAGGTAAAATAATAGTAGAGTTGAGGCCAAAATGTTAAATATGGTGTTGTAAAACAATCATTGGGAATGTTTAAACGACGTACATATACACTGCATAATGTGGTTTTCTCGTTGTTACCTACTTGGCTACAAACTATATTGGGGTATATATTGGGGGTAAATATATTGGGGTAAATATATTGGGGGTAATTTCTTAGGCAAAGAGGTAAGAAACGAGGAAGATACATCATGTATACATCGTCTAAACAGGCTGAATAATTTAAAATCGACGAAACTTAAAATCGTATACTCTACATCCACCGACAATCAACATTGATTGTACTAATATTTAAACACTACTTAGCTTGCACATGTGTATTTTAGAATTTTGACACGAAAAAACAAAATATGTCTCTCTCTCTCTCTCATTTTCACTCATTCAAATTCTGCTGTCAAAATGCCAAATTCACAATGAATATTCCCCCTTTCAATAATTATTGATTTCATTCATCCTCTCTTTACTACAGTAAAATTGTAAATATTTATTACACATTTTTGTATATGGATTTTCAAAACCAAAAAAGCTCAGTAACTAACTCAGTTCCATTTATAGTTTCGTGGCGTTAGGATAGTTTGTTTAGTCATAACGTTTATTTTTAAGTTTTTTTTTGTTTTAATTATTAGTTACTTTTTTATACTCTATAAAAATATTTAATGTTTCCTTGTTTTAATTAATTACATAAATTGTAAATATAATATTGTAATTTAGAAGCAAAATAAAATAACGTAGTCACACAAATACAAATACTTAGGGAAAATGGTGGATTCTTTATCAAAAAAATAAATATTGATAAAAATACTTCAACACCAACAAAAAATCAAAAGGTTTCAATGTACATAGATACAAATAAAAAATTGTGTTTTATAATTATTTGTGAAATTAATTATTTATGATATTGTGAATTAAATAAAACGGAAAAATTTAACACGTGTTTCCTGTGAAGGTTAACAACACGGCATACACATACAAAGTATAAATAGAGTGAAAGAAACAAAAAAGCGTTACATACAAAAAAAGTGAAAATAAAAGAAGGATAAAAATTATGTCAGGAGACGAAACAGCTGTTTTAAATAATATTAAAGGAATTAGCCACAAAGGCCAGGTAATTAATGGAATCTTTGTTTTGTTTTTAATTTTTAAAATCATTCTTAATATTGACATTAGATCTTAACTAGTTTTTGAATTCAATTATTTTGTATTCAAATTACTTGGCCAGTTGCCAACTTTAAACGTAAATACGTGTGATGTCTCATGGCAGTATTTGAATAATTACTTATGTAGTGGAAACATTCGATTTGAAAACTACTGAATGTACGTTTTTATCGTCTAGCCTCTGATTAATCAAAATAGAGACAAAACATTTTTTAGTCTTTATCGAAATGGAAATTACTCATTGTCAATATACCAACAATAATTAAATTTTAAAACAGCTCAGTAGAGTAAACAAAAGTAAAAGTAAATTATGTGCATATGAATAACTATTTTGCCGTGAAACTTAAAAATATTGCAGTACAGTGCATTGAAGCCTGATGTAAAGAAACTGCTCTATAACAAAGGCCGAAATCGGTTGGTTATCGCCTTACTGATGGTTAATATCTAAAATTTGGCCACAAAAATTTTATTAAGCAACAAATTGCGTTGCAAGATACAGTGAATATATTGGCTTTGATCGAGCTTCAATACTTTTCCCCACTTTTTGGGGCTTATAATTATAAGTTGTTTACGTGTATACTGATTTTGCCAAAGCTTTTGACTCCATCAGTCATTTTAAAAGGTTGGAACAGTTATACACATTCGGTTTTTATAAACAGTTTGTTGCGTGGTTTAAATCATATTTGAGTAACCGCATCGCTTAGTAATAGAAGATCAGAATTAATTTAAGCTACTTCGGGTACCGCAAGGATCTCATGTTGGTCCTTGGGTCTTTATAATTTTCATCAATGACGTTACTGAAGTAATACAACATTAAGGTATTAATGTTTGCAGATAATCTCAAAATCTTTAAAACAGTAGAAAACATCGGCGATACCCATAAGCTACAAGAAGACATCGACAATCTAGCGAAATGGTGTGAGTCTAACCTCCTCAGTCTCAACATCAACATATGTAAGAGTTTATCTTTCCATCATACTTTTACAATATTCGAGATTAAAGACGTAGGGGTTACTTAACTTTCGTTGAAAACATGTGCTTTGCTATGCACATCGAGCAATCGTTGCTAGAGCAAATTCCATACTTGGTTTTATTAAGCGTTGGACTGGGGATATTTATGAGCTCGAGACAATCAAGATCCTGTATTATGCCTACGTCAGATCTCAACTTGAATACACTGTCAACGTCTGGTGTCCTTTTTACGACGAACCTATCCGAAAAATCAAGAGTGCCCAAAAAAATGTTACGGTGTATAATGTGGAAAGACGGATGGGATTACGACCATGACTTATCGTACCACATTAACCTGAAACGATTACCATCATATGCTACTGGCTGTAAAACCTATCAAATGACGACATATGGCTAATAGACGAGAGCTTTTAAAGTATTCGTCTGTTTGAAATATTTTACTTGATCAAATCGATGCACCATCCATACTGGAATCAATTAAAATAAAGGGACCGAGTAGAAATTTAAGAGATCATGAGTTCCTTCATCTGAATAAACACAGAACAAACGATGGTGACAATGAACCGGTAAACATGATGTCAAAGAGTTTTAATAAAATCGACCATCTGTTCGACTTTTACTTGCAAAGACAGCTTTAAACGTAGGTTGAAGCAACATTATGCTCCTACCTGTAAATATGTTTACGTCAATTTTAATTCTTTTTTAATTTTTATTCTACTCTGTTCATATTGTATTGTTATAAATTCAAGTCAAATTTGTAGACTTTTCTCTTGTATAAATACTTAAACGTAAAATCAGAGGTATTTAAGAAAAAGTATAATTAAAAAATAAAGTTGACCTCCAAATGGCCTTGAAAATAAGACTAAGCCCCAACTAAAAAATAAATTATGAGGTGTTTCGCCCTTTCGAAACCAAACGACTTCTGTTTCAACTATTTTTTTCTAAAATGTTTTTTTAGCGATTTATTTTAAGAAAAGATTGTTGTATAAGGATTTTTTATGAAATTTTTTGTGGCACCCCCGATGACTTAGGTCTTGTACTCTTTTAGACCCATTAAACTGACATCAATAATCAAAGACACACTCTGGAATAAGGAGGCACTTTTTTTTCTCCTTCATTGATGATATTCAAGGCGCATTTGATAATACTAGAACAAACCTTTGCAAGGGAGATTGACCCCTCCACTACCTGTCTAGGAGTCTACGACCTATGCTGATGATCTGATCTTCGAGAGTACAATTATAGCGGAATGTTATAGTGTGCTCTTAAATTAGTAAACGACTGGTGTACTGGAGGTTGGCCTTTTAGTGTCAATCCAAATTATTTGTATTCTCTTCATAAACCAACCTACCATTACCCTTTCTTTGCTAACAGTGGTGAAATCCTCCAAATAATAATAGAAGTTAAATACTGGGGAGTTATGCTTAATGAAAAAGTGACATGGAACCCCTTTTTAAAACATATCACAAACAAGACGAACAAAGCTTACTACTTCATTTGCCAGTGAATGATTTTAAACCCCGGGTTCTTAACCCACAAATGAAAATTTGACTATACTATAAAAGCAATAACCACCTATGTGGCGTTTGTTTGGTGGTCAAAGACATAGAAAACCGGTGCTTGCTTTATATTGGTTACAATTTAAAGTCTAATTTGTTTAAGCGGTTGCACGTGTGTGTATATAAGTGCCCCGAGTATATTAGGTCTTATAGTCTCATTAAACGGGACATCAAAGATCAAAGACACTCTTTGGGAGCAACGAAGACTTTCATCACTACTACTCTAGAACGAGCCTTTGGAGTTAGACTCTTACCACTTCGCCTACAAATTAAAAGGATAGCTGTGTTAAGAGCCACAAACCTAAGTAAAACTATCAAATCATGGCCTAACAGCATTCTAGATAAATTAAATTTGGCGGAGGAAATGGTACAACTGTCCGACGCGGTGGTAAACACAATCGATTGTTTTTACTTTAAATTAAATTAGAAGCCAGATTATTACGTTTATTAATTTTACAGTTAGAGTATTGATGATTTTCGTCAAATTTTAAGAGAATTGCTTGCAAAATGGTTTCCTACATTCGTACAAAAAGATAAAACAGAAGTAGCACCGTTGACAATTTACTTTTTTTACGTATCCTAGACTTTGGGCTAGGAGGTAAATGGCTAAAGAGTGAGATTACCGGTTATTGCCTTCATAAAGCCTCTCATCCAAGCTTGAGAGAAATAAAAATTCTAAACGGTGAATTGGTTTTGATTTTTAGGAATGGTTAGAAGGTAAAATATTTGAACATTTTAGACGTCATATACTTAAGTCCTTACCTTTTCTTATTGATGAATAGACCTTTTTTTGTCACTTGATAAACTTAAGTACGGTTTTATAAATATTAAAAAACAAAAATTATCTTGAGTGTTACTGATTTAGATTAAATTTAAAGAATTAACAATTTCAGTATACTGAAAGATATGCCGGTACTAGTAAGATAGCTGAATCTATTTTTAAAATTTCATTGAATGGATAGACTTGCCCCTTGTGATTTTGAATTCTGTCATTACATTCATTCTTTATATCGCGGTTATTTTATTAGATGAAGAAAGGTGGGTTGGATCCAAGTGATCTTTACATTATGAATTTGGGTATTGTTTTATTGAGAAAGAACATGTGCTTAAAAATATGAATTAATAAGAACCATTTTCCAGAATAAATTTTCTTAAATTGGCTCCGATTCTTAAATGGGTAAAATGAAATCTATTTCTCCTCTGAACGAAGCAACAGTAAGGACCATTACTTCATATTATCGGCTGAGATTTGCAGCCAAAACCATCTCGTCCTTCGGTAAATCATGAAAGTGTTTGTTGTAACCAGAAGGGCGATCTAGGTAAAACTATTAAAACTAAATCTTTGCTATAATTTCCTCAATTTTTAAGGCATCCATTTAGGAAGTGGACTTTTAATGTTTCATGCTTTATTTCAGTCACTAAATTACCTATCTACCAGAGGATCATATGGCTCCGTGCTGGTAATGTCGCCTCCCTTTTCGTTTTTGTGTCTTCCAGCATTGTGTTTTTAGAAAATTTCCTATGACATTTGAATCCCAAACTAGAATTTGGCTTTAGTTTGATTACAATTCCGATCCTTTTTTATTTCATCCCTTTTTTAATCTTTTCAGCAATTGTTAAAATATTTTCGGAAAACAATTTTTTAAAAATTGAGAAGAAACACTTTGTTTATTTAATGATTAACTATCCCGTGCTTCATTAATTAAAGTAGGTAAAAGGCCTGAATTTTTGCAAGAGAACAACAAAACATAAAAAATAGTTAACAGTTCTTGTCTTATCCCCCTTTTATTGAAATCAGTTGCTTTCGTAACTAGATACTGGTGTAGAATTTTCCAGTTCTGCTCATCCAAGTAGCTCTTGACAGGAATCGCAACGTGTGGCCTAGGATTGTCCAGTAATGGCTGCACCCTGTTTCAGCAGCTCATAATATTGTAGATGACACCTTTTTGATTTCACCCTATGCACAGCATCATCTTCGAACCATGGATATTTGAAACCACATATTCTGGATATCCATAACTTCCAATTCGTCAAAAAAAAATTCGTAATGATATTCCGATATCGAGGTTCATTTTACAGTACCAGCAATCTCAAGTTTGTTTTCAAAAAAATACTCCAGATTCGATAATGTTCAAATCCACCCAGTTCAAAATTTGCTTCGCCGCTAAAGATGACTTTTTTGAAAAAATTCCCATTTTCAATTTTTTTTTGTATGGTTCAATTAGCGAATTGCTGACGAAATCCAAAGTCTGGTGGCTTAATTTTTTAAGTTATCTGAATCTGTATGCCTTCAAATGAATATATTTGTGCAAAATTCTGAATAAAATGGTTGTTGGAATGTGTAATTTCTGTGAACGATGATGAATTGATGTGTTTGAACTCTCATTAACACTACCACTTACAGCAGCAATATTTTCTTCTGAACGACCACTACGATGGTATATTTAGCTTTTTTCAGCCTTTACCGAGCCAGTTTCCACAAATTTTGCAATAATTTTTCTTTCGAACGGCCACGATCGAAGGACAATTTTTTTCTTTATTCTGTACGAAATTTTCTTACAACTTCTGCATTTTCATCAAATTTAAAATATTTTTTAAATTCTTTTATTTAACTTACACGGATGTGATCAAATCTAGCATTGCAAAATTTTAATGCTTAGACTTTATCAATCTTGATGAAAATTGGAACGCATGTGTAATTTCGGTGACAATACAAGTTGGTGGTGTTCCCTAAGGGAATCCACCCACCCATCCCTTATTTTCCACCCACACATCGGCTAAATCAACATTTTGTCAATTTTAACATATTTATCAGATACAATGATAAAATTTGATTGTATTTCAAGAGGAGCTACCTCCGCACCCCTTATGTTCCACCCACAAATAAAAGAATTTCATAAAATTTTTTTTTTTTTTTTTTCAAATTTTTAACAATAAATACGCGTTGTTTTACTACTTGTCATCTGTCAAATAACATATGGTAAAGTGCCATTCAGTACACAAAACATAAATGGCGGCAAGTTTAAAAATTAACATCAAACTGGAACACTGTTTAGTTTATTATGAAAAACGTGATGGCCTATGTCATGTTTTAAAGGATTTTATTGTGATTTTAAAATAAAAAAAATTCCTGGTTACTGCCTTCCACTCCTTCACCAGGGGGGGGGGGGGGGGGGGCGTAGGCATCTGATCCAAGCCGAATAATTTCATGAAGTTTGGCATATAAATCTAAATATTTGTATGGTTTTATAATCCACTTGTTAGCTTTTACCTTTGTCTCCAACTGGGCAAAACTCTGTCTAGCGGAATATAGAAGTGACACCAGGGGTCGGAAAAATAATATGCAATCTCATAGGAGACTTTCGTATGCTCACTTTACAGCCAATCGTACAAAACCACATTCTCTTTATTGAAACTGGTAGATGATGATCTCTCTGTCTAGTCTGGCATTTTCGGGAGAACCTTATGTTTTGGGCAGTCGAAGGAAATGGTTAGCAGTTCTTTTTGCTCCTCGCGTCTGAGATGATCTGCTCATTATATTATTTTTCTTTTTGCTTTGGTTTCAGTTTTAAGTTGCTCATTGACTCGTTACTAAATAATTACCTGTTTATTTTCTCTTCGTCTCTTTCCAACCACTCTTATTCACTCTTCTCTTTCGTGGTTCACAACCTCTTTTATCTACACTCCTAGCCATCGATTTTGTGATCAAAAATACACTTTCTTTACTTTAAGATTGGCTCATTTTTAGTTAGCTTAAAATATTGCCATTGCACAAGGACTGTCGTTCTCGACTAAAAGCTCGAATAAACTATAATAAGCCATTAAAAACACTACTAAACGTAAAGTAATAACGGTAAAAATGTAGCTTAACGGAATTACAGTTTATTGCAACTAAAATTATTTTCACGTTATTATGTAAAGAAATTATAAATCAAATGAAACAAATTACAATGGGTTTTTGCATATAGCCACAGAAGTCTGATTTTCTATGGCAATCTACCATTTTTGCATATTAAACTCAGATTGAACGTATAGAAAAAGTTGCTTGGTATCTTTACTAACATTTTTTAAAAATTGGAATATTTGTAACTCGGAGACATTTAACACTGCTAGTAACTTTAGTTATGAACAATTTATTGGAAAATATAACGTTTTGAAACAAAATATTATTAACAAAAGTTAGTAGCAAAATGCTACTACATAAGTTGCCGAGAAATAAATTACCAATTTAAATTCAAATGGTTTTAACAAATGTTGATAATAGAAATAGTTAACATGTTCTCGTTAAATGTTCTAAATATTTCAGTAACATGGCTACTTACATGTATTCAGTTATAAAAAATGAATAAAACAGCACAATTTAATGAGCACCAAACAAAAATTTCTAATGGGGTCTCTCAAAAATAAAGGTTTTGAGCGATCACCGTTAGAAACAAAAATAATGCATTATCAACAAATTTAACCCTCAGTGCGGAACATCCGTCTGTCAAACGGTTGTAATGCTTATTTTCGCTGGTACAGGAGAAAACTGGTGATTGATTAGCGAGTCGCATTTCTGTGTGCACTTCAGTCTGCTAATCTCATAAATGTTTGTTCCAAAGTTAAGGCGATGATTCATGTACAAATTTTGTCTGGCAGACATAAATAATAATCGCTCTGATTGGTTGAAGGTCGGCCATATTCTTTTATCGTACGACAAAAATTAAAAATTGAACATTGCTCAATTTTGTATAAGATAAATACATAACCTTAAAACTTTGACAGCAGTGAGAACAAAATAATATAAGAGACCAATATTTATTACATATATGCTTTTTGTTAATTTTCGAATTATACATTATTTACTTCTACTAAATTGTATGATATGATTATTTAAATCAATATGGTTCAAATTTCAAAAAGAACCAAAATAAAAACACTTTTTAGGTTATGCTTTATTAAAATGTCAAAAAATGTCTATACGACAAAATTTTATACATGTATCGCCTAAGTATGAATTTCGTTTTTATCGTATAAGACAAAAAAATATTAACCAATCAGAGCGATTATTATTTATGTCTGCCAGACAAAATTTGTACATGAATCATCGCCTTGATTTGTATTGCCAATTTATTATTTTTGATGCAAAATGTTTATCGCCACAAAATTTTTCTTGGTTGCTCATTTAAATTGTCCCATAATAATTATTATTTCTCTATATAAAAGCACATAAAATTTAAAATTTTATTCGAATTATGGTTGGCTGCTAGTTGTCACGAACTTTCTGTAGGCCGACTATTTCCAAACTAAAAGAAATATGAAATACATTTTCTTTTTTTTACTCTACTAATTCAGAAAAAGTACTTATAGGTCGGAATAAGGGGTAGGTCTACGTAATTAAAACAATGCTAAATTACCAATGCTTTATTATTTTACTTCAATTGAATTCGTCACAGCAAGTAATTAATCGATGAATGATTAAATGGCGAGCGTAGCGAGCAGTTATCGTCAAGGATTGTTGAATGTAGCG
This sequence comes from Tipula helvola, assembly GCA_963556165.1. Classification (NCBI taxonomy): domain Eukaryota; kingdom Metazoa; phylum Arthropoda; class Insecta; order Diptera; family Tipulidae; genus Tipula; species Tipula helvola. The sequence continues at coordinate 192,704,903 of OY744483.1, read as the reverse complement.
AACAAAGGGGCGGACCTCCAGTTAAAATAAAATTAAAAAAAATAAAATTACAGATTGCTGATGAAACGGATTGATAATTAGAAAAATAAAATATAGAATGGAAAAACGTTAATGGTGTTTACCGCGGTGAAAGGCGTTTCAACAGGGTAATTTTGTAAAAATTGTTAAAAAAACAATTGATCACGAAAAACGCAATTTCACTGCTTTGTTTTATTATTAGGAAAATTGAACAAATAAATAAAACTATTATTATATACAAATATGTTACTATGGGCCCGATTCTAAAACAATAAAATTCATGTTATTGATTGATTGATTTTGAATGTACGACCAAGCATTTAGTAGGATCTCCCGGTAAGTAATTCTAAGAATTGTTGACGCCGCGCGCCCACCGTACACCGTTTTTTACATTTACTTGGAGGGATTGGTTAGGATTGTTAGTATAGGATTGAGACCGACCCGGTTACAATCACCTTGGCGGTTGTTAGTAGTTACATTTTTTTCTAATACTATTAATTATTTTACTACATTTTTTCTAAAACTTGCTTTCCATCCTTGGCATCCTAAAGTCAATATTAATTAGTTGTCAATTACCCCTTATATATTTCCCACTACCTTACTTCCTCCGGCCGTTTTTAATTGATTGCTTGATTTATAAATAACTAATCATACTCTCAACCAATTAAGTTTAAATTTAATACTTTTTACACTTTCTGCCGTAGGCACTTGGCGAAACACACTTAATACACACATTTTTAAATTTTTTTAAAAACACTTGTTAAATATTTCGCAAAATTACAAAAGGTTTAAAAAATCACTCGATCGATTTCGGCTTGTTAGGCCATCCATCATCAGGAGTATCTACTAAACTAAAAAAAAAAAAAAAAATATTAAAAAAAAAATGTGTGTTTAAATTTAAGTTTAATTTAATTTCTACAAACCTTAATATGAGTATCTGTTTCCCTTGGCTGTTTCAGCTTCCAGAACCCGCCTTCGGATCTTTGTTGTTGCAATATGATTAAGCGCTGACTAAATCTAATTATTAACTAACTATCTAAGTTTAATTTTGTAGTAACAACTGAATTCTGATATAACATTTATTAGTTTGCTAGGTCCGATTTCTGGTCACTTCCGAAAGTCGTAATTATTATTAATTTAAATTTAACTTAGGAGTTATAAACAGTAGCTCAGAGACGACCTAACATAAGGCATTTTCGATTGGAGTGAATTAACTGAATTAGAATTGAGTTACTATTTAGATAATTCAGTTGCTATTTAGATAATTGAGCTACTAAAGTGAATTGGGTGTTCGATTGGTTCCATTCACTTCAGATAAATGTCAAAAAAGGTCATTAAAAATTTGATTTTTGTCAATTATAGTTTGAATAAAAATAGAAATTAAATATAATAAAAATTATTAAGAATATATACAATCAACAATAAATACAAACAAAATAAAACAAAAATCGCCTAACTGAATTAACTACACGAGCAAAATCCATATTCAGATAACTCAGTTGCTTAATTTTTAACTGAAGTGAAGAGTTGTGAATCGAACACTCAATTCACTTCACTTGATTCAGTTAATTCAGCTAACTCTGTCAATTCACGCCAAACGAAAGTGCCTATAATAAATATAACTAGTCTCAGCTACTTATTCAAATGATTTCCGCCATACTGGTCGCTGTTGCAACTTGGAACTACAGGTTAGCCCAAACTACAATACTATTATAAATCTTTGCACAAATAATTTTGAATATGACTTTATGTTGCTTGTACAGTAACACCTGGTTATAGTGAATCTTTACAGTTTTTTAAAATGTGGGCTCATTATAAATATGCAGGTGAAATATTTGTTTCGTCAAAAAGAATTATAAAAAGTAATATTTTAACGCTTAACAGAAATGTTTGTTATAATTCGTTATATTTCATTATTTTGCAATTAGGGCGCTTATTTATGAATTCGATTTGAACCTATTCGAGCTTTCGAAGAATTGGATTTTTATTTGAATTGAATCAAATTCGTTCGTTACTTATTTAAATCAAATACGAATCTTATACTTCGAAGAGTCGAATACGTTCGAATCAAATTCACAAATAGCCCGGCAATTCTCTGCACAAAACCTTTATTAATTTCGTTCTTCCATATTTGGTTTACATCTATTATCCTGCCTGTCGTCATCTATTTATAATTGAAAATGCTACACGAAAAATAAATTTAACATTTTATAGGGACGAGAATCGAGAACGACATTTTCCTTTTTCACGAAATTTTGTAAGAAAATTGTTAAAATAGTGAATATAAATTGAAATTGTGTATTAAATCTGTTAAAATGTTATATTGTAGGATATTTTCCATTTTCTTACATAATTTGGTGAATGGAAAGGAAATTCTCGTCGCTTACTCTCAATGTGTACGTCACGTATTGTCTATTTACTACTCCGTGTGTTCATTTGAAACGTGCCCCCCCCCCTCGAACTATCTCGAAAACCAAGCATTTTTGAAAAATGTGTTCCAAACAAAAGTTTTGTGGGTTTGAAGGGGAAGAAGCATAATATAATTTATTTTATATTTTGGAGTTATGTTAAAGGTTGTTTCAAGGTCAAACTAGTTTTTTGAATAGGAATTCATATTTGATAAGCAGCAATGTGTTGTACGCAGAGCTTCGAAGTTAAAGCAATGTCGTTCCTTTTTAAACAAAATATAGCAAGGCATCGATGATAGCCGGTAAAACTCAACAATGAAATTTATGATGTCGTATCTTAAAATTCTTTGTTTAATTTCACCAATAATAAGTTTTCTAAGTTAGTGTCAGATGGCACAGTACGCTTCTGAAAAATCCTTCTCGACGCTTGTTTGAGTTGAAGGTATAGTGCTAAAATAATTTTTGCTAATTTTAAATGAATTGATTTGGAATAATAATTGACTTTCATCATCCATTTTCGAGGCAACATCTTATTATAATTCAGATTCTTTTTCCTTTTCCTGAAGGTATAATTCCAAATCTGATATGTTGTGCTGCTCAGCCTCAGCATTCAAATTTTTATTAGAAGAGGATTCCATTATGTTCCTTTTATCTGTAGATTACGATGAGAATCTAAAGTTCTGATAGTAATGCCCAACTTTAATCAAATGGTTCCGCGCAAGCTGTTCATTTGATAATACAATTTTATACCGAGGACCTAGGTACAAAGCAGCTAAAACAAACTCTCCACATAATAATTTTTTCTCGCAATTAGCAATGGCCTTAATTAAAGCTTCATTTTAATTCATTTACGAAATTCGTAGTTTAATTTCGATCCAGATTCCGATGAAATCACCTAACAGTAATTTTTCGTATTGTAGCTTAACTGTAGCAAGCTTTATAAGCTCAAAGGCGGCTACAAATGCCGTTACAGACAACCAGTCAACGTTTCACAATTAGAGAACTGTGTAATTTTCTGACATTTCGTCACAAAAACTTTATAATTCTAATAAACGATTCAACATATCGAATGTTGAATTCCATCGTGTAAGGCAATCATCTAACTTGGGTTGCTTGAGTTTCATTGCTTTGTTTAATTAATATTTCATACTAATATGTTGGGTATGCGTAATTTTTTTCAGACATAGCTGCATTTCGCTGACCGTTTTTCAATAAGTTTATCCTTAAGTACGTCATACCCGCGAGCTGAAGACTATGCGCTGCGCTTCTCATTGATGTAATGAAAATCACAATCGTCATCATTCGGATTAGATGCATTTGTATATGATTTCGAACGTTTAATGTTTCCATGTACAAATACAACAATTTAATTATTTTCAGCATATTTCCACCGTTGTCGGTAGTTATTGTGTAGATCTGATCTATTTTGATGTCATACAACAATAAAACTTTTAATAAAAGTAGTGTAAAGTGGTTGGTCCTAGCACAGCCGAAATCGATTCCAGCCGAAAAATTTTTTACATGTAAATTACAACAACATAAACGATTACGTATGTTTTTACTATGGTCATACTACAGTGTAACCCCAGTAACTAAATCTCTATATAAAATGAAAACCTAAGTATATAATTTTCTTAAAAATCTGTCATTCAACTGTATATTATATTTTTTTAAGACATTTCGTTAGATGGCAGCACAGTCATAAACTTTAAGCTTTGAACTTTTTAATATTAATTAACTTTTCGATAGATGGTGTACATTTCTTACAGTTTTATTATCAACCACGATAACTAAAACTCTATATAAATGTATCTAAAATCAGGTATTCAACTGTAAATGATTATTATTATCCAACTTCATCTGTAGATGTCACTTTAAAAGCTTATTTTATATACATGGTTTGTAACTTAGTTCAATATACAGTTTTATTATCAACCACGATAACTAAAATTCTATATGAATTTATCCAAAATCATGTATTCAACTGTATATTGTTATTTTTTAAAACTTTATCTGTAGATGTCACATTTCAAAGTTTATGTATTTATGTAAACATGGTTTGTAACTTAATTGAAATTGGATAGTGCACAGTTATATTAATATTTTATAATTTAACCTTGCCATTGAAAACTAGTTCATCGTACATTAAATAAAAACTGTAAAATGATATTTGTTTACAAATTTTTTTTTTTAAAGGTGATGAAAAAAAAAAAAAAAAATCATTTACATACATATACATATAACAAAAATCAATGTGAATAAACTGTAATCGTAATGAAAATTTATTGCTATAAATTTATTCATGATTAAATTGTGATCATCAATTTTTTTTTTTGTTTTTTTTTTTTTTTTAAAAGGTAATGAAAAAGTATAATAAACTTATACAACGTATTGTCGTGTGGTGTAAAACATCTACTTATTATTTTTGAGTTACCTATTATTTTAAAAGTGTTGTGATCATAATAAAAGTGAAAAAATTCATATTTTTGAATTAATCTATTATTTTAAAATTAAAAAAGTGCAGTGATCATAATAAAAGTCAAAGAGAACATTTATATTAACAAGATACATTGGTTTTTATATCTAATCTTGTGAGATAGTAAAGAAAATTTGAAGTGTGAAACAAACTGTTAAGAGTGAAATTTTATAATTTACCTAATTAACAAAATAAATAAAATTTCAACATATTTAAATACTTAGTCGAAAAAAATTTTAAAGTAAGTTACAATCATACATTTATTTAAATGATATAAAATGTTTTAACACATTATTTCTTTAATATTTTCAGTTAAATAATGCATAACTGCGAAGAATGCAACAAAATGTTTTCATCAAAAGACATTTTAGTTCGCCATGTAAAGGAGCAGCACTCCCAAGATAACATGCTATGTGAAGTATGTGGAATCGTTTTTGGTAATAAACGAAAACTTGAGTACCATCATAAGAGGGTACATATTGCACCGGCCATCAACACACCTTCATCTTTTGATATTCCATCAAATTCAAGGACAGCTGTAACCGCTAAGAGAAGGAAAATGGATGATGCACCTACTGATGCTGACATTTTATGCAGTAATTGTAATGTAAGTGTTCCAAAAAAATTTTTTTTTAATCATTATAAGTCATTAGCTCATAAGAATAATAGTTTAAAAAACTATAGTGAGAATGATGAAAACATTCAGATCATTAGCACAGCATTCAAATCTCGAATAATTAGTTATAGGGTTTCAGATGTACCTAATAACTATATTAGTATAAATGATTTTATGCATTCTATAAAACATAAAATAATTAAATTAATACAGCTTCAAACAGCAATATTTAAAGCTGTTAAAACAAATTTTGAATTGTTTGGTTTATTCACCAAATATGATTTGAAAGACGAAGTAAATGTTAGTTCATTAAAATCATTTAATACTAAAAATGCAATTTTAACAGAAGCTACTGATTTGGATGAAATATTTTCACAGATTGTTTGCACTTTAAATACTCTGGGTGAGGAGTTTCAAGAGAAAGAGTCTGGATGGGCGATTGAAAAAGTATTGTTCATTGAATTGAATTTTAATAAATATAGTCCGATGAGAGGGTCTTCTTACATACCTCTCCCAAAATGTATTAAAGATAAAAAAGCTATAATCAATGTTCAAAATTCTGATCAAGCCTGTTTCGCCTGGTCAATCATGGCTAGCAAATATCCTAATGTAAGAAATCCTCAACGGTGTAATTCATTTCCTCACTATAGTTCTATCTTAAATTTAAATAATATTAGTTTCCCCATGCCTTTAAAAGACATCCCACAATTTGAAAACCAGAATAATATAAGTGTAAATGTGTATGGTTTAGAAGGTAGTCAAATTGTGGGTCCTTTATATTATACAAATCTTAAAAAACAACATCATGTTAATTTGTTATATTTAGAAGATGGGGAAAATAGTCATTATTGTTTCATAAAAAAGTTAAATACGTTAGTAAGCAAACAGTTTTCAAAACGGGAAAATCGGAAATTCATTTGTGACGGATGTTTAATATTTTTTCGTAATGAAAGAAAATTAAACACCCATCTACAACATGGATGTAACAAAATTAAATGTGTGCTCCCTAATAAAGAAAATGATATTTTAGAATTTAGAAATTATAAACATAAATTACAAGTCCCATATGTGATATATTGCGACTTCGAAGCAATATTAAAACCAATTGATTCGTGTACTCTAAATCCTATAACATCATTTACTGAAAATATTTTAAAACATGAACCCAGTAGTTTTGGATATTACATTAAATGTTCATATAATGATAGTAAATCTAAATTTGTTACATACAGAGGTAGTGATTGTGGAAAAATTTTCATTGATAAAATAAAAGAGGATTTAGAAATTATATACAATGATCTACACATAAATCGAAAAATGAAAAAACTTTCCTGCACGGAGCAATTAAATTACAATTTATCAAATCAATGTCATATTTGTAACGGTGATTTTAATGATGATGAAAACTATAAAGTTAGGGACCATTGCCATTTAACAGGAAAATTTAGAGGTGCTGCGCATACTAAATGCAATTTAAATTATAAGATAGCAGATTTCATACCAATATTTTTTCACAATTTAAGTGGCTATGATTCGCACTTTATAGTAAAAGAATTAGGATTTGATACGGAACAAATAGATTTAATTGCTCAGAATAAGGAGCGATATATTTCATTTACAAAAATGTTCAAAATTAATGAGATTAAAAAAATTAAATTGAGGTTTGTAGATTCATTTAAATTTATGGCAGCTAGTCTTGATAAACTAGCTAACAATCTTAATGACTCTCAATTCGATGAAGTTAGAAAGAGTTTTTCTAATCAAAATGAATTTAATCTTATAAAGAAAAAAGGTGTTTTCCCATACGATTATGTAGATAGTTTTAAAAAATATGATGAAACTGAATTACCATCCAGAAATCATTTTTTTAACAAATTACAAAATACTGATATATCTGATGAGCAATATAATCATGCTCTAAATGTATGGAAAACATTTAAATGTAAAAATTTAGGTGATTATTCCGACTTATATTTAAAATCAGATGTACTTATTTTAGCCGACATATTTGAAAATTTCCGGAAAGTTTGTATGCAAACATACGATCTAGACCCGGCCCATTATTTCACAGCCCCAGGTTTAAGTTGGGATGCCATGCTTAAATTCACCAAAATCAAATTAGAATTATTAAAAGACATTGATATGATAAATTTTATTAAAAAAGGTATTCGTGGCGGATTAACACAGTGCTCCAAACGATATGCTAAAGCAAATAACAAATACATGAAAAATTATAATAATGATATAGATTCTAATTTTCTTGTTTATTTAGATGCTAATAATCTATATGGCTGGGCTATGAGCCAATCACTCCCGTATGCTGATTTCAGATTTCTTGATTCAGCAGAACTTGATAAATTTAATTTCGATCATTTAACAGATAATGAATCAGAATCAGGTTATATTCTAGAAGTTGATTTAGAATATCCTGATCAATTACACCAAAAGCATAATGATTTACCATTTTGTATGGAAAATATACAGCCACCATACGAAAGTGCAAAACAAAATAAATTAATTGCTAACCTAGAACCTAAAAAAGCATACGTCATTCATCAAACAAATTTAAAGAAATGTATTAAAAATGGACTAATATTATCTAAAATACATAGAGTTTTAAAGTTTAGTCAAAAACCATGGCTCAAATCATATATAGATTTGAATACCGATCTTAGGACTAAAGCTCTAAATGCGTTTGATAAAGATTTGTATAAATTAAAAAATAATAGTGTTTTTGGTAAAACAATTGAAAATGTTGACAAGAGAACAGATGTAAGATTAGTATCACATTGGGAAAATATTGGAAACAGATTTGGAGCAAATACTTTGATCAGCAAACCTAATTTTCATTCTTCAGCAATATTTGATGAAAATTTGGTAGCTATTCAAATGAATAGATTATCGGTTACGTATAATAAACCCATTTATGTGGGTTTCTGTGTTTTAGAATTATCGAAAACTTTAATGTATGATTTTCATTATGATTATATTAAGACGAAGTATGATGATAATGCCACACTTTTATATACAGACACAGATTCATTAATATATGATATTAAAACTATAGATTTTTATGAAGATATAAAACCAGATTTAAATGAGAAATTTGATACTTCAGATTATTCACATAACAACTTATATAATTTTCCATTAGTTAACAAAAAGGTTTTAGGAATGTTTAAAGATGAATGTTGTGGAAGAATCTTAACAGAATTTATTGGGATTAGAGCGAAATCATATTGTATAAGCTTAGGAGATGATAATGAAATTATTAAGAAAATAAAAGGTGTAAAAAAAAATGTAGTTTCAGATTCGATATCATTAAATGATTTTAAAAATTGTTTAAATAAAAATGATAATATAATTAGATCACAATTAAATTTTAGAAGTATTAGACACAACCTATATACTCAATTGTTAAACAAAGTAGCGTTATCAAATTTTGATGATAAAAGATTTGTAATTCCAAATTCATACAAAACTTTGGCATGGGGTAATAAAGAAATTGATAATTTTTATTTTAATTAGTTTAATAATACATTTTATATTTCTTAATAAATATAATATATATAATACATTTAATGTCTTTTAGTTTTAAATTAAAATATTAAACCAAAATTATATATTAAGTAGTTTTAATAATTAAGAAAATTTTAATCGGTAATAAAAAAATAAAAAAAAAAAAAATATAAAGTTTAAATTAAATCTGTTTTATTTATCCACGAGTTATGTGATGATTCAAAACCTAGCCACTTAACATAAACTTGATTACCTTTCTTCTTCAAAACTTTCTCTACGAGGTAAGTGTCAGGATGATGTGTCTTTTGCAGCTCTTTTTCATAAAACCGGCCTGATATTAGCTGTCCCTTATAATCTTCAAGTAAATACGTTACAGGAAATTTGTTGTTAATACTAACAACTTTAAATATTTCAGTAGTCCAATTTGGAGTATAACCTTTTTCGAAAACGGTTTTAAATTTGCTAACTCGAACGAAATCCCCAACTTTAAATTTATTTTTTTGCATTAACTTAGGATATGTATACACTTGTTTTAAAATTTGTTTTTCATTTGCCATAGTAACTTCTACAGGTGCTAATTTAATTGTCCTATGTTTTTTATTGTTGTAATCTTTCACTAATTTTTTTAAAATATTCAGCCACTTGTAAGATCCTTGAAGACTAAATTTCCTCCACATATTTTCCTTAAGAGTTCGATTAAATCTTTCTACTATACATGCTTTTATTGGACTAAATGTTGAATAGTGGTTAATATTTTTCTGTTTCACAAGCTGTTTGAAATCTTTATTATAGAATTCAGTTCCCATATCCGTTTGTAGATTCTTTGGTACTCTTTTACTCTCATTGAAAATTTTTGTTAAAGCACCAACAATCATCTGTGATGTTTTTTTCTTTATAGGTTCAACCCAAGCAAATTTAGAAAAAGCATCGATTACAGTTAGAAGATATTTAAAACCAGCATTTTCTCTTGAATATGGAATCATTTCCATGAGATCTGCTTGCCATAAGTCATCAATACCCTTAATTTTAACATGTCTGCGTATAAAATTTTTACGTGCTGGCTTATGCAATTCATTCACTATTTGAATCCGACTCATTTTATGTAAGTGGATGAATTAATAATGAAAGCATATGAATTTTGGATTGGTATATATAAAATATTGTTTCCTCATAATGTTTAGGATTTATTTAAAACGAGAGATATCTTGGATTATGATCACTATAACATTCATCAAAATGAATGATCTTTAACATAATAAATGTTAGCTAATTTGCCCATAGTGTTGAAAACAGAGAAGTAGCGGAGTCGAAAACCATAATAAGATTGTTTTGAAATTAAATACTTTTTCTAAATAATTTTATATATAATATTGTTTTATTTATTTATTTATTTATATAAAATGAACATTATATCTATCAGTTTTTACCATAGTTAAGTGTTCTTTACACAAATGGTTTAAATTTTGTATTTCTCGATCATTAAAAACGTTGAATCGCTCCGGCATAAATATGATGTTCTCATCAGTCTTTATTAGGATTTTCACGCCATATCTCGTGTTGACTGATTTGACTTCTTGTACCACGTAGTTTCTACCCACATCCAGATCTTCAAATTTGGTTATTTTTTTCTCAGCAAACCTTGGCACATTGTTGAGTTTTTCTAAAAGTTGTTGACGAATATCCATGGTTGGTTGGTTGGTTGTTAACAATCTTATGCTTACTATCAAACTGATAATTTTCAAAGGAGCTCGCTATAATTTATACTTATTATGGTTTAAGCTGACTTTTAAACACGCGCAGTTTCTTCCAATCTTACCACATCAGCATAAATATTACTAAGTATCGATTAAATACAAACCTTTGTCATCATATCATATTACGTTCATTGATTTTAACATTCACATCAGCAAAATTGAGTCAATAAACATGTTTTGACACGCGCAGTTTTCCAATCTTACCACATCAGAATAAATATTATAAAGTATCGATTAAATACAAACCTTTGTAATCATATCAAATTATGTTCGATGATTTCAACATCCATATTCGTAAAATAAGGTCAATAAACATGTTTAATCATGGTTAATCAAACAAGTAGATATGTATATGTACATCACGTGGCCCCTCTGAAAATATCATTTTCAAATATACGAGAGTTTATCTAGATCTAGTATAGATTTGTACATTGTTCGAGTCACACGTGAAAAGTAAAAACCTTATTTAAATGGATTCACCAGTACATAGAGAGGAACAAGGAGATACATGCGGTTTATACGGGTTAGAAGGTGGAATGAATAAGGTGCAGAGTCGGCTAAAATCATTCGAGAAGTTATGGAATAAATGGTTCATCGATCCATTAGAACTATCCCGAGCTGGATTTTACTATACAGGCGTGGACGACTGCATCAAGTGTTTCAGCTGCAAAGGAGTTCTCGAGGATTGGAATATCACCAATGAAATATGGACGGAACATGCATTTTGGTTTCCCGCATGCCGACACGTTAAAAACATTAGAGGTGAAGAGTTTATCGATAATATTCAAACCAAATGGATTCAAGACGGTGTAATTCATTGTAAAAATAATATTTAAGAAATAAAAAATTGATTTGAAAAAAGTATAAATTGTTTTTATTCATTAATTTCTTAGTGTACGAGTACAAAGTTCATTTATTAATTTTTCCTTACATAAAACTGGTATTTCATTAAACAATCTTGAATAATTAAAATAGTTATATCCTGTTACTGGCGGTATAAAAAAATCCTGTATTTGTAGAGAATATGTTAGCTGATCGAAACATTTTTCTTTGTATAAATAGAAATAATTAGCAACATCAGTCCGTACTGTTTCGCTCCAGATAATGATTGATTGCAAAAATGATGATAAAGATGAGCAGCGTTCCCATTCTTTGGAATTTAAAACGATTTTCTTCGCTCCACTCGTAAATATAATACGTCTCTCATTATTTCTGCTGGTTAGCTTTACATCACAATTTCCATTCGTTTTTGGTAATTCAGCAAAGGAAATGTTACCATTGAAGTGGTTGTTTATTGTTGATAAATTATTGAAAATTGTAGTCGTCCACATTTCAGCACTTAGTGTATGAAATATTGTATTTTTGAACAAGATTATAGTAGTTTCAAAAGTGTTAATATCATAACCAACATTTAGATAACTTGTATGTTGATCATTTAAAAAATATGTATGAGACAACAATAAATTAGGTATGGTTGCCATCTTTTTTTTAATTAAATTATTAACGCTTTTTACTTTAAGCATATTGTTTGTGTTTCAAGGTAAATGTAAACTAGTTTTTCATAAAAATAACTTCCGTATTTATACTCTTCAAGAGTGGTACTATCTCTTTCATACATGTTAATAAAATCATATTTTATTCTTCTTATCGATGAACTTAAATAACCTTTCTACAAAATTCCTAAAACGTGATGAATCATGTTTGTTTTTGTTCTTGTAGTTAAAATCTTAGGAAATTCTTTTTTAAAAAGTTTCTTTATTTTTACATCATTTTCAATATGGTTTTTAACATTAAATAATTTTATAAATTTTTTCATTGAGTTACGTTTACATCTATTTAACAAATATACACAACAATATTGGCCACAAACTCCGGTGAATAAACTTTGTAATTGTTTATTATTGTATGTAATGCATTTACTGTTATATTTTAGAAATCTATTAATCTCAGGATATTTCGTTGGTGATCTTCCGTAAGAATCAAAAAATTCTCCACATCCATTTGATGGAAAATAAACAGCTAACCAATGTTGCCCTGGTTGATTTGATTTGTCCGTATTAATAACATATAAAGCAGGTTTTGATTTAACCCTCTTTGGGATTGTGTTTATTGCAAAAACACCTTGAAAATACTTCTTAGTAAATTTATGTTTTTTCAATGCTTGTTGAATATCTAAAGTAGTTGTTGTATTGGCAATCATCGTGTGTATTAGTATAAACTAACTTTTTATTTAGGATATAAGAGGTATTTATATTATTAATAATTCGTTACAATATTACGATTTTTATCTATTTCTAGAGTTGTATCATATTCCAAGTACACTAAACATGTTTTAGTTGTCTTAAGAGCTTCCCCAAATCGTGCCTCGAGTCTTAAACTTCCTTGATTCATTAGAGAGTTGCATGATAAAGTACTTGACATGTCCGAAGTTAGATCAAAAGCTAACAGGAAATAGCCATTCTTGAACATTTCTTTGGTAATCAAATTTCCTTGAGGTGTGTGTAAAATTCCACTCGATGTAAATATTGTTGAATACGCTCTAGCGTAACTGGACCCATCTGCAAAATTCATTTCAATCGGTGCACTAGGAACTTGAACCCCATTTATATAAATTGCGAACGATGTTATTTTATTATTTTTAAAATTATATGGATTCTTAGATCTTTTCCCAGAATATGCATCATTATCTACCATTGTAAATATTAGATTTGTTGGGAGCTGTCCTAGAACAATATTATCTAGTGAAATTGAGTTTCCTCCGGCAGGAATTGTAAATGATTTAATTTCGTTACGCTTATAGTGATATTTTGCTGTTGTATTTTCAAGCATTTTATGGTGTGCAATTAAAATATTTGGATTTACATGAGCATGTCTCAAGTAAAGTGTAGCTTCTGTAATTTTGACAATCGAAGTATCTGTATCAGCACCGAGTAAATAAAATTCCGGTTTATTCAATGTTAACGAAATTCGTAAATCTACATTGTTTAATAATAGCAAAGGTTGATTGAGCATGTCAGCATGCAATTTTCCATATACTTCTACAATTCCACTGTTTTTAGTTAATGCTGTTCTTAATTTTAATCCATCGTTTTCAGCAAGATTATCAAGATTTTTTGTCTCCAAACTCCATCCTGATAATTGCAAATGTGTTTTGTATGCATCATCACCATAATTTAATAATTGTTCTAAATATGCTCGATAACTGTAATTCCCATCTGTTGAATTTATATTCTTTCCGTTTAAAGAAATATTGACTTGATGAAACAGGGAATGCAGCATATTGTTAACTAAACTAGGCTGATCTTTGTCGGCCTCTACATATAATTTGCCATCATTTTTAGTTACTTGAAATTTCAGACATAAATTTATTGATGATAAATCTAAATATGAATCACCATGACTGTAACAAGCAAATTCAATAACCGACTGATTTTCTAAACTGGTTATAGGTTTGTATGCTACTTCTTCATTTTTTAAAATACTTGTTTGAATTGAAGGTGGTTGAAATAAATCTAGCTCCGATTTCATGCATTCTGTAAACGCCATTATGTAAAAATATCAATAATCCGTTTTTTGTTTGTTTTATTTTTTAATATATTTTTTCTCTTTTTCACGCTGTCACGAACAACTCTCAACTGTTTACAACGGCTTTTCAAGCAGCCTTTTATTGATTTTTTAGCTCCTGTACCAGACATTTGTTTAATTTTGTCTGCTGCTTTATCTCGTAATTTATCAACCACTTGTATTGATCTATCACGAAGTATTTCATTAATCGGCTTTTGTGTCTGAAGAATGTCTGAACCAACTTGAAGTGCTTCACTTGTTAAGCCATGAAGGGCTGATGTTAATATTGGTTTTAAGTAACGGAATATTCCGCCGAAAAATCCTCCTAATCCTCTTCCCTTTTGATATACTCTTTGAGATCGTAATAGTGGACCAAAATCTTCATTGTTATAGCCACCACCGCCGGATTGGTTAGCGTAGTACTTTGCGTAATAGTTATCCATTTGTAATTAATGAAATCCGTAAGATACCTCTTTATATACCTTTGCGAAAGTGAAGTACTAGGTAGGTCATAAAAAGTCCATCTTTAAAATTAATTTGTTCACCAGTTTCATCAGTTATTAAAATACTGATCTCTGATATATTATACTTTTCAATGGGGCAATATTGAACATTATCTATTTGATATGATCGAGATATGCTTCTATCAACGTCTGTTCCTAGGGGATGCATATACAAGCATGATACAGATGCATCCCCAATAGTTCTCGGTTTGATTATATTACAATAAAAACACATGTAAAATGGAAATGGATTGATCTTAGTCTTCACATCAATATAATTATCTTTAATATTTTTTATTTTAGCTTCATTCTCTTTGGTTGCTTTGAAATTTTTAATTTCCATTTGTAAAGATTTTATAAACTCTGGCCATCTCGTTATTTTAATCTGAGAAAATATTACATCAAAAAATTCCTCAAGTGTGTACTCTTGATGACATTTTATTAAAGGGTTAACACCTTTCAACGCTGGTAGCTGAATATATGGTTCTTCTTTGTTATAATTGATTCTAACTAATTCAGTTGATGAGTTATACCGATCAAAGAAATTAGCTTCTTCGATTGGTTGATAAAATTTAGGGGTAGTTGCATATAAAAATATTATTAATTCAACGTTTAAAGGAAGTATGTATTTTGATGGCGTTTTAATTGTAATTTTTGTTTGTTCACTTATGGAAGTATGAGCAACGTTAGTTAGACCAACATACCATTTCTCATTAGGATCCAAATTTATAGTGTTAGGAAGTTTAACCGTGAACCTCGATAATGAATTGTTTGGGTAATATTTTAAAGAACTGTTACTTAAAAGAGTTACGTGTGTGAAATTATCCATCACTGTTCTCATTAATAACTAATAAATTAATAAATTAAAACACCGATTTTATCCTTTATATAACTTTTTATTTTTATAATTTTTATTTCATTCTTGTCCAAGGATGTTTTCGTAAGCGTTCTTGTTCACTACGTTTTATTGTTTGAACTGTTAACGTACGTTCACTTTTCCTCTTAGGTGGGTCCTGAGATGATTGCATTGATCCTGGTTTTGGAGGCTGAAGATCTTTCCGGTTTTTAAAAATATATTTTTTTGTTGGAACAGAGATTGTTGCACCGTCTTTCATTTCAAATGTTCTGTACATGTTAGAGTCTGAAGAAGCTCTTTCCCGCAAAATTTCTTTTGGATCAATATACTCCTCAGAAACAATCCTATCATCATCATCACCATCATCATCATCATCATCACCATCATCATCATCATCATCACCATCAAATACACCGTCATTATTTTCAAATATTTCTTCTGTGTCTAATTGTGTAAAATCTGGTTTAGTTTTTTCATCAACATTGGTGTACACCTCTTCAACTTTAGGTATATCAGTTTGTGTACCAATATCAAAGCCTTCTGATGATGAATCTGTATTTGCTTCTTGGTCTGTATAAAAAATTCTTTTAGTTTGAACTCCCACTCCTTGAACATGACGTATTGCTGGTTGATGCCAATTAAACTTATTCTTATACGCATTTTTTCTCTTCATTGATGAATATGTCAATAAGTTCTGCCTATATAGATGCCACTTATTCAAATCAGTTAGTTTGTTGTTATGTAGAATTGATTTCATATTTTTATCTAATTCCGATAGTTTACTATCATCAATTAAATATTTTTTAATTTTTTCGAAAATTTCTGGTTGTATAACAATCATCCGTTGTAAATTACTCATGATGACTGATTAATTATTTGGCCTATCAATCCTGATAAAATAGTACCGATTAAAACGGGTAAGAATCCACCTTTTTGTACAAGAATTTTACGCTTTGAAGAGAGACCCAGTTTTGGACAAGCCAAGCTGCGAAGTTCTCTTTTATACTTTTTTAATTTTGTTTTACACTGTTTAGAAATTCTATTGTTTCCATTTAATGTGTTCAGTGATATTTCACATAAAGTTTTTATAACTTCCGGGGGACAGACCTTAAGTAGCGCTTTTCTCGTTTGTGGGTTACACTTTTTTAGCACATGTAGAATATGTTTGTTTGCCTTCAATCGTTTCATTTTTTATACACACGTTTTTATTTTCAAATAAAATAGTTGGACAATAACATGTAAAATAATCTTTTTTTAAGATATCTGTACGGAAACGAAATAAATCATTGGCTGACTGTGTTAAATCAAATAGTAAATAACCGTGAGCTCTCGAAGTAGCCTCGTTATATACCCTCATAAGTTCTGCTGTGTTTTCAGGGTATATTTGTCTTGCTAGAGAACAAATCTGAGATCTATCTCTGGGATTTTTAAAAACTACCAGATATTTACAATTTAAAGAAATATCTCGACAATATTTTGCTTGGTGAAACACATTCTGAGTTACTAAAATAACAGACAAATTATTATGATGTGAACCTTTGGTAAAAAGTTCGCAAATATTTTTATTATAAGCTTCTGTCATTAGATCATCTAATATTATGGTACTTCCGTCTTCACAAGTTTCAAAAGTGTCTGGGATATTTTTTATAATTTCTATCTGATTTGTTTCATAGATATCTTGTGGTATCGCTTTTGAGTTTCCATTACACCATACAATTTTATTTACTTTTCTACCATCATTCAAATGTTTTAATAAAATTATAACGAAAGTAGTTTTTCCACACCCTGATGGTCCCGCAACCATCATTGTGAACGGTCTAACAATATACATTATTCTAATGTATCATACAATAAATGCGTACCCTTTTATAACTTCTTAATAGAAAATAATTTTATTTTCGTCAAATGTATAGTTTAAAAAGATGATATACAGATAAAGTTGGTAAAATAAAAAAATTATGATCAAGATTTCAATGCCAAGGTTAAATTATAAAATATTAATACATATAACGTACTATCCAATTTCAATTATGCAATTTTTTTTTCTTATCTTCTTTTCTTACTTTATGCTGATTACATTTTACAGTTTTTATTTATTGTACGTTGAACTAGTTTTTTTTCAATGCCAAGGTTAAATTATAAAATATTATTATAACTTTATAGTATCCAATTTCAATTAAAAAATAAATATTATTCGTTTAAGTTACAAACCGTATTTACAGAATATACATAAACTTTGAAATGTGACATCTACAGATAAAGTTTTAAAAAATAACAATATACAGTTGAATACATGATTTTGGATAAATTTATATAGAATTTTAGTTATCGTGGTTGATAATAAAACTGTATATTGAACTAAGTTACAAACCATGTACATAAAATAAGCTTTTAAAGTGACATCTACAGATAAAGTTGGAAAATAATAATCATTTACAGTTGAATACCTGATTTTAGATACATTTATATGGAGTTTTAGTTATCGTGGTTGACAATAAAACTGTAAGAAATGTGCGCCATCTAACGAAAAACTTAGTAATACTAAAAAGTTCAAAGCTTAAAGTTTATTACTGTGCTGCCATCTAACGAAATGTCTTAAAAAAATATAATATACAGTTGAATGACAGATTTTTAAGAAAATTATATACTTAGGTTTTCATTTTATATAGATATTTAGTTACCGGGGTTACACTGTAGTATGCCCATAGTAAAAACATACGTAATCGTTTATGTTGTTGTAATTTACATGTAAAAAATTTTTCGGCTGGAATCGATTTCGGCTGGCCCAGGACATACGCTTATACACTACTAATAAAACTTCTTTTATATAGTCTCCAGTATGTCGATCTTTCAATTCAACCATTGCAAGCGCTCGTAATAAAATCGTGTCATGTAAAATGTACTGAGCATTAACGCCCAATATAGATCTGTCACATCTAGTCGCAATGTCCATTTTAATGCATATCATTTGCATATCAGGATTTAATATTTTCAGGATTAATGACAAGTTTGGAATTTAATCCTTTTAAAATAGTATAATTTTCGGAAACAGAACGCTGAATGAAATTAATGAACATCCATTTTTGGTTATAATTTGAACGCATGCCTCTTTTAAATTAGATCCATTTATTCCCACGGAAATATTTTTAGTTTTGAAATAATCATCAACCTTGTTTGTATCACCCACGCCAACAACAGTTTCTTTTACCCCCAGACCATAACCTAAGGAGAATGTTTAACGGTAGAGAGTGTACCATTTTTCGTTATATTGCTAGCCACTTCTTCGTTTCACCTTAAGGGTATCATCGAGTTCAAATAAATTAAATTTTGATTCGTCAGAAAAGACGACTTTACACCAATTATTTACGGACCAATTTTTATATTCATAAAACCAGGCGCGTCTATTGATTTCATTCTCTTCGTTAAAAATGTTTTTTTTTCCGGAGCTTTGTTTATATAAGAAAATTTATAAGAAAGATATGAATACCTTTCGCACTCGATCTCTGTTGTTCTCGATAACGGTAGGTATATTGTCGAAGACATTAACAATTTTCAAATCACATATAAGCCATTTAGGGGTGATTTCGACGTTAAAAAATGAAACCGTTTCTTCTCTTGACCTCATCGGATTTGTTCTGTTTGAGGTTGTTAATTTAAGATTTTTTTTTTTACGAGTTTGTGTTTTTTTATTTAAAGGTAGTTATTTGTACGCAATTTTGTTGTAGAGAAAAGAAAACATAACTTTAATTTTTGGTTTTGCAGTTGAAACCGATGTGACAGCTATTTAAGATTTTATGAAATTAAACACAAAACATAAATGGCTGAGGCCGATCGTTTTTCAGGTAAATACCACAGATAATAAACAAAAGGATAGAAGATAAAACAAAAATCCCATATAAAATCATAAAAACAATTGAAGCCAGTTTTTTTGTTTTGTCTCTTTCTATATTTACCAACGCCATATTGGTTAGAGAAATTTTGTAATTTGAGGTTTTAGCTTTTTAAAGTTTATAAGGCATTTCTTGAATCAAAAATAAAAGTGTTCTTTCAAAAAATAAATTTATTTGTTAAAATCATGCATAAGTGTTGTGTGTATAAGTGCAAAAATACCAGATATAAAGCAAAAATTGAGAAAAAAGGGATTACATTTCACCGGCAAGTAAATTTTTATTTGTTTACAAATATTTATAACACTTGTACACAATTATTTTAAATATTTCCCAATTTTGTACACTTATTTTGTACACGTCAGTAAATTCACTATGTTTAAAAATGGTCAAAATACAAAATTAAAAAAAATGTATTTCATAAAATTGTAATTAAAGTAAAAATTTCAAGTTTCATTCACACAAAAATCTTATTTTGACAACGCATATGAATCGTCATGGCAACATGACGAAGGCAAGAAAAAACCCATAAGCGTCCCGTTATATTCAATATTAGGGGAGCCTAATGAACGAAATCACATATGAGAAAATTGTATTACAAGTTTTAAAAGTTTTAATACTTTAGCTATGTTCTAAGTTGGTATTTTTAAGTTCATATTTTTATGCTTAACTGTAAACTATTATAATAATAGTATTTATGTATGTTGTTTACACAACACACATACGTATTATTATTATAATTATGCTGGTACACTTATAACAATAACTTTTTTTATATTAATTAGGCTCCGTTTAATATATTTACTCAACGTCATTTACATAAATTATTACTATTTGCATAAAACCTAAAAAAATATGCAACGCCACTGAAAAAAAAACAAAATAATTTGTCGGCCATCATGAATTTTTCGGCCATCTTGGTTTTTGAATTTGCTTCACTATTTTAGTTTAGTTTCTGTTCTCTTTGTAATTTTTCTATGGTAAATACAAATACCGAAACTTTTGTTTAAATTTACAAAAAAAATTCTTGTAATGTGCAATAGGTGGCCACTTAATATTAGTACCACATATAATATAAATGAATGTAATATTTGTAAAAAGCAACGAAAAAAACTGAAGGACAACACCTGTAGCTTTTGACAGCCAAGACAGATAGATGAAAATCTGGATAAAATTAGTAACTGTAATTTTAAATGCGTGTAATTTGTACTTATAATTAGGGTACGCAATGTATTTTCTTCGGTGGGGAAAAAATAGTACGTGCGGTATTATTAAAAGTGGCTTTGTTTTTTGACTCACATTCTTTGCACTTGCTCGGCTACGCTGCGCTTCGCCTTGCATGCAAATATAAATTGCTTTTCATACCGGCTGCGTTGACTTTGGACTTTAAAAATGTAAAGTCGTTTTGTAACTTTAAAGTTTTGTAATTTTGTTTTATTTTATTTGATTAACAGTGTCACTTTTTATAGAAATGTTTTCAAACTGTTATAAAATAAATTATTTTTAAGTGATAATTATTAAAAATAAAACGTAAATTTTTTGAAGTCCGAAGTCAACGCAGCCGGTATGAAAAACACTTAATTGCTACTATTTTCCAGTTTTGTTACAAAAATAAGACTTTTCAAAATCTAGGTTGTGAAACGGCATATTTTTCATAACTAGTTAGGAAATGGGGAATATTTCATAGCTATAGTGAGGAAATATTCATTTCAATACCAGTTTGTGCCTACTTGATTTCCAAAAAATTTTAAAATTCATTTGGAATTTAACCATCCAAAGATTTTCTCAAAATTCAATAATTTACTGTTTATAATAAAACTAGCTGTACAGGGGCGCTTCGCTTCACTCGTTTCGCAAATATCCCACTCGTTACACAAAATGAGGAATTTCCTAACTGTGCCCTGATTCTCTAAAGATAATGTGTAAATGTGAAAACTTGTAAAAAGCAAAGCTTTCTTTTATGAGTTGCAATTTTTCGATATTATTTTAATGTTAATCCTCTCGAAAAATTTCAAACTCATAAAAGTAAGCTTTGCCTATTACAAGTTTTCACGTTTACACATCGCACATGACTTAGAAAAGTGACACAACTCAAAAATTGAGTTTTTGAGATAATTCGTCAGAAAGATGCGCAATGATCGATTTCATAACCTGACATAATGGCGTTTTCATATTTATTTTACAAAGCGAGCGACTGCTTGATTTTCTAATCTCCTTTTTTTGACGCCCATGGGCAATATCCTATGATATTAGGTAAAACCGAAATTAGCATTTTTTCTTTTGCTCTCCTGAAAAATTTGAAATTTTGAGTTGTGTCACTATTCTTTGTCACGTGCGACCTTATTTTTTAGGGGATCAACACCCAGGATGCTTAAATACGTTAACATGTATTTTTATTTTCCTGCCTCTCTCTATTTTTTTAAGGGGCCTAATTTTTTCTTCTGCGCCCGAGGCCCCAACCGACCTTAATCCGCCACTGCATGTTTACCGCAACGAAACAGTAGCTTGAATTAAAATCTAAACCATAGGTTATTCCCTGAAATGACCTATAAGACTTATTTTACAACTAAAACTTTACGAAATATGATGGTTGATGGTGAATATTAACCTAGATTTTAGAAACCGGTAACTTACTTTAAAGCAACCACCACAATACCAAAAATCTACATTATTACACAATTGCACTGTATACGTATGTAGTTCCACATGTTCCTTATAAAAACAAGTCTTTCATTTTTATAAAGTGAAATAAGAATTATAAGAAAAAAACAAACAGACAAAGAGCAATCACCCTTGCACAATAATGGATATAATATCGTGTAAAGAAATGAAATGTGGTATAAATTTATGTATGTATGATGGACACATAAGTATCGTGTGTTTGCATGCTAAGCATATAATTTTTATAATCACGTGATATTAAATAACGGCCATCCATAAAATATTTAACTACATGTACATATCCCAAAAAGAATTGGAATCGATAAAAAATCTGCGATGTTTCGTTAAATCATGACTAATCCGGACATATCCAATTATATTACTTAATATTTAATTTTACTAATATACAAATAATAAGCATTTGTGACAAATAATACCAAGTACATAAAAACTAAATTCCTCTTATATTTTTCCAATATTTACAGCAAAATATTTTATCTTCTGGTTACCTTGAATTTTGATTAGCTCAAACTCGATTGGGTGTTGTTTTATGTAGTATTTAAACGTAATTTAATTGCGCGTATTAGAAAATTATATAAAATTTGATATTTAATCGCCACGTTTTGTTGGTACTTTATAATACAAAACAATAACGTATTTTTTAACAGACAGCCTTTGTTCTTTGATCGTTTCCTTATCACTGTTGTTTTATTGACGTTTCTAAGTTGGTGATAATAATAAACGAAGATAATATTTACTTATGTGACTATGGCGACTACCGCAAGTTTACAAAATAAGTAGCATTAATCGCTTTAAAAATCACGTTCTTTTACGAGAATGATAACAAATAAATATTTAATATTTTTATTTACTGGCTAACTGGAGACATTCACTCGAAATAATGGCACGATCTTATACAAGGGTTATTATTATTTTTATTGCTACCATTATTACTATTTTAGTTAGTCGAGTTAATTGTGTTACTAAATTACTAACAAATAACAATAAAATACAGCTAATTAATGTTATACTAAAGAGATAATATGCAGTTTTCGTTTTGCTATAATCGCAGCCAATGTTCACTCTAAATTTTTCTTCCATTAACCCTTTGACTCGTCATTTATTTTAAAACGCTTGTTGTTTTGCTTAAATATCTGAGTAATTCTGAAATTTTATAATATTTTTCGCGCTAAGTAACCTTTTTTGGTAGCTTAAGACTAAGAGCCAACAAAGTAATACTTAAAAAATCCATTATTAGTGCATTGAATTCCAAAAAATATGTTTAAAGTGTATGTACACAATTGTGTACAGTACGAGTCAATGCGTTAAGGAGGAGGGCCTTGCATCTATATTGTCCCTCTGAGAGTGATTTTATGATGAATAGTTTTGTTCAGTAGTAAACGCATATTACCAGCTAAAAAATCAAAGGCAGCTTTCATGCCAAATCTATTTTGATGTGATTACTAATATTCTAAATCGAGAGAAGAAACCTCAATCAACGTTTTGCGCGAAACTAGATCCAGATGAGGGAAAAGAAGAAGGGTACCCGTACATACAAACTGAAATATTTATTCTATCGCAAAGAACCAAAGAAGAGGACCAGACCAGTTCAGTGGTGAACTCCACAACCCCAAACAATAAAACACAGGGCTATGACTAAAAGAAGTTCAATTGTTCAACAAAATCGAAAACTCTGGGACACACAAAAGGTGCCACTCCGAAACCAATAGTTACTTTTAATTTATTGCAGAAGGATTGTCTATTCATTATACCGTAAGTAAACTAACCAAAAAAGTTCAAAGTTTCATGATGATGACGATGCATGATGAAAAGGCAAACTACTATGATGATGCAAAACTTGAACGCTTAATGCGACTTATCGCAAAAAATTAAAATTTATTTATTGGGAATGCGAACGATATTTCACAGCGTAAAACTGAAGTACAAAGCTTTCTCATCGAGTAAAATTTAGATATCATGGCTGTTAACCACGATGGTTCAGCGGATGTGCGACTTGGTGCACGGACGAGAGTATTCACAAATAAAAATGCTTGACACGATCAGATTAATTTTATTTCACTTTATTAATTTTATTAACTTGTATTTATTATGATGTTGATGTTATTATTATTATTATGTTGTATATTATTATTATTGAGCAACGCGATTATGTTTTATTTTTACATAGAAAATGGCCACTGATTGCGAACACGTTGTTGCTTTTCTAGCGATTGACACGAAGAGAAAAGACCGACTCAAAACGTCGTGTATTTTGACGTTTTCGGTTTTTGGTGTTGCCTGACGAATTGGTTACTTTGATGTGTTTGCCACCAGGCCTTGCACCAGTTGTGTATTCAGTGGTGGCGCCAACATGGCAATATCAGAAACATGCTTTACGAATAAAATCTTGCTTAAAATTAACGGATATTTAGTATAAACGACACCAAATAATAACAGGGCGAAAAATCATACAGCGGCACTTCCATATTGTAAATCAGTAAATAAAACAAAGACCACATCCAAGCAATTAATATTTGCCGGCGAATGTACAATATCGGCCAAATACTGCCTTTCAAAACAACCAATTAAAAAGCAGTAATTTATCGATTTTTTGTTTGCATTATTAACGTTAATTTAACTTACGTCGTTACTAACGTTGGGTCACAATAGCCCATATTTAAAAAGCCCAAAGTTCTGCAACTGTTAATATATTCCACCAAAACTAATTTATTAAATTAAACTCTTATGCTGTGGGCTTCGGGTTGATTTGTTGATTAAATTTTTGATATTTCATTTCAAAACCACATTGCGCTATTCACCACCAGATGTTAACAAAAACACTTTTCTCGCGTGGTTACTTTTCAATTTAGTTAACATTTATAAAGATTGTGCTTGGAATATTAATTATGTAGAATTTAAATTGGCACCGCGAGTGTTTTGCGCTATCCTAAAGTAAAAATGGCATATTAATAAAATTTGTCCTTTAAGGTAAAAAAATACAGCGCGCTGATTGGTTGAAATACATAGCTGTTACTTTTCTTAAGGTTATGTAATTTTGCCTGAAAGGCAAACAAAATTGCCGTATACGAAATTGAACCATGTTCAATTTTCTATTTTTGCCTTACAGGCATTTAGCCCTTAAGGCATACTAATATAGGTATATTTACGCTCATCACTGACTGACTCCCTGATTGATTTCCGAACGCAGCTTACTACTTTGTACCAGCTTTGTTCGTGCTTTGATTCCGCTGCATTTTAGTTTTCTCAGGTTAGGTGACCCGAGTGGAAGGAGCTTATGTCCCGTTATTTGTTTGTAGACTTGGAGGCAGGACTAAAATCTCCTTGTCTTCAGTTTCCGAATTATTTAGAGAGCCGGACCCTTTTTGTTGTTATTTTAATTTAGTAAGATCCATATTATGTCTCTCAGATAAGACTACTTAATGCGGAGGCCGCCAAGTATCCGGATCCACTGTTAGCGACTGAGCTAATTTTTAAATTGAGCCCCCAGTCTGGTCGATTATCGGAACGGTACGAGTAACATTTAACCCAGCCCAGCAATTTGTTTAAAATTGACTTCTTAAGCGCCGTGTTTTGGCCTATAGACACCAATAGTTACCATCGATCACCAAGAGGAGGTAACACTAGAACTTGCGGAAGTCGCAAGATACGGAGCTGCCAGCAAGTTCCAACTTGAGTCCCCCAAGCAGTTTCACACCTGACTACCAAAAATTGCATTATTCAGAGCCATCCGTACAAAAGATTAAGCAGTATTCTACACCCCTCATGGCGTGTGTTTTTACTGTGAGCATCAGTGACTGCTGTTAATTCGCTCGCCCCTATTAAAGCAATTTCAAATTTTGCCCTCGTTTGTACCTTTGTTCTAAACGTTCTGCAATATTAGGAAATACTTTACGCAATTGAAATAGTTTTTCAATTCGAAAATCTTCCTAACGAATGTTTTTGGGCCTTGTTTGAGATATGTTCAATCGGATTCAAATCCAGTTTGTTAATTGGGTTGTTAATGACGAAGATGTTATTTTCTTTGAGAAAAATTCTAATAGCTTAGGGAGTAAGTCGTATAGGAAGCACATGGGACCATAAAATCTCGTCGATGTACTGATGAGCTGTTAAATTTGGCAGAGTGTTAATAAAAATCAAAGGTGATTGTTCGTACATGGTATACTATTATCCAATCCATCAAAGGTCCACCATTAAAATTTCACACCGGTACGTACGGCGCTGGCTGAATGCAGTCCTTCTCCGGAGATCTCCGGTGATTACCGTTTAAGTAAGGTACCCGAAGTGCCCTGCACGCTGTCAATTTTTTTTTAAATAATTTTTTTACAAATCAAATATGTATTAGATTAGAGGTCTCCTCAAGCCGCTTAGCGTTGGACCTATTTCCAAAACTAAAACCAACAATTATACAGTATTCTTATGATTTTATATCGTAATTATTAAAAATTAATTTATGTATTTTGGTACTTCCGGTTAAACATTAAAAATGAAATTCATTCATCCGAAAAATGTTCAAAAAAAATTTAAATAATTTAGCAAACCGCCCCAAATTTTGAAGAATAAAAATTCGATTTTCGGAATTTTAAATATTTTATTATTCTGGATTTAGTTGCCTAAATTTATATTTATTCGCAGCAATCCCTATTTGTAAACATCTAAATAGACATTTAGGCGGCAAATATGTATTTGTTTGGCTTAAATATTTTTTTTACAGTTCATTTCGGCCTATGAAATAGGCCACACCAGAGACCTAAGCAAATTTAATGATTCCATTTACTAAAGGTTTACTATTACTTACCAAGTTCGGGTTTCCCCTTCTGTTTAATTCCCATTAGCAATATTTTGACATCTCCGTAATCCATATGGAATAAACCATCCTAAAGCTGGAGAAGGTTTCAACAATTATTGGCCGTTTATCTTGTTTTTTATCTTTTTCAAACCAGCCACCACAATCAACATTAATTATTCATCCACACCATTGTTCAGCTTTGTTCATACAAGTTACGCCCATTTTTTATGATGTATGGTATTCTAAACAACCCGCAGGTCTATACTACCACCTTTGATTTTGGATCTGGCTTAAGTATAACTAAACTACAAGAAAACGCAACCATTTTGATAAGATGAAATTCGATGGTTTTTAATTTTTCGAAGAAATACGTTGCAGCAAAATGCTTAACTATGCAAATTATAATATTTTGGTAGCTTCATTGTGGATTTTTTGAGCAGGATTTAATTTGTGTGGTGACATCGCATCATCAAACAGCTAAAAATAAAATATGGTATAATGGAGTCGCTGCTCTTTAGCCTAAAGTGCATATTTATTAGTTGTTTATCTTTTGTGACGATGAATTCAATTTCGTTGCGTATTAAAATACAAATCGGTTTTATAATTTATTCAACATTCAAGTGTTTCTGAACTCTGTTTTGTTATCATATACCGACATTAGAAACATTTCAAGGTTTTCAAGTTCAAGAGTAAGCCGCGTTAGACAAGTTGAAGTAAATAAAGATTTTGATGTTGACCGTTTCTGATCATTATCATTAATTAAAAATATAACGCAGAGAAATTATTATAGTCTATAATCTTACAAGGGGATGTTAAAAATTTAATCCATAAAGATGATCGTAATCTTCAAAATTAAATGTAAATACATACTTTGAACCTAAGATTATTTTAACATTTTAGATAATGTAACTAATATTGTTTTAAACTAGAGAAGACAACATTAAGTGACATACGCAGGGCCGAATTTAACCACTTTTGCGCCAAAATTGTTTTCTTTGCTTAAGTACAATAAGATCGTTAAATACATACCTGTAAATGCTATATTTTGTAGCATGTTGTTATAGTTGCTAAAATTGCAAAAGCACTTAATTTTTCTTTGCTTGACCTAACATAAGTTTTGATTCTTCTTCTCAAGGCTGAATATGATCTTTCAACAGAACAATTTGACGCAGGAGTGGAGAAAAATATTTGCGTCAAGCAATATCTATATTTGGTTAGACTGATTCCAAGTTCGTTTCTTAAAATGAATTTAAATTATTATGTTCATTGAATTCTTTTAAATAATCCTCTAAATCCAATTCGTACCTTTTCAGCAAATTTTTAGCACTGGAACCATCGAGATTTGAAATATCATTTAAAAACGCAAATTTATTCGCTAAATTCGAATACGCCTGAGATCGTTTTTTTCAGTTCGATAAGGATACTTGAATTTATTGAATCAAATACATTAATTTGAAAGTGATCCTTGGGGCTAGCCTGGGAAATTTAATCGTTTATTAATTAATTTAGAGTTGCAATTTTACTACCACCAAGTAAACATTTAAAATAATTTACTTATTACTTGTGTGAAAAGTTAAACCAGCAAGTAAAAACGGCTGGGCCAAATCAGCAGACAGCGTTGTCCGCAAGCGATTTGTCACCGAACGTCACGACCTCAATTATTAATAAAAGTGGAAATGTGCAGCATAGTCCAAAGCGACAACAAACTTTAAATGTTCAAAAAATTGCTTTACCAGGCAATTTAAATCAAAGAGAACTACAAATCAATTTAAATAACTTTGGTGTGTTGAAACATAAATAAAATAAGAGTGCATCGTCACAAAATATTGACGATAATACAAACAATGAAAGTGGATTGATAACAAATGATAATAAAATAAACACACGGAAAAAAATTAACTGGTCCTCAGCTAAGAAAACGGACTTTTAATTCAAGAAAATGTACTTTTTCTTGATTTAAAAGCCAGTTTTCTTATTTCTATCGAGTTTTTCTTAATGTAAGAATTGTGTTTCTTGAAATGATGAAAAAATCGAAAGAAATAAGAAAATTAGCTTTTAAATCAAGAAAAAGTACATTTTCTTGAATTAAAAGTCCGTTTTCTTAGCTGAGGACCAGTTAATTTTTTTCCGTCCAGTGATGTAGATCACTGTTTAGTGCAAACGGAAATTGACTCGTATATACTGTCCGATCAAAACGAAGGAGAAGCCCAAAATCAGCGGACAGTGCAAGTGCGAATAAATTCACTAAGCTAGCTATCGTTGAATTAACACATGGCAATAGATATTCTTGCTTTGTTGTTGAAGATCCGCCGCCCGAAAAAACTCCAAAAACTGAGAAGCCGCCACCAATCTATTTGAGGGAAGAATCAAATAGAGAACTTGCTAAAACGATTGAATTTATTACGGAGGTTGCATTTTATATTTCAGGGATCAAAAGAGGAGATATAAAAGAAACAAAAATTCAACCGCTCAATATTAATGCTTACAGAGCCTTAATTAAACATTTTGACCAAGTTGGTAAACATTACTACCTAGACGTACCAACTAAAGAACCTAAAAGGATAGTTGTTGTATTGCTTCTAATACAAGCTGCTCTCCCTGAGAAAGGTTTTCAATGCAAATCTATTACCAATAATATTAATCGGGAGAAGGCGCCGCAGCCATTGTTCCGCCTTGAATTAGAACCAGACAATAAACAAATCAAAGGCAAACATGCAATATATGACCTAAAATATCTACTGCACAGAAGGGATACCATCGAAGAACCCAGGAAAAGAAATGGGCCGGCTCAGTGTGTTAAGTGGCAAGAATATGGGCACACTAGAGCATATTGCACTTTGAACGATGTTTGTGTTATATGTGGTGAACTCCATAACGTAAAGGCTTGCAATAAAGCCAAAAAGGAAGCATCAGTGAGAAAATGCAGCAACTGCAATGGAAATCACATAGCTAATTATAGAGAATGCCCAATTTATCTTGAATTGAAAAGGAGAATCAATCCAAAGTAGCGAGCAGAACAACGAATGCTTAATCTCCATTTTTCAACTAAAAAGGAAGCACGCCCAGAAATTGTAAACCCAAACGCTCAAAATGGAAACCAGTACGCAACTGTCAACGATAGTATGCACCAAGGGGTTTCATACGCAAGTGTTCTTAAAGGTACGGCTCCTAAAGTGCAAGCAGGTGAAGAGGGAAACATCTCAAAAGCTTTAAACAAATTGACTAATATGATACAAAGCTTCATGGCGATGATGGAGAGAATTTAAAAAGCCAAAAATGACGACCTATAACACAACATAAAGCGGAGGTTCAAGCATTCCTCACTAAGCACAATATTGACATAATGTTAATATCCGAAACACGCTTCATCAAAAATAGCTATTTCAAAATTAATGGGTACTCCATTTATGACACCAAGCACCCAGATGGGAAAGCAAATGAAGGCATTACTGTATTGATTAAAAGAACATTAAAACACTATGAACTTACGAAATATGAGAAAGAACACATACAATCAACGAGCATCTGTCTGCAGGAGTGGTCTGAAAACTGTGTCATATCGGCAGTGTACTGTCCTCCAAAACACGCTATAAAAAAATTCCAGTTCTTGGATTATTTTAGCCAGCTGGGTAATAAATTTCTTGCGGGAGGTGAATACAACGCCAAACATACTCATTGGGGTTCCAGATTAACATCGCCGAAAGACAAACAACTTTGTGAAGCTTTAGAGGAAAGGTCGCTGGATTATTTATCTGCCGGTAACCCAACTTACTGGCCCACGGATAAAAAGAAAATTCTTGATTTAATTGGCTTTTGTGTAACTTTAGGCATTCCACGTTCATATGCCAAGGCCACCGATTGTTATGTTCTGTCTTCTTATCACTCACTGGTAATAGTAACAGTGAGTACCGATGTCCTAAAGAACGAAATGCCAAACCGTCTTACAAACAAGTGGACTAATTGCCATTGGAATCAATATAGGAGGCTAGACGAACAAAATTGTCTACTTAATATTTCTCTGATCACACCAGCTGACATTGATGCGGCGGCGGAAAATTTAAAAGACATTATGGCATTATCAGCTGAAAAGGCTACACCCGTCATAAGTATGTAGTACTGAAAAAGTTAATAAACTGTTACATAATATACAGGCGAACTAATCCAGGAAAAGCGAAAAATTCGCCAAATATTGTCATATCGTGTGTATGACGTCTCTCCTTCGACAAATTCACATTGGTGGTGTGAAGACTGTCCACACGACATGTCATACGATTTACATATCACAAAACCCGTCCATTATCGCATCGTCTTGTGCCGCCTTAAAACCGAACCCAATATATTTACATAACATGTATATACCGTTCTACTTTGGTAATTAAAACAGTGGTGGTACCCAAATAAACGTGACTTATTATAAACAAACCCGAAGAACTTCCCTTGCCCTTATCAGTTGACATCAAAATTAAATAAACCATAAAATTTCCAGAATTATTGCTAGAACCGTTTGAATATTACTTAGAATTCTGATTAAAACTTTACAGTTACCTTGGTGAACGGCAACATCGATGCTAGAACTAGCCGTTTGTTCATTGTCGCACATGCCCTCATTCCCTTCAAATTTTCCAAATATTGTCCCGTATATCATGGTCGATTAATAAAAGTGTCTACCTAAAAACACTTACATATCCGCTTTTCATAACGTCGGGTGACATAAGGATTCGTTTTTATATCAAAATGTTGATTCAATGGAAGCGCCAAATCCACTACAAAACAAAAGGGAAACCTGCATTTCATCTTTGGTCGATATAATAGTTCCCAAATTTTGCATTATTATTTTCGCCAAAACCCTCCCGAACTTAACCAGGGCAAAGGGCAACCATTCCCATATCATGCCACTTCCAATCTAAAAAACCTAAAGCCGTTCTAACTATCTCCGAAAACCGAATTCCAATTTCTCGCCAGGACACAAAATATAGTACCTGCTTCCCGAAAAACTAAATTTCAATCTTCTTAATTCATCAAAACGTCTTTCGGACTCCCTCCAATTAAAAATAGCATTGTGTGGGATATATACTTATGTACATTCGGCCAAGCTCCAGAAGGCTTCTCCCCTCGCTTCTCGGTGGGTCCCCATTACCGCTTAAGTACGTTGCACTTCTTTTTCACTTCGTGAACCATGTCCCGATTTGGATAAAGCCTCCTTAAATAATTTGTAAGGAACGAATTCATTTGAGAGCGTCATTTATCATTTTTCATCAATATACGCCAACACAATTCACCCCTTCCATCCACTGCTTGCTTAGGAATTGTACAGCAACCCAAATACACCAAATGCACACAACGACACTATTTGGCTATCCGTAGTAAAGTTTTAATCAAGTATGCTATAAACCCGTAATACTGGTAATTAGTGTTACAGTTTGGATACCACCGCTATCATATAATATTCCATACATCGAATAAGCTTTAAAATCATAAAACCCAAACTCCAGCCAAATAAATCATAAGAACACAAAGGACATGGCTGCCAAAAAACGGTGATAGACGGACTAAATCCAAGGATGGCACTACTAGTTTTTTTTTTTTTTTTTACACCACATCTTTAGAAGTAATCCCGTACTCAGTTCTCAGTTTTCCAAATAGATTATAAATACACAAGGGTACTCGCCATCAAAAAACGGCGATAAATGGCCCAAATCTAAAAATGTTAGTTTCTTTAATATTTTCCTGCTGCATCGAAACAAAATGTAAACAAAAGCAAAAAACACGAATACTGACAACCAGACATGGATTATAAAAAAATAATTTCACTCCTATTCGTTTTCCAAAAATTAAATTTGTTAAAGCTGGCATCCTCAGGAGCAATCCCGTACTCAGCCTTCACGTATTAAACAACACCGCACTATCAATAAATCCGCCTACATCATTGACCGCAAGTTCACTATGGATAAGCACAGTGATGTCTCTTATATTGCTATAAATTCACTTGCAGTTTTCACGTATTAAATAATACTGCATTATCGATAAGTCTGCCCATATCATTGACCGCAACATTACATAATCTCAAAACAACCAAAAATCAACAATCAAAAATCACTTACCTGATATTTAACCTCTTTGCCTTCTTTCAGACAGGTCCTACGCCCTTCAACACCATGAAATTTATATCGTTTGAATTCCTCACGAATATCATCTCATCCTTGCAATCGATTAATTCCGCCTGAATGTTCTATCCAACGGTAACGATTTCAGATATTTCATCGAATAATTGGTCTCACACCAATTAAATGTATCGGTAATTTTATCGAATCGAGACATGTTCATACAATTTCCACACTAACAACTTTTCTCACTAAGTACAAACCGATTAAAATATTCATTTCGACCCGAAATTCAATATTGTATATTGAATTTAGATAAACCGCACGGCTCTTCCCGACAATGTTGTATTTCACAAAAACAAAACTTCTAGGTTATGTTCACTCTACATTCACGTGGTTTGATCTGTATATAAACTATTTAAAACACTGTATTTCAATACTATCGTAAAGTTCAGTCAATTATGTCTTAAAACCGTAATACCGGTAAGACCTTGTAACGAATAGCCGACCTTGCGACCATCCGTTAGCAGATGCCCAGTAGTCACCACCTGCAGCATTATGCCGGCAATCGCACAGTCTGGGGTGTGGGGTTGTGGTGATGCCCTTCCTGGGTCAAAAGTGCTGCCTTAGTGAAAAACCATACAAAAAAAAAACTCTACACACACTCACATAACCATGCCGTTTCGCTCACCTCCTGAAAAATAATTAAATAATTTAACACATCATTGTTTCTTCACTACAACCATCACAAATTTAATAAAATGAATTTTACAAACAAAACAAAATGATTTATCGTTAATTTGACACAATGAGAAATCTTATAAATTTTCCGATTCCTTTTCTTAAATAACAAACAACCATTGCAAAGAAAAAAAACAAATTCCGCAATTGGTGCACGTCCCAGCGTAGGAGTCAGCAGGGCCCTCCGAAACTCGCCACCTAAGATCTGCAACAAAACAAAGAAAAATCGCCCAAAGCGAGATACCAAAAGAAAAGAAAAAAAATATAAGATTAATAAAGATTAACAATTATGAACAATAAAAAAACAAAAAAAACAAAATGTAGTTGTAGCAAAGTTTACAATGTTTGATACTATTTTTACTCCCGACTATCCGTTATTAGACGATCCTGTACAACAGCCCAGGCGATTATAATGAATCCGCTATTCACCCATAACAGCGCAATCCCGTTGAAGATTGTTGTTTTCGTCCACGTTAACCCCGTTACAACACGCTATCAATTCGCGCGTTCTAATTTTTCCACACGCAATTGCCAATTCCAAACTGGAAGCTGCTGCTTGTTTGATGTAGCAGTACCGTATCTCACAAATGAGATTAGGCGGCACGAATAACTTGTGTGTACAAATTATGTGGGAAAAATGCACACCGTCTACCGCTTTTCCACATCCAACTTTTTCGTATTTCGATATAAAATATTCCAGCACGGACAGTATTATAGTTTCCACTTTCGAAATAATGGTATAAATTCACTAGACTTTATTTATACTTTTAATTTACTTATTTTTCGTTTGTTCAACTTTAAACAAATTTTATTTTTATTAATTTATTTTCAATTTTACACATTTGTTCCGTCTTCTGTCCCATCAGCAAACGATCTCTCTCACGTCAGTTTTTTTCTGTTTCCCATCAACCACGACACACACGCCACATTATTTGAGCGACAGATCCACACACAAACATCAAAAAAAAAATGCGACATCCGACCCATGCACATTGAATTGCATAAATATTATCGCCGCCTCAAACCAAAGGGGAAATTATCAAAGACGCACACCACTGATTGTGCTATAAAGCATTTTTAACCCATTGTAGTCGTGAATATGCGCAAGGTCTATTCGTTACATCGTGGGGAAGACCCACACCTCTGAGATGTCTCATATGCCGGGCTTTACGAAAAACAACCAAGAATTTTATATCTTGAATTAAATTTTAAATTACTGGATGGGACATATAATTGAAATGGATTCGAATTGAAGGAATTTTCTAACCCCAGGTTAAATTAAGCATGAATGTCTTTAGCATGATAAATGCCCAGATTTTTACCTGTACTATCCTCTAACTGGTAGGCTACATTCCCAATTCTTGCTTTGATGACCGCAGGAACAAATTTAGGTGCTAATTTGGCCGAAAAACTATTAGTAGCGCAACTTTGTGGGAATGTCCTAAGATAGATCTTCTGACCAACAGCAAATTCCCGAGACTGACCTCTTGAATTGTAAATTCGTTCATTTTTCAAATGTGCGTTGCGAAGATGTTTAAGTACTGAGTCACGTACTAATTCCATACGAGAAGATTTGGTTGTTATATGGGTATCATTATCATTTTCATAACCCAATATACGCCGCAATTCGTAATCTTGTGCATGCCCAATAAATTGTTGTCCAAAAACAAGGTAGTATGGTGAGAATGCTGTTGAACTATGCACAACATTTCTCAAAACTGAAGCTATATCTGGTAAGAAACGATCCCACTCCACATGATTTTCACCTAGGTATGATCTAATACCAGCCAATATCGTGCGATTGGTTCTCTCTGAAGTATTACATTGGGGTGCGTGTGCGGGAGTTTTTATGTGTTTGATTCCGTATCCCGTCAATAGATTATTGAACAAGTGAGACAGAAATTGCTTTCCATTATCTGAAATAATGAATTCAGGAACCGAATAAACGCTAAAGACTTCATTTCTTAAGAAGTCACACATCGTGGCTGATGACGCTTCTCTCATTGGTTTTAGGAGAACAAACCTAGAAAAATGGTCCAATACAATGAGAATATAACAATTACCATTGCGAGAACGTGGATACGGGCCTAAAAAGTCGAGGTAAAGTTGCTGGTCGGATACTTTCATGGTACTCACCCATGTTTGGTCTCGTTCGATAGTTCACCGCTTTAGACATTTTGCATTGATTACAGCTTCTAACATAGTTCTGAACATCTTTTGCCATTCCAGGCCAGAAAAAATATCGCTTCAATAGTTCCGTGGTTTTAGCAATGCCCATGTGTCCTCCAGATATGTGTGTATGCGCTTTTATGAGGAGCGCTGGAATTGCACGAATAGGTACAACCAATTTCCAATGTGGCAGTTCCGTTTCTTCACCGTATCTCCATCCGTGTCCTGGACAGATAAGAATTTTTCCATTTTCCACTCTGAAATTAGTTAATATATCCGGCGTATTTTCAATCTTCCTAACCCTATCCAAATACTCATCATCCGTAAAATACGGAGAATCTAAGTCGATCCATGGCATACCAGTATTTGAAGTGCCGAGAGTTTCAATACAAAAAGCTTCGCAAAAAGCTCGTGATAAGGCGTCTGGTATAACATTAAGAGAACCTTTACAATGTTCAATTTTGAACTTGAACCCTTGTAATTTAAGGCTCCATCTGGCCAATCGCCCAGATAGATCGGACTGCGACATAAGCCATTGAAGGCTCGCATGATCAGTGATGATCGTGAATGGGAGACCTTCAATGAATGGTCGAAAGTGTTTCACTCCAAGAACAGCAGCATAACACTCCAACTCAGTGGTTGAATATTTGCGTTGTGCGCCGTTTAATTTTTTTGAAAAATAAGCTATCGGATGCTCTACGTTATTGGGTTTCTGAAAAAGAACACCTCCAACTCCAACAGAGGAAGCATCCACTTGGAGAAAAAAGGGAAGAGAGTAATCGGGATGTATTAAGACCGGTGCAGAAGTGAGACGTTTCTTAAGTTCGTCGAATGATATTTGAGCTTGGTCGGACCACACAATGTTTTTTTTAGACTTTAACAATTCCGTCAAAGGTGCAGCTATGGTAGAGTAATTTGGAACAAAACGCCTGTACCATCCGCTCATGCCCAAAAATCGGCGTAACTGTTTTAAGTTGGACGGTTTCGGAATCTTTTCTATAGCATGTACTTTTTCAGGATCGACTCGAATGCAACCCTCGCCAACGATATGTCCTAAGTATTTGATGCGCTTTAACACAAATCGGCTCTTCTCCACATTAATGGTAAGATTCGCCTGCTTTAACCAACAACCCACAAGACGCAGAAGCTCGATGTGATCCTCAAAATTACTGGATGTAATTAGCAGGTCGTCGAGATATACGAATATCCGATCGTGATATTGATGAGGG
This sequence comes from Tipula helvola, assembly GCA_963556165.1. NCBI lineage: Eukaryota > Metazoa > Arthropoda > Insecta > Diptera > Tipulidae > Tipula > Tipula helvola. The sequence continues at coordinate 192,667,594 of OY744483.1, read as the reverse complement.
ATCACACGATGCATCAAACGACTCATGGTTTGTGGGGCGTTACATAACCCGAAAGGCATAACCGTGAACTGATAAAGAGGCCTACCAGCAACCGTAAACGCAGTTTTAGGTTTAGCATCACTGTCGAGTGGAATTTGCCAGAATGCATCTTTAAGATCCAAACTGGAAATATATTCGGTGTTTTCCAAACGACTCAGAATTCCCTCGATTAACGGTAGCGGATAGGCATCTCCAACAGTCACCTCGTTCACCTTTCGGGCGTCCAGGCACAAACGAACCTTTCCGTTTGACTTAGTTACCAATGTAACCGGAGAGGACCACGAACTATTGGATTCTTCTATTACACCGAGCTCAAGCATACGATCAAGCTCAGTGTACAGCAGTTTTTGAATCGCAGGTGAAATAGCGGAGTGTCGCTGTTTAACAGGTCTAGCATTTTGAGTGTCGATACTATGTTTCAATAGACTAGTACGGCCTAAACCTAACTTGACAGAAGATGGGAACTGATCTATGATAGCCTTTAGTCTGCACTGTTGATTTGGATTTAGATCATGAATTTCTAGTAAGTTATTAGGATCCTCTATATCGGACTCTGACACCATTTTCCGTACTTGTACGTCTGATATGGATATTTCATCAATATGAATTTTTACGTCAAATAACTTAAAGAAATCTATGCCCAGATATAGAGGTTGTGATAGATTTGGTGATAGAAATATACGCATTTGTTTAGTTTGATTATTGAACGAAACATTAACAAATATATAACCCAGTAATCTTTCCTTGGACCCGTTCGCAGTCGTAATGAAAGATGAAAAATTATGTAACTTTACATTATTACTATTGAGGAAATTTAGACAATCTTTACCAAGTACAGTAACGTTTGCACCTGAGTCAAGAAGTCCTCGAATCTTTTGGTTATTTAGGTGAACTTCAAGATAAGGGCGATCATCGTTAGGTACCTTTTGTGAAATTATTGAACTACAAACAGAATGACGAAGCTTTCTGCGAGTCTGGAAAAATGTGTACGATCGTTGGAATTTAAGTTTCGTCTTAGAATTAATTGTGGTGTCATCTGCATGACAAAATTTTGATTTTATTGATTCCGACGGAGAATTCGGTACAATTCCGGATCTGTATTTGAGGCAGATTCCGTTGTGTGTGGTTTGGTATTCGGGAGTGGTTGAGACTGAAGAATTGGTTCCCGAATAGACAAATTCTTCCATTGCGTGTTTCCCTGATGTGTAGTTTTATTATTACACCGCGGACATTCCGCAAATGAGATATCTTCAAATCCGCAAAGTGTGCAAAATAAATTACGTTCTTTGCTACGACAATATTTGTAAATGTGTCCGTTACACTTGCAGTTCCAACATTTTAACAAGGGACGTTCTGATCGTATTCCACCTGGTTTATGATTGAAACGTGAACTATCGCTTCGGCTGTTAGATGCGTGAAAAGCATTTACGTCAGGACGTGAAATGGTTGGGATAATATCTTCGTGTGACGTATCGATTAACGAATAGTTCTCACCGCCCAATGCTTGAACTGGGGAATGGTAAACTTCCTGTACGTTAAATCTAACTGTTGGTTTGTTCATAGATATGGGAGTATTGATACCAACCCTGGCCCATATATCTTCTAAGTTGTTACACTCAAAAGCGAGTTGCCGGATGGTTCGAATGCTCGGTTTGCGAGCAGTATTTGTAATTGAGGGTCCATATTATCCTTTAAAGTTGCCAGGATTTCTGAATCTGGAATTGACGATTTAGCTTGGAGTGCTATTTTGACGATAGCATCGTGGAATTCACCGAACTTTTCTTTAGGCTTCTGTTTTCTGTTGTCCATAGCTCGTTTTATATCTCGATCCGAGCGGAATAGGTTGAATCGCTCTATCAGATCCTGTTTTATCTGATTCCACGAAAGATGATGAAATTGATGACGCTCGATGTACGTCCAGTACCATTCGGAAGCGGTACCACTCAAAATATTATCGAGATGATCTATTAGATTTTTTTGAGAGATGTTGGAGACTTGTGCCAAGTATTCCAGTCTAAACAAAAATCTGTCGACTGGTAAATCGTGCATAGTGCCACTAAATTTCAAATTCCAGGAATTTATTATTCGCGAAACTGATGTTTCGTCTGGTCTACCGAATTGGGAATTATCTAATTGAAACGGTCGTGCCTGAGATGACTGGGCTATTGTGGTATTAGAAATCTGAGAAATGGGTTCTGGGCGAAATTGGTAACGTGTTTGAAAATTTCGAGGTGCCGGAATATTTTGGTTTATATCATAAATTGAAGTAGATGGTATCTGTGATTGAATATGATTAGTTGAAGGTTGAATTCTACTTGGGAATGTCTGAGAAGAAGGTAACGGTCTGGAATTGTTACTTCCTGATGCTAATGCGGTATTTATGTTTTTCACTGGTGGGTTTGCCGAATTATCAAAGGGGTTGTAAATATTCTCCATGTATGGTGGATGTGATAACGCATAAGTAAATTCCTTGCTTTCGGATTTCGATTCGTTTGAAGGTTGCAAAGTATTCGCCTGCACGTTCATATGTAAGGATCGCTGTTTTAATGAATCCACTTCGAACAAATCAAATGTCGCGGAATTATTTTCCACTATTGGTTGTTTAATTGGATTTAAATCTGATCCTGAGATGCAAGACTCAAATGACATAAGATGATCGATACTTTCTTGAGGTCTATTGAGTGCCTCAAATTTTGAATTTGTGCTTTTTGAATAATTTAGTGAATTATTGTTAATATTATCAATGGTATCAATTTTAGTAGTGGATGACATATCTCCATTTCCCACACTATCTTTTAATAATTCAATTACCGCACAACATTTAGCTATTAAATCAGAAATTGATTGGGTTAAATTTTCAATATTTAAATTCTGAAGTCGTTGGAGACGCTCCCGATAATGAATGGCTCTGGACTCTAATACTTCACTATGTTGTGTCGGAAGCATGATTGAAGTACTCAGAGGACTATGAATTCGCTGAACTTTCAGTGAACATAGCTTAAGTTCATAATCAGGGTTATTAAGTGCTTTGATATGTGGTCTCAATGGTATTAGAACGGGGAACGATACTTCAGACTTTAATTTGGCATGTAAAATTTGAATTGAAGCATTAGTCAATGGAATATGACGAACTTCACATTCAATATTGAACTCTTCAGGTTCTAAGTGACTCGGATTCATAGTAGAATATGACATCCTTTCTTAAATTTTTGAACGACCAAGTCGAGAAAAAAGTTTGAATTTAACTTATAAATTATGAATAATAATGACAATAAGGTATGATCGATTGCAAATAGCGACTGACACAACAAATAACTAAATATATAAATATCAAAAATAAATATAAAAAAAAATATAGCAACAAACAAAAAAAAATCAAAAACTCACGATTCGGATCAAAAACAACAATCCAATCTTTGACAATGTAATTCTCCTAATTACATTCACCAATTAACCATAAAGCCGAATAAATATCCTTGATGCGGCAATATGACAACGAAATATAAATATTATTGAAATCCAAAATATATAATTCAGGAGATGAACGACTGCATGCTCATGTGTGTGTGTTTTAAAAGAACCTATTTAAATAATAAATACAAAAAAAAAATTAATGAAGTGTGAATTTCGATACATCACAAGCAATGCGACCAGTTCGAACTAGGATATACCTTTGATATCGAAATTCACTGATACAGATAAAGAAATTCACAACATACTCCGCACATTATGTGTCAAACAATTACTCCAACACTTAATGGATAATGCTGTAGCCTCTTTATCTTAAAAAAAATATGTTACCAAAAAGTTGACGAAACTTCCACAATCACGATGTCATCACCAAATTCAAACTCGTTTGAGGATATTAATGCATCCACGTGATGGTGCAAATTACGAACAACTGAAATTAAATTTTGAAAATTATTTATGATTTAATAAAATTGAGCTTCTAATCAAAAAAAATGAATATTAACCGAACATTAATTCGAGAAGCAACGTGCTTCGATATAATCGCGAATATTCACTGTAAATTTAACTAAAAAAAACGTTTTCATTCATAGATTGAAAGAAAACAAGTTAACTGCACAATTGAAGATGCTTCATAACCTAACGTTTAATTCAATAAAGGTCAATGACCTTGATACCAACGCGATAAAGCACATGGAAAAAAAATGTAATTTAACAAACTGAAAAAAAATATGATTTACATTACAATTTAAGTATATACGATACCGAGATTTTATTAGGTTTGCCGTTGTTGTTTTGGGCGCCACTGTAACGAATAGCCGACCTTGCGACCATCCGTTAGCAGATGCCCAGTAGTCACCACCTGCAGCATTATGCCGGCAATCGCACAGTCTGGGGTGTGGGGTTGTGGTGGTGCCCTTCCTGGGTCAAAAGTGCTGCCTTAGTGAAAAACCATACAAAAAAAAAAACTCTACACACACTCACATAACCATGCCGTTTCGCTCACCTCCTGAAAAATAATTAAATAATTTAACACATCATTGTTTCTTCACTACAACCATCACAAATTTAATAAAATGAATTTTACAAACAAAACAAAATGATTTATCGTTAATTTGACACAATGAGAAATCTTATAAATTTTCCGATTCCTTTTCTTAAATAGCAAACAACCATTGCAAAGAAAAAAAACAAATTCCGCAATTGGTGCACGTCCCAGCGTAGGAGTCAGCAGGGCCCTCCGAAACTCGCCACCTAAGATCTGCAACAAAACAAAGAAAAATCGCCCAAAGCGAGATACCAAAAGAAAAGAAAAAAAATATAAGATTAATAAAGATTAACAATTATGAACAATAAAAAAACAAAAAAAACAAAATGTAGTTGTAGCAAAGTTTACAATGTTTGATACTATTTTTACTCCCGACTATCCGTTATTAGACGATCCTGTACAACAGCCCAGGCGATTATAATGAATCCGCTATTCACCCATAACAGCGCAATCCCGTTGAAGATTGTTGTTTTCGTCCACGTTAACCCCGTTACAACACGCTATCAATTCGCGCGTTCTAATTTTTCCACACGCAATTGCCAATTCCAAACTGGAAGCTGCTGCTTGTTTGATGTAGCAGTACCGTATCTCACAAATGAGATTAGGCGGCACGAATAACTTGTGTGTACAAATTATGTGGGAAAAATGCACACCGTCTACCGCTTTTCCACATCCAACTTTTTCGTATTTCGATATAAAATATTCCAGCACGGACAGTATTATAGTTTCCACTTTCGAAATAATGGTATAAATTCACTAGACTTTATTTATACTTTTAATTTACTTATTTTTCGTTTGTTCAACTTTAAACAAATTTTATTTTTATTAATTTATTTTCAATTTTACACATTTGTTCCGTCTTCTGTCCCATCAGCAAACGATCTCTCTCACGTCAGTTTTTTTTTCTGTTTCCCATCAACCACGACACACACGCCACATTATTTGAGCGACAGATCCACACAGAAACATCAAAAAAAAAATGCGACATCCGACCCATGCACATTGAATTGCATAAATATTATCGCCGCCTCAAACCAAAGGGGAAATTATCAAAGACGCACACCACTGATTGTGCTATAAAGCATTTTTAACCCATTGTAGTCGTGAATATGCGCAAGGTCTATTCGTTACAACCTGTCTCATGAAAATTGGTGGGCGACCGTCCGTGCAACCCAACAAAGCTAAAAAATTCAAAAATGTGTGATCTCATGGCAGAAAACTAATTTCTTTTTCTATTTTTTGCTTGTTTTTTGTTGATTTAAATATTTGTTTGGTCTTTATCGAAATAGAATTGGTATTACTGTAACGAGATCACACATCCCAAACCCCTCCAACTTTGCAGGCCGCACATGGGTTGCCCACCTACTTTCATGAGACAAGCCTAAAAAATGTTACAAGTTTTCATACAACCGCTATAATATAATTTGCCTTCGAATAAGCTTTAAAATCATAAAACCTAAACTCCAGTCTCCAGCATTACATAACCTCAAAAACAAAAGCAACATCAAAATTCACTTCGCTGATATTTAGCCTCTTGCCATCTTTTAGACAGGCACTACGCCAATTCAACACCATGAATTTCTATCATTTGAATTCCATACGAGTACCATATCATCCTTGCATTCGATTAAATTCCGCGTGAGTGTTCTATCCGACGATAACGATTGTAGGTAATTCATCGAATAATTTGGTCGCACACAAATTAAAATGTATCGGTAATTTAATCGAATTGGGACATTTTTATACAATTTTCACACTAACAACTTTTTTCACTAAACACTAACCGACTAAAATATTCACTTCGACCCAAAATTCAATATTACATATTGAATTTAGATAAATCAAGCTGCTTTTGCCTACAATTTTGTATTTCACCAACCAAAAACTTCTAGGTTATGTTTACTCTACGTTCACGTGGTTTGATCATAAAATCACCGTTATTATAAGATAATTATTTCGTGCTACTCCAGCAAATGGATGATGGTTTATCCTACAAATCTATAAAGTATAATTGGAAGAAAATTAAGAATACAATTAAAAATCGCATAAGCCCGAAAAAGGCACCAGGACATGGTCTCATTACTGGAAAAATGATAAGGGTATAGGTATTGCCAGACAAATGCATAAAACTAATAACATTCATATTCAACTCGATCATGCCAACTAGTTATATTCCTCAAAAATGAAAGTTATCTTTGTTCACAATGATACATAAGCTAGGGAAAAATGAAACGCAGATCTCATCATATCGTCCAATAAGCATGCTATGCTGCCCACATTCTCAAAGCTATTTGAAAAAATGTTACTAACGAAATTGAAATCAATATTAGAAGAACGGCGCATTATTCCAGATCATCAATTTGGGTTCCGAAACGAACATGGTACCATAGAGCAAATGCACAGAATTGTACTCGTAAATGCAATCAAAATCACTTTCGAGGAAAAGAAATGTTGTTCTGCTGCTTTCTTGGATATCGCACAAGCGTTTGATAAAGTTTGGCACGATGGACTAATATACAAAACTAAAGAGCTTCTACCGAAGAAATGTCACTCAGTTTTGAGAAACTACCTTCTTCAAAGACAATACATGGTCAAACAAAATAGCGCAACTACTTTCCTTAATGATATTAATGCAAGTGTCCCCCAAGGCAGCGTTTTAGGACCAATATTATACTTGTTGTACACAACCGATTTACCTGTAACCAACAAAGTAACAATATAAACATTTACCGATGATACGGCCATCCTGGTGTCATAAAATAATCCTGAAATTGCCTCAAAGGAGTTACAGAATCATTTGAACAAAATCGCGGACTGGCTAAAGGCATGGCGAATAAAAGTGAACGAAAACAAATCAACTCGCATCAACGAAGGCCAAATACTTAGGTTTGCACCTGGATAGAAGGTTAACGTGGAACAACGTTAATTTTGAAACAAAGCGCAATCAAAGTTTTACTGTACAAAGCGATAATTAAACCCATATGGACATATGGTATTCAGTTATGGGGATCCACCAGCGGTTCAAACAGAGAGCTCCTGCAGCGAACCCAAGCGAAAGTGTTTCGCGGCATTTCCAATGCTCCGTGGAATATTCGAAATTGTATTATACCTACATGACTTATGTTTATGTTTTGTTTGGTTAAGACTTAAAATATGTAATTTTAGCTTAATATTTGATTACTTCTTGTGAGTTTCTTATGTACAAAGATACAAGAATAAAGCCATTGGCAGGATTTAAAAAAAAAGAAGGAAAAAAGAATTGCTCCGATCGGATGAGCCATTCTCTCGTTACAGTGCATTAACCTAAATCCCTCAAAATCATAGATTCGCTACGTGACTTTCGTCGTCGTCTGTTGACGTCATTGCCATAATATTATGCGTGAGGCATGCAGCCTAAGGGTCAACCTAAGCAATCATATATTTAAATTAATGGTAATGCCTATTGTTGATGAGTAATTGCCCACGATTAAGGGCAACATTTCTTATCACTCACTTTCCGAACATGCAGCTCTGAGGTGTAAGACGTTATCAAGTCAAAAGTGCGCCTTAGATAATTGCCTTAAATGCATATTAGTAAATCCGGAACTGATCGTACGAGATAAGATTAGTAAATATATCAAATGAGTTTGCCCAAATAAAAATGTTATATTAACAATATTGTAATTGTTGTTGTTTATTAGAACAATGAATCCACCTTTTAAATGTATTTATTTTTAAAATTCACATGTTTTTATCAATTTTTTCTTTTCTTAAAATTAAGATTAATACAATTACTAAAAGAATGTTAATTATGCAAATAAACACGATAAATTAATATCAAAATCAATTGTTCGGTTATTAAGCAAATCTATATTCTATTGACCATGTGCATCGAAAAATTTTTTTGTTTAAAGATACGCCGTCTGAAAATTAAAAAAATTTGAATTTTCATTCTCGCAAGCAACGAATTACTAAAATAATCTTTTTTGCCTTATCGCGTAATTCAGGGCAAATTCCAAAAATTTCAATATCAAAACCTCAGAAAATGTTTGGTTTTTTATATTGCTACTTACTTATTGAACTTGAACCAAATGTATGTATAAAGCAGCAGTGGTTTTCAACCGATGTTCTGCGTAATGTTTGTGTTCTGCCAATCTATCTTTAGTGTGTAGTACTGCTCGAGAATATTATAAAAGTATTGGATTGTCGCAGTAATCTAACTCAACTTCACCCAAGCACCATTTTTTAGTTATAATTACGAGCCATTGTAATTATGAGCCAATTTTATTTAGTAAATTATTCGTAGTATTTACTAAAAATAAAAAAAAAAACAATCTTGACATCCTTACTTTTAAGGCGGAGTTTTGGTAGTGTTGACGTACCTCCTACAGTATTTAATACATAACTCGAAATATTTTATGGTAAGTAAATAACTCAAGTAAAGTGGAGGTTACAAAATCCTTCGAAAATATCTTTAAATTAAATACAACTGAACGGTCGAATTTTCAGTCATGAAACCGTAACTAACCCTTTCTTACGTTACTAAAAATGTATCGGACAAATTTTCAGTAGACGTGTCAACTTTTATAGGTCTCGAAGACTTCCAAATTTACCTTAGAATTAATCCCATCATCACTCTTCATGTAACATTTTAGTTAGTTACCACCAATAAAAATTACTTTGTCCACGACTATCTTATAATATATAGTACTCATACGATTATTGAAACAGATCCCTGTCTAGTTTATATTTCAGGCCACGGTGCCATACTTTGTCGAAGGCTTGAGATACGTCCAAGAAGACACTTGAGCATATTTTTTTCTATCTTAAGAGTTTTTACTTCGTTAGTTAACTCCGATGTAATTTTTTCAATCTTACTCAGTTGCCTACGTAATTTCATTTTCTACCTCAATACTTCTAGTTGAGGATGTTGGGAATCTTGCCATTATTGGACTTCTTCCAAATGGCTTTTCAGAGTTTGTTACCTCTAAAATATTGCGATAATTGGATATCGATAACTGGGAGACTGCTTGCTCACCCCTCAAAATCGCCGGCACTGGGTATCCGTTTCACTGCGCCGTAATGTTTACTCCTTTCGGGTCCGCCATATTGGTTATATTATATTCAGAGAACCACCTCCAGCTAGTTTTGATCCTCGAATGATATTTTATTTCCAATCTACCCGCCGCCAAGTCGATTAGAGTTTACCCCTTTCCGCCACCTGGGACGCCCCCACGTGGCTAGCAACTCCACATGGGAGACATAATCTAATACATAATTCGTTATTTGACTACAGCAGAGTAATATTCTGGTGAACCATGTGCAGACGATCTGATAATCAATCAGTGCTGGGGTGCGATTCTGGTTCAGTGATAATTTTAAATGATAAAAAAACTTTTCATTTTAATCTAGTCATCCGTTTTAATTTTTTTCATTGCACAAAACAAAATTATTCATGCCTTATTGCACTAGGATGCGATTCTGGTTCGATGATAATGAAATCTGATAAAATTATATCATTGTTATACACTGTGTTTTGCGATTGCAAGTAAGCGACGAATGATAAATTTATGATGAATTTCAAAAAAATTCAATAAATTTATCAGACTGGTTTTTGTCGATGAAAAGTTTTGTCGCCAATGATAAAATTTGTACGCATACAAAAATGGTCACGGAAATATAGTATGTAGAAAATTTTTAATTAGTTTCCAAATAAATTATTTCTTAAGAAAGGTGATGTAACAAATATGTGTTTGCATTGGGATATTGTGTACCTACAAACGTTTTTCTCTCAGTAACTTTTTAGGATCTAAATAATTTGTGTAATTGAGCAACTGCAAATTCAAAATTAACGGAAAATCTACTCTGGGAAATTTAAAAAGTCTTAACACATTTTAAAGAAACTATAAAGAAATATTTTGCAAAATAAAAATAATACAACGTCTTATTAATTTAGCTTGTGGTGCTGTGATCTGATTAGCATGGTTTTATAAAGTATTTAAGAATTCTTCAGAAGAATTAATGTTAGGTTTATTGGCCTTACATTATAGTACATAATGCGGGTTTTGTGTGAAAGAATTTCGATTTAATTTTTTCAGATTCGTCAATATTAAATTGTTGTTAAGCGAACTGAGTGTTTGGAATTCGAAAAATAATTCTCGTTCGACACGTGAAAAACAGGTAGGAGCCAAACTGTTTTTGGCCGGTGCAATGTCGCTTATACTATACATAATTAATTGTATATATATTATATTCTGTGGTATTACCACCTTTATCTTCTGAAATGCTTTCTGAAAAATTAAAAGAATATTGGGATTTTTTAACGAACCCATCAGTTGAATATAATCCGATAACGACGTTAAGCATCCTTTGAAAGAATATCGAGATCCATTCTTCGGAGTTTGCAAATTTTTAATATTATAATTTATTTGAATAAGGAATTCCAAACTATCAGGTTATTTAATTTAGATCGAATGTCCACTACAAATCGGACGACAGCACAAGAAAAAAATTGGTTTATGAGAAAGGTTTTGTTACCCTAAAGGGCCTAGTTCTATTTACATTCGTGCTCTAATCCAATCAAATCAAACTTTTGTGACTATTTCGCTGATTAGGTTGGTTTTGATAGAGCTCAGACGTAAATAAGGATAAAAGCCATCATCGGGGGCAAACCTTCAAAAACATTTTGGTACTTCATCATTCATTTGTCGCAAACTATACAAACTCTTTCACAATGTTTGTATTGGGAGAAGCAAAGAGAACATACTGCTGTGTATATATGCACTAGCATAATAAGTGAGTATCAGATAAATAACTTTATTATGATTTTATCATCTTTTTGTGTTGATGCTTTGTATGTCTCTATATTTATTGTTTCGGTGTAGTTTATTAGTAAGAAGGTAAGGTATCATAAATAGATTCGTAGAAGCAATGTCTGAATTTACCGCTCATCTATTGAATGACATAAATATAGCAACTGCAGCTTATAGTGTAGAATACTTGTAGAATACTTCATACAATATTATAGTGTCGTGTGTCGCTGTAAACCTAGCATAAAGAATAATTATTTTGCCTTTGCTCTACTTCTTGATAAAATTCAAACTTTTAAATTTCAAAGTAGGCATAATACGAAAAACAATAAATTTTGCTTTTTGCTTTGTTTACACCGATTCAAATTTATCATATCATTTTATCACTGAACCGGAATCGCACCCCTGGTCGACCTACTTTGGAGTACAGCATTGGTCGGCTTTCGTGTCGTCTGTCTGCGGTTCTACTAAACAAGGGAAAATGAAAACTGATAAAAACGAACGTAAAACAAATATTTATATTAATTCTCTCTCTCTCTCTCTCTCTCTCTTTCTATTCATAACCAGTGTGGATCAGTGCTGTCGCTTTGAAAATTTTAAATGGAGTACGCTTCAAATTTTCAGGGAAATATTTTTAGGCAGAAGCGATTACATACGAAATACAGTAGTTAGACCTTAGACATAAACCTGTGGTTACAAGGAAAAATGGCATAACTCATAAATTCGCATTTTTCAGGAAAACGTTTTTAAAATTAAGAGTACTCAAAATCGTACGAGTTTTTTGACTTTTTGCATTTTACTTTCTTTTACGTAAGTAAAATAAAGAATAGTAATCATGAAAATTTTCCACCTTGAGATTATTGAAGATTTATCTGTCTTGAGGTCTTCTGAGCCCGAAAAAGTGGGTTTGGAAATGATGTCTGTCTGTCAGTCTATCTGTCTGTTTGTCAGTCTGTGTCCTCTCTTCAGCCCAGATGGCTTAATCAATCGAACTGGAACTTCAGATTTAGGCATTTTTGATAAATTGGGAGATCGCAGTGAATTTTACTCCAAATTGGTCAACCGAAAGTGGCCACCCCCTTGGGCCAGAAAATTTGTTTTGCAAATATCTTAAAAAGTAGAAGGTTTACAAAAAATCACAAAGACAAAATGTTTCCAAAAAATTAAAAGAAAAAACTTAAATTCATAAATATCACCTTTTATTTCTTTTACGTGTGTATTAATGAGTCCGAAAAATTGGGTTTTGAAGTGGTGTCTGTCAGTTTGTAGGCCAGATGGTTTAACCAATCAAATTGCAACTTCATGTTTAAATTTTTTACATAAATTTTGGGGCTAGCTCCCAGATTCAGTGAAACAGAAAATTTATTTTGCAAATACATATTTCAAAAATATACAATTTATAGAAAATATAAAAAAATAAAAACAATCTTAAGTTTGCAAGGAATTTGCATTATAAAAGTTAAAATTTTATTTTCGGTGTTTTTTTTTTTTTTTTTTTTTAAAGGACTACACGGCAAAGCTGATCGAGCTGATCATAATTAATCATGACCCGCGTTCTTCCACTGAGACGACTGAGTTTGACTGGTGCTGCGCCGAATGGCTGCTAGAAAAATAGCTGATAATATTAAAATTATAATAGCTGTAAATGTTACTCGAAACATATTTTTGAAAATAACGTTTAATAAAAACACTTAACATATTATAGATGTATTTTTGTCTACCTTTATTATATTTAACATAAATCAAAACTTCTATCTGTTCGTGCCCTTTTCGGTTTGAAATGGTTTAAAAGTAATGTCTGTTTGATAATATTAAAATTATAATTACTGTGACAGGTGCTCGAAACATTTTTTGAAAATAACGTTTAATGAAAACACGTAACATTTTTATAGAGGGGTCTTTGTTTAACTACTTCTCAAAATTCGCTTTTCGTAAAAGAAAGTCGTGTGTTGGCCACACCTCAATTTTTTAAATGATTATTACGGTTGTTTGTAGTTGTTGAATTATTACAAAAAATTGATAGGATATGAATTCGAATATGGAGATTTCAAATTTTAAATAAAACGTAATATGGAATAACTCGAGTTATGCCGTTATTCTTTGTGGCTACATTGTTGGTGTTTTGTCACAGAATACCCAGAAGCGACATAACGCTGTTTTTATATGGAGAAAAATGGACTCATTTTTTTGACCTTGGTTTATAGAAGGTAAGATTTTCGGTGTTAAATTATCGTTCAGTGGCTAGGTAAGCGCAAAAATTTCTTGGTCCACGTAATGTCGGTTCTGGTTGTTTATTATTCTGTGGTTTTGTGTTAAAAAAAATCACGGTCCAGTAAATTACACTTAAATTGTTTCTAGTTTTTGGCCCAAATTTGAATACTAAAAGAAAACTGTTTTATTTATTGGTTTAGAGCTCTTTGGGGTAAATACTCGATAATTTAGCAAATCGCAATTCGCAAGTCGAAAAAAAGGACAACTAGACTGGCTTTACCAAGCAAATTTTAATTTCAAATTTAATTTTTTTTCTAACCGTTGTTTGTTTGTTTTTGCAAAAAACACAATATAATTACTAACAATTTTTTAAGGCCGCAAAATAAAATGAGCAGCCAAGACAATGAATACTATCGATTGAAATTGTTCGCAAATATTTTGTTTATTTCATATGAAAATTGCTTGCTTGCTGAACAATCGTGTATTTGGCCCTTTATCTATTTTACTTTTAAAGCGTTAAGCTCTGTATGCTGCTCAAGCTAACTAGTTTTTTACTGCCGGGACAACTTTTCACAAAATCACAGAAATTTTTAGTTTTGAGATTTTTACGTTTTTCTCGTAGAGAAGAGTACCGATCAACGGAGCCGTAAGCGAAATTTTTATATTTTTACATAAATTGTACGTGGTAAATGGAAATTGAACCGTTTTCATTTTCAATATCGGAATTTTGACAGATATGTCAATTCAGACATATCAAATATGGGAACATATTTGTCATTTTTACAAAGCTAATTTTTGAGAATTGGAAGATATTTTGGTGCAATTTAAAGCAAAATGTCATTGCAGACGATAATTTATCAATTTGTAAACTGCAACTCGTTAAATATGGCGGATTTGCATACATAAAAAGTTCTTGCGTAAAATCCCATACTCGATCGTTTTTGCAACGCAATATATTTTTTTACTCAGCACGTAAATGTCATTACGCTGAATAGAAAATATAACCTCAAAACGTGAATAATTGAAAGGTTTTTGTTCTGTTTTTAATCAAATATATAAAAATAACGTCAATAAATTAGTCGCAATATAGATCTTGAAGAGTGAACATCTTTGTTAAACTGGTGGTCCCGGGTACTGCGCATTATCGTAAAAGGCCCGTTATATCGTGTACAAAAGCGAGGGTATCACAAAAATCAATATAACAAAATAGATAGTGGTACTTGGTACTGCATTTTTTAATGTCTAAGGCCCATAATATCCGTGCTGTTCGGTGGTATCACAAAGTGCGACTCAGTGAAAACAAAATATACTATTTTAAAGTGAAATTTATATAAATAAAGTAAAAATATATTCGGGGATGTTCAGAGATTCTTTCCAGAAGTTTCTGGAATAACCGTTAACTAAACAATACATAAACATAATCTAACTCAACTACGGCATTCTAGAACTTCCCTTGAGAAGTTTCTAGAACTTGTAACGAACGTCGATTATTCAACGTTAGTTAACAGAATATCAGCGTAGCGGTTTCTGGGCGGTGGTTTTCTAGCCGGCTATAGCTCAGGGTGGATGGTCGTGGAGAGGTTCCAGAAACTTATCGCTGATCTTGAATACACCGCATGATTAGAAAGGAAAACACTGAATCACCAAAACACTAAAATAAACCACTCAACTCACACTCATCATCCTCGTCAAAATATTT
This sequence comes from Tipula helvola, assembly GCA_963556165.1. NCBI lineage: Eukaryota > Metazoa > Arthropoda > Insecta > Diptera > Tipulidae > Tipula > Tipula helvola. Next base: position 192,652,341 of record OY744483.1, on the reverse strand, counting down.
TCTTTACGTCATCATTTTATCAAAAAAAAAACAATGCGGAAATAATTGTAGAAACAAAAAAAAATGAAATAAGAATAAACACAGAACTAAATGTTTACAATTAAATATAATTATAAGTTTTATATTTCATAAAAAAACTAAGTTTGGATGATAAATGCAATACAAATGAATTTACAAAAAAATCGAACTTAATGCATACATATTTAAATTAACTCTAATCAAAAAAAATTAGTCCGGACTTTAACTAAATTATTTATTTAGTTATAACTTAAATATTAAGTGAATTAAATAAAACCAAAAGAACTTAAATAACTAAGAAAAATGTGATAGAACTATAAAAGTAATATAAAATAAAAATAACAACTCATCTATTTAAATGATGGCGACTTCTCCTCCAGATTGTTGACATGGAGCTGCACAGTGTAATACCGCTGATTTTTGTTATACGTTAATATCCGTTGTGTTAGGTACATCATATTTTTTTAGGTACAAATCAGATGCATAATTGAGATGCACAGTAAATATTCCGACATTTTTATGTCATATACCAAGTACAACAATAAATGGGTATATGAATGAATCTATTGTACCAATACAATTCAATACGTACGAGTATCACAATATGATTTACATTTAGTTTTTATTTTTATTTATATATTTACTTAGATATTAATTTTTTTTGTTTTATCACTAAGTTTTTTTTTTTATATCTTAAACATAACTATTTATTAACAATTTACCAGATTCAAAATTCAAATATCTGACTTAAACCATATTTAATACTTCTTACAAAATAAATTGTCATATTAACACTATGTTCTTTGTTTATTATTATTACTTTTGTTTTCTTAATCTTGAAAACCATTAAATTAACGCACGGCCGTTAGGCATTTAATTTGCACAGCGACCATAATGTCACAAAAAAAAATTCTGAACGGTTATTTTTTTTATTGTTTTAAAATCGTTCGATAGATACCACTACACTTCCAGCATGTTCAATTTTTACACTTTAGGGAACTTCCATTAATAAATAAAAAAAAGCGTTTAATTTATATTGTAGTCTATAGTACACCATATACGTAATAATAGTTCACTAAAAATCATACACAAGAACTATTAAGTACTATTATATTTAATATATCGACCAAAGAAACGCGATCCCCACGCGTTTTATTTTATCAATTATCATTTTTAATTTTAACGTTTTATTTTGATACAAGTTTTTTTTTTTTTTATTGTACAAGGGATTCTTTATCGATGTCGTTTAAATTACACTCCAAAATAAACTGAATAAAAGAGACCTTAATTCGTGTTGTCGTGGCCTATTTATTGGTTTATTTTTCCCCAATTACTAATTTCAGGGATTGCTAACCTACCTAACAACACAAAAATTTCCCAATTTTAAAATTACAGGAAAATTTAAAAAACGTTTACCTCGTTCATACCAGGGAACGCCGTACGATCACTCGCACGTCGTTACAAACTATATGCTATTATAAATCGTTGGCCTTATGGATCGAAAGATCTGGCCTCAGCAAATTTAAAAACAAACAAACGTCAATAAATTTAAATAATTTAAATTTAAAATATTTAATATGTTGAAAATGAGTACGAAACCTAAACTGAAATAAAAAACCTTTTTTGAAATTTTTTTATTTTATTAACAAAAACGGAAAAGTCGTTTGAAAAAGTGGTATCAAGAAATTTCAAAAATTTTAATTGGAAAGTTATGATTATAAAATAACTATCCAATTTTTATTACATAGTTTTTTCTAAATTAATTAATTTTTTTCCAAAATATGAAAATTATTTCGAATACAATAGTTACCCGTCAAACAAGGTGTTACGTTTACGTAACACTAGCGAAGAATTTTGTTCATACAACTTTTCGTAAATGTAACATTTTGGTGTTGCAATAACGAAGCAGTTATGTCGTTCCCGTCCTATGATAATTAGACTTTTTGCGAGGAGTTATCAATGTGTTAGTAGTTCGTAAACAGTTCGCTCGATGTGGTGCATTTACGTCACGTGATTAGTGAAATAATAACGTAACATTTTTATCGATATAGATTTAATGCATTTGAAATTTTTGATTTGCAATTTTCCTTTTCTAAAAAACTTATAGTTTCTTAAGTATTTTTGTTTTTATTCTAAAAAAATATTCGTCCACAAATTATATTTTTCTAAATCAAATTGGGACATTAATTATTTGCTTAGTTATTTATTTATTAAAAAAAAATTGATGAACACAAAAAATACGTAATGGCGATCGAAAACTCAAAACTAAATGGTTATCGTTTCTTTATGTTATTCCATTAATTTTCATAAAGGAATTTGGTGTTACATTTACGAAACATCAGCGAAGAATTTGCTCGTACAATTCTTCGTGAACGTTACGTTTAGTTGTAGCAAAAACGAAACATTTATGTCGTTTCTATTTCATAATAATTAAATTTGTTTGCGAGGTATTTTTGTAATACATATATTTTATTTAAGTTTGAGAATGTATTAGTGCACAGCAAAAAAGTGATACGTTAATAGCGACGTATTTTGCGAATTCGCTTAAATTGTTTAGCGGGTAGCTTCGTTTCTAAATATTTCGCAAATGAAAAATGGTCTAAACTAAGGTGACCATTCGTACGCGTTTAGCGCGTACTATACGCGTTTAGCGCGTACTATACGCGTTTCGATTGGGCTGTATGAATGATGTACGCGTTTTAAAGATGGTCACCTTATCTAAACTCAATAATTGACATTAAACAATAATTTGTCAATAAATTAAATCGTTCGCAAAATTTTAAGTATTTGCTCAAAAATATCAAGTATGTATATCATTTTTTGCAATTCAGCAAAATTCGTTTGCCTATTGGCGACTCCCATCAAATGTAGTTGGCGTTGGTTTCTATGTAAGCAAAGGGGACGAGTATTGTCAAATTCAACTATTTGACAGTTCTTATCCCCCTTGTTGTATGGTTAAATTTTGTTCATATTGTTTTCACCAGATGTCAGCTACTTTGTTGCAAGTCGCGAATAGATTGTGTTTTAGTACATCAGTTCCACAGTACACATAATAAAGGTAATATACTCCGATGTTCCATTTTCGTTCTTTCTTGCGCATCCATATAAAAAAAAAATTTAATATGGCGGACATTGTGACCAAACAAATCGTGTTTGTTAGTTTTGCGTAATAATTTTGAGTGTTGAGTAAATATAATTAAAATTGTGTGAAAAATTATACTGACTTTAATTCAAAATAATTAACAATGTATCATTGTTTAAGTAGTTCATAAACATTTCAGTCACAATCTCCGCCATTGTTGTTGTTAAAATTTTATGACATCCTGCGCAATATATTACCTTATATATGTGTACTGTGCATCAGTTCAACCTTTATTCGATGAGGCGTCGCGACGTTACGGGGTCAAAATTGTTGTTTACATTTTTTTTATATGTAGTTTGGCCCAAAACAGCTCTAACAAAAAATTAAAAAAATGAATGAAATTTACCTCGACGCGAATAATAATCAAATGATATTTGTTAACAAAAGAAGGATTTGTTTATTTTTAACATAAAATAGACGGATCGCCGTTACAATTGTTAATAAAACGAAATATAAAATCATCAATTATTTAAGTTTTGTACGGTAAATTTTATGTTTAAAGAACCATATGAGCTGCCTGGAATAACAAATTTCACAAAAACAATGATCAGCAACGAGCTTCTAATAGAAATGGAGCAAAAAAATTTAAATTCTTGAACAAAAACAAACATAAAGCATCTGACATAACCTCACAAAACTCAAATAATGTTCGGTGTTTAAACATCAAATTCTTGTAAACCAAAGGCTTTTCTATTTAATTTATGTTAAAAATATAATAATTATTCTTTTGTTAATCAATTATTTTAATTTGCATTTCGAATCATGATAATTTTCATTGATTTTTTTACAATTTTAATAGAGCTGTTTTGGGCCAAACTCTATATAAAAAAAATGTAAACAAAACTAATTGACCCCACGTTCATATACTCTGGTGGTAAGTAGACATACTAATCACACAATTTTTCAATTAGTACGATTTTTCAATTAGTAAGAGAGTTCGCATATAGATGGTGTGTCTGGGATTTAGTATTAGAAAAATTAAATAAATATTAATAGGACTAATTTGTAACAATGCAGTTACAAACGTCTCATCACAAAAACTAATAAATTATCTTTATAAAACAACAATATTCGTATCTTGAAATGTTTTGCTTAGAAATACAACTCTAAATTTCTTTTAAATAAAATAGAAAAATATTTTCCAATTAAAGTTAAAATGTATGTGCGTCGTTGTCCTGGGACAAAATCTCAAATGTCAAACATTTACATAGGAATTCCTATGCAACACAAGCGCAAATAAATTGATTTTTATGAATGATATTTCTTGATTTATTGGAATTTTGTATCGAGTATACCATTTGCCGCAATCTAGCAAAAATTGCTTGCTTATCTGCTTTCTAGAGTATCGTGTATATACCCCAAATCAATTTTGGAGCACTTGTCGTACTAATGATATTATGATCGATGCCATAAATCAAAAATAGATTTACTCATTTTGGTTTTCCATACACAGCCAACCCAGACCAATTTTCTTCGCTTCCAGTAACCGAATGGAATACACACAATTGTCGCTGTATTTTAGTGAACTTTTCTTTCGGAGATGTTAAGCCGATTCTATGTACATCGTTCCTAACATATTAAATCACGTCCTGAAGTTTGAATTCAATTTTGTTGAAATTATTAATCTTCTGGTCCCTCCTGAATTTTGCATACTCGTTAATAAATTTAGGGATTTGAATGAATATTGTCTAAAAACAGGATAATGTAAGACATTTTCCTGGATGCCGACAGAAGTTTGAAAACCCACAGCATGTCCAGTGAAAGTAGGACATCTGGTCACCCTATTCTTACCTAGATCCTACCTAAGTAGGCGAGAAGAAGACTGTCAAAATAAAACTGAAAGACAATTTCTGCTGTCAGCATTTAAACTTGCCAGATAAGAACGATGCATGGAAGTCTGGGTTTTATTCAAATGTAAAAAAAGGATTTGAGAATATTGATGTCAAAGAGTATTGGACGAATGAAATTTCCCAAATCACGCTGCATAAATCCAGGGAAGGTTAAATGACTGCAGAAATTTTCTTACAGTATTATTCTTATACGTATATAGGTCCTAATCTAAGCTTAACAAAGGATTTCAGAGTACTGTAAATCTAGACTTCCATATATCGTTTTGTGCGGTAAGGCTAAATGACCACATAATTTGTCTTGCAGCGTAATTTTTGTATTCAGGAGGCTCTAATCTAAATATTTACCAAAGCTGATAAAAGTTGTTTATTAAAATCAGGTAATCTCTGTTATGTTTGTGTTTATCTGGTGCCCCATTCTGCATTCAGAGTGTCTTGATGGTTTTAAAAGTTGTAAAAACTCGGAATTATCTTCTTACAAGTTTTACCAACAAACCTTCAGATTCTAAAGAAAAAGCTTTGTGAATGAAGTTGAAGTAATTTAGTTCGCAAATTCGACATACATATTTGAATTGATATTTTCTGCTAGAATGGCTGATACATTACTGCAAGAGAATTGTTTTATAGGTTTTTACTGGAAAATGACAGAAACCATTATAAATATTGAGTACAAGTATTATTAGAACAGCAGTTAGTAGAACAGGGAAGTACAAAATATAAATATTGGAGTACAGGAGTAAGCTCTACGCGGAACGCGGAAGTAGTACAAGTACTCCGATCGTACTCACTTCGACAGCATTGGTGCGGTTCTTGGTTATGCGCACGTGTGCTACGCTGTCAAACAAAGTATTCTATAATCATGGTTTATATCTAAAAATTACTAAAAAGAAAGAAAAAATATATCCGTCCCTTTCTGCCCCATTCCGCGAATACAATAATTTACGCTCGCGTATCTCTAAATTTTAAATGGATTTGGGTAATAATATTTTTAGACCGATTACGTGAATTCACAGCTTATCGGATTTTTCGATATCGTAAAAATCTGAGATGTACTTAATTGAACATTATAATGTAAATGAAATTTATTTTATGGACATTGTGCTACTAAATAGGTGTTTTCATTCCACGTATTTATGTCCATAAGTAACCTACAACTAAAACGGAGGCTTTTTTATTTGCCAATAAAACAACTAAGTCCTTTGCTAAAGTCCTATAAAAATCTTTCTGTGGTGAATCTGTGGCTATGTCCCAGGTCATACTCCCTTAATGTTTTCTTTGAAGTATCGTCGGTTTCATGCAAGTTGCAGTAACTGCCGCTTTTGAAGTGACTGTTAACATTGCAGTCTTTCCTTTGTTCAATTCGAGACATTATGATTATAGAATGGAACTTACCTTGTTATTTTGAGAAGATAAAACTGGGACTATTATACTAGAAGAAACCAGTGAGAGGGACAAACAGCCCTCCTAAGAATAATTACTAATTACCGCTGATGGATCAGCTTGTGAGAGTGGTTGTGTTGGAATAATTTCTGAAGATACAAATGCATAAAGTTTTTCTTGTGGTCTGTAATACTCGAATAAATCATATTCACACATTCGCCAAATAAGAGAGCTTTTGCTCATTATGCTTCATGGGTAATGCTAAATCCAGTAGTATTGAATTTTCTAAAGTAGGGACGTATCAGCTGAGGAAATTTTGGCCGCAATGTTCAAATATTAAGGTGGTCCCAGACGAGGTATTTTATAATATTTTTAATATAATAAAGGAAAATATTTAAGAATTCAGGATTAAAAAATTCCTTCCGAGTTATCTCTGTAAGTGTTATATAGAAATAGCTTGTTGGTGCGATCGCTCTCAGTAAAGTACATTCTGCTGGAACCATAAGATGTCTTCGGCAATCCAAAAGTATTTCATCCCAACAGATCCTACAGAACGTTTCATAAGCAAATTAAGCATGCTTTCACTCAAAATCATCGCCTTTTTGTTTGGATTAGGAGCTGATTTGAATATATCCCTTATTTGAAATCAAATGGTATTTTTCATCTTTTGATTACGATCTTGATGAGGATGAACATACGTATGTAAGTATGTAGACTCTCTTCTTTTATGCTTTTATTGAATATTATTAAATTTTCCTCAAGCATCTCTTTTCACTATTTTATTAAACAATTGAAAACGATTCTTGTTAAATTTGGATTTTAATTTTAAACAAACCCTCAGAATCTTAAAAAATAATCTTAATTTTAAAAATAATCTCCGATTATCCACTAATTTTACTAATTAAAATAATAATTGTATTACTACTACTTCTCTAGGATAAAATCTTAGCAGAGTTCTAGTGAAATTTTCTCTTGAAGCTTTTGATCAAAAGATACGAGATGCATTAAGCTTGGTAAGTAATTGCACTGGTACATAAAATATCATCTCTCGTCAGTTGTATTCATTTTAACTTCACAAATGCAATTGCTATAGCACCCTACATTAAATGGTTCATCACATCAAAGAACCGATCAATAAAATTTCTCTACTGCACCCAATTATCTTTCAGCTAATTGTAATTACAAAATATGCCGTCAGTGTAATGAACTATACTTTTCTTTTTTTTTTCAATTTCTGTTTTCTTGTTTTCTTTACTTTTTAGTTTAGTAACTTATTGTATTGAAGAAATAACATTGTTGTGCATGCAATGCATTATTTATGCCAAATGCATCGTACACGAACCTTGTTACATTTAAAATTAAGTTGGTATTTTTTTTTTGTAAACAATTTACATTTTATTTGTTGCAGGATAAAGGATGGAGTTCTTTGTTGATTGTTATTGGGATTTGTACAACGATGGGCACATCGGTGCCGGTAGGATATAATATCGGTGTAATAAATGCTCCATCTGAGGTAAGGTGCTTATATTTTGATTTCGATAACATTTCTTACTAATCACATATCAATCTTGTTTATAGTACATGAAAGACTGGTGCAATCAAACGCTGATTAAGCAATACGATATGCATTTAAGTGTTGAACAGCTACAGGCATTATGGGCATCTGTGGTATCAATTTTTTTAATTGGTGGTGCATTAGGTTCACTCGGTGGAGCTTTTGTAGCTGATCGCATTGGACGCAAGGGATCATATCTAGTATGCTGTTTCCTTTTTATTTTGGGTGCGATTGGTTTTCAATTTTGTCGTGCCTTTGACTCAGTTGGACTGCTTGTAATTGGGCGATTTTTAGTCGGTTTAGCTTCCGGTCTGACAACAACAATAGTACCAATGTACTTAATCGAAATTGCACCGGCTCATTTACGTAGTACATTCGCAGTACTTTGCTCGATGGGCGTAACAGGTGGTGTTGTGGTTGGCCAAGTATTTAGTTTACAAGAAATTTTTGGTACCGACCTTTTGTGGCATTATGCATTAAGTGCCTATGTGATTTTGGTGATGTTATGTACGATGCCTTCACCGTGGTTTCCGGAGAGTCCAAAATATTTATATATAATAGCGAATCGTCGCGATGATGCGTTAAATGGTAAGCATAGTTTTGATGATTTTTGACATTTTTTTTTATTGGTCCCTTCCTTCTTTTTGTGCTTTCGAAAGACAATATTTATTTTTATCTATTAAATAATTTGAACTGTAGATGAGCGAAGCCCAAACTGTGACACGCGCCGCTTAGCTAATCCCTACCTAGTCTGTCAATGACGCGAACTCTCTACAAATCCATATTTTAACCTCGATTTTCACCGTCAGGCAGAACCTATTACGGTCTTTAGAGAGAATTCTACAAGCAAAGCATGCATAAATTAATGTGCACTGTAAGGCCTATTTTTTTATTAACGCATGACGAGCATAGCTGAATTTTCATATAATGAAGGATCGATTTTTCGATCTTTCATGTAACATTATTGAATTGATCTTCAATTCAGGTACAATCATCTCACTATAAAATCTGAATTGTGATTTGTAACATTAAACATGATTTTGGCCTGAATAAAAATAAGTTTGGGCAACGCTGATTCTAAATATTATGGATTGATGTGTTTGTTTACGGAATATTAATAATGGTGTATTTTATATATTTTCAGAACTTCGGCGATTATGTCACAATGATCCGGACTGCATCAACGAGGAAATGCGTAGCATGGAAAATACAATGGTGGCCCGGGCACAACAACGCACATTGTGGTCGGTGCTGCGAGATCCAATGCTACTTTTACCACTGATTTTAGTATGCGCACTACAAGGTGGACAACAATTGTCGGGAATTAATGCTGTTTTTTATTATTCGGTGGAAATTTTTGTCAAAGCTGGATTTTCAACAACGAACGCAAAATGGGCTAATTTAGCTGCAGGCTGTCTTAATTTAACAACAGCATTCTTTGGTCCCTGGATAATGAGTCGCTTTAATCGCCGGCCACTTATATTCTGGTCATGCATTATGAGCGGTTTCTTTTTATTCCAATTAACATTTGTGGTGTATTTTATCGACAAGGTATCATGGTTTCCATTTGCTTGTATCGCAGCCGTTCTTCTTTATATATTCTTCTATCAAATTGGTTTGGGGCCAATTCCATATTTCATTGGATCCGAAATATTTGAGGTGGGACCGCGACCAGCTGCTATGGCAATGGGAAGTCTAGCATCATGGTCATGTAATTTTATAGTTGGCATGACATTTCCAACACTGCAATCCTTATGGGGGGCGTTTGTTTTCCTTCCCTTTGCCATAGTATGCGTTGTATTGGCCATGCTATTACGATTTTATCTTCCAGAAACTCGAGGCAAGGATGCATCGGAAATTGCTCCTATTGTCTCTAAGGGTTTCAATTCTCGTCCTAGTGTGCTTCATATTGCAAATTAATAGGATTACAAATAAAAAATCAACGTCTTCAAACAAAACACACATCACATACGGATACACGGAATCATCCAATAATGTAATTTTGTTGCTTGCAAAATTTTGCTCAAATTTGTAAAGTAGGTACTTGATATTCAAGTTAAGTTTGCAAAAATAAAAATAAAAGTAAATTGTGATTTTAAGAAATTTTTTTGAAATTTTTAATTTAATTAGAATAAATAAATTTTTTGTATAAAATTAGTTTTATTGAATCAATTACATATCTGCATAAGAGACATCTACGAATGAATAGGGTAAGTTAAAAGTATTAAGTATGGACACAAGTTTAGTACGGACTATGAATGTAGGTCAAAATTTGCTGAACGAAACAGAATTTAGTTTTGTTCAATTATCTCCTACAACAATTATTTATTTATACATAAATAAAATTTCTTTTAAATGTAAATGAAAGTATATTTACCGATAATTATTTTTTTGACCTCAAAAACTGCTATTGACCCAATGTAGTAGTAGCAGTAGGATGTAGCTACCAAATAATTAGGTCAAGTTTGACTAATTAGTTCGCACATGTATTAATTAAAGTATAAAGTCTAGGCGTAATAAATTAAATCTGTAATTTAAAACAAAATATTTCTCAAATATCAATAAACACCGTTATTTAGAATATAAAAAATGCCCAAATAACTTGAACTCATTAGCATAAATCAGAAACAAGATAACTTTAAACTCGTAATAAATACATATTCAAAGAGCGGAATACAGTTTAATTACAACTTTTGTTACCGCACCAGCTTGAAGGGATTTCCGGAAGTTATTTTTTATTTCTTCTATTGGATGGCTTTCATCATAAATTAATCATCGTTAATCAAATTTGATCTCATTAAATATTCTTTGCCCAAACAAATCTATGTATTTAAAGTTTTTTTCTTTATATCATCGATCGTCAACTATCATCATATTAAACATTATAAGAACAAAAAAAAATAAGCAAATGAATAAATGAAAGAAAGAAAAGAATCATAAAGAGGCAAAAAGTAGTTCATTATTCGCCCAAAGACTCAGTTCATATTAAGCCGCCGTCGATCGAGTACCACAATAAGTTTAACATCATCATAACGTCTTTGAAATTTTTTTGTAAAAATGAAATTCTTATTTGGATTATTTTTATTAGTAAATTGTTTATTTATGGTGTATTGTGCTAGTATACTAGGTAAGTTTTTACTTAGTTATATCATTGTTTAACCGTTTAACAAACTTCTAACTAGCAAAATGTGTAGCGGCATGCATTAAATTTCTACTAAAAGTTATTGGCCTCTCTTTACCTTTCGATCAAGTTGGATTTACCATCTACCGATATGTTCAATAACAAACAACAAAGAAGAAGAATTACATTTCTTCTAGAATTAAAAATTTCTTTTTTTAAGATAATAAAAAATTTAAATTCTTCATCGACGAATTCTTCTTCTTGGAACATAGATGATATATACAATAAAGAGATAAAAATGTAAAATGGATTGAATGATGATGATGTTGACCGCATTATTCCCGTTTTATTTATTTATATTCTTGTACTTAATCAATTATTTGTTACCTACCTATCATTTTTTGTTTGTTTTACAAATGATATCTTAAACGGTGTTTTGTTCGCAAAAAACAAAGTTGCATTACATCCGAGTTAAACGGTGCTTAGATCAACTGTTTCGAGAGATTTCAACCAATGCTAAGCTGTATTTGGTAGACAGTAGGACCTCTTTTTAGAGGAATATTCACAGGGGTCAATGCCCCCCTTCCAGTTCTCTAAACTATTAAAAGCGTCTTTCTAACTTGTTTCGTACATTTTAATTTTTTTTTTTCAGATTTTCTTGATGCAGAAGCACGCGACGAAGAAGAACCCTCAAAAAATTGTCTATGCAATGGGCCATCATGTATGTGCTGTGTTGATTTTAATATATCACTAATCGATTTGGGTGGGCCAGGTTGCGTTCAACTAAATTATTTATCAGCTGATGAAGGAGTTGCATTGAATGTTTCATACGGTGAAAATTTGCTACACTCGGACACGGTTAAAGGACCCGATCCAGCACCAACATGTCTCAAAGTTTTCACAAAATTAGCACAAATGTGTGCTCGATTCACGGAACTATTACCAACCGATGATGGTTTACGCGGATGTATTCGTTTGGAACCAATGCTTCTCGGTGAGGTTGAATTAGAAATACCGCTAGGATGTTTTCGTATGGGACCAGATGGTATGAAAATGATTGAATCATCAAGTGATGTGATTAAAGAGCAAGACCCCATCGTTGATGAAACATCTGAGAAAATTAAGCTGCCACCAGTTGTGGCAACTAAACCGACAATTGAAAGTACACCGGCTGAAGGAGCTACCGAAGAAGAAGAAGAGGAAGACGACACAATTGCTGGATTTAATACAAAAGATATTATCGCTGCGGTAAATAAATCAGCTGAAGAAGGTATTGCGCTCATATCGAATTGGCTTGGTTTAGCCGTCAATAAGACAAACAAAGCAAATTCAACGACTACCATAAGTGATGCGACCGAAACTAGCACAACTGCGGCCGCAAAACCAATTCCAGAAAAGGAGACACCCAGCACTGTATAACCGTTATTATAATTTTTATTTATATTTAATTTATTATTATTTATATAAATAATTGTAAGAAAATAGAAAACAAATAAATTTTTTTTTAAATTAATTTTAAAATTTTATTTTTCTGTTTTTTTTTAATTACATTATAATTATTATAATAAAAGTATGTATGTATGTATATTTTATCATCATGTTGTAATAACTAAAAAAGGGGCGCTGGAGAGATTTCCGAAAAAAAAAACTTATTGCATATTATTTATAAAAATCAGTAGGTATCTATTTCAACAAAACTACGTTTTTATTTCACTTTCATCTAGTCCTTCAACTTCGTCGTCTTTTTTAGCAACAGTTTCTTCAGTTTGGTTTACCACTTCCTCTATTTCTTCTTCTTCTACTTCTGCGATTATTTCTTCGGCTTTCGATTCACTTGAATCATTTTCTTTTATATCAGCGATGGTGGGCTCCTCGCCCTCTTCCTCCTCAACTGCAATGATGACGACATCTTCTAACTTTTCAGATTCATCTGAAATTTCGTCTTTTGCCTCGTGCTCAATATCTTCGTCCACCGGTGTTTCTTCGATTACTTCCTCTTCTTCCGTTGGTTTTGGTTGCAAAATTTCTTCATCCTCAATAATTTGAGCGGGAATCTCTTCTTCAATTACAATTTCTGATTCTTCTTCTTTTTCTAGTTCGATTGTGGGTGTAGTGGCAACAATCTCTGTGGTTACATTATCAATAATACATTCTTCTTCGACAACAATGCTACTATCTTTATTATTAGTTTCAACCGTTATCGCGATCGTCGTTTCTTCTGATCCATTATCCTCTACATTATTTTGTTTACCAGGCTCCGGTTCATGAGTCAAAGCTAACACATCAACTTCCGAAAATTCTTTTGTTCTCTCTTTGAAATCGTTCACCTCATCGTTGAATGCGTCCCAAAAGGTTTTACCCGATGGAACGGTAAATAAACGTTTAAATTTTGAATAAATTTCTTCGGCAGCTAATCGAATTTTTAGCGCTTTATTTTTGAATTCTTCAGACTCGACATCAGATAACTTCCATTCCTTTGTATTGCCAATATATCGACGCAATTTTTTCATAGTTTCAACGCAATATGGATGCTTTTTCAACATCAAAGGTGTTATATGTAAATCTTTATATTTCTTTAAATATTTGATACATTCATCTGGTTCTGCTTTAGCTAACCGTATTGTTGATTTGACTAAACCGTCTAATTCTACTAGGGTATGTTCAACTTGAATTACTTTATTAGCTGCTAGTTTTAACGCTGTAAATAAAAAATAAATAAAATTAATAATCTTAATCTTTTCGTATAACAAGTATTCGATAAGCAATCAATATGTTCGGACATATAGCGGTCAGTTATAAAAAAAAAAAAAAAAAAAAAAAACAAATCGTATTTTACAACTCCGAACTCACATATAATTTTGTTATTTTTCATCTCGTTCAATTGTTTCACGGATATTACGGAATCGGTAACAATACGATCTTTGTCGATATTCTCGACTTTTATAATACCCTTCTCGATTTCTGATTTTAGTTCCATTGCCAATTGTAGAGTATTCTCTAGCCAAGCAAATTTGTCTTCGTTGCTATCAAAGTTTGTTGGTTTCTTATAGTCCAAACGGATTCCAATGCATTGCTCGTCCGGAGACAAAGCTAGCATAAGATTATTGTGTATCTTTGCATTATCCGGATCATAAACATTTTTAGAATCATCATCGATTGACGAATTTTCTTGCCCGCCCATATTAGTAGGCTCAGGCAATTTAATGATGGTCGACTCAATTTGTGAATCAATTATTTCGTCAGTTTCAATTTTCAAGTTCGTATCAATCTCGGCCATTTCAATTGTAATCGTATCCTTGTCTAGGTCCTCAATAGTTTTAACACCATTTTCAACGTCCTGTTTTATTTTTAGAGCCGATTTTAATGATTTTTTCAGCCATAATTTACGTTCATCGTCCGTTGTAATACTATTGGGCATACTGTGATTGATATTTATACTAAAGGCCAAACCATCTGGCGTAATGATATGTAACAATTGTTTATCTTTGTCATACTCAGGGATCGTATCATCGATAACAATCGCCTCAATTACTGAACTATCTTTATTATTCACAATATTTCGCTCAATATTTTGTTCCAATACAACACAATCAATTTTATCCTCATCGATTTGATTCGATTTACTATTATTGACTGTACCTAATTTTTTTGGTGCAACTGGAAAAATAAAAGGAAAATTGATAATTGAAATTGTTGAAGGCAATTTCAATTTATATTGAAACAAAATATTGAGCTTGAAATCCTCGATTATCCGAATTTTATCTATTATAAACTACGATTTATGGGGGGAAACACCTGGAAAAAATAGGCAATACACGATTATATCATAAAATATGGTAACAAATGAAAAACATTTAATCGGATAATCGAAGATATAAAAACAATTTTTATAGATCAAAGCATCTTACCATCGACTTTATCCGTTTCTACGGATTTTTGTGTTTTACTTTGCGGTTTTGTTGGTTTCTCACTTTCTGCTTTATCACTGGAATGGATCTTGCTACGTTTATACGATGTATTAATTTCTTCTGTCTCTTCCAGTAAATACCGTTTCGGCTTTATTTTCCTTCCACTTCGGCTAACCAATTCACCAGCCTCTTTCTGGAATGATGTTTCTGTATTTATCTGGACGCTATCATCATTATTCTCTTTAGCGATGGGCGTACTAGATACTGGATCAGATTTTAGCTCATTTAATTTCTTTATTGGTGTTTTGCCGACAAATTTATCATCGCGACTATCATTCGATAATTTTCGTTTTAATCCCGCATTTGGAGCCTTTTTCTCGTCGATAATGAGTTTGTCGTCCGAATCACCTTCATCTTGTTCCACTATTGAATTCGGTGCTTCACTTACAATTGCTGCCACTACCGGTGGTACGAAAGTCTAAAAATATTTAAAAAAAGCTGATCAAGAAATCCTTTTTTGTTTGTTTTTATCTAATAACACTTACACTTATTGGTGCCGAATCTTCGCCATGCAAAGCAGCTTCAATTTGATCCATCGCTTCTTTGAAGTGATTGCGTTTCAAATTTTTTTCATTTGCAAATTTTTCTTTATTCTCGACATACGCAAATAAATCTTCTATCTTTATATTCGCGCTGCAATTATAGAATAAAGTACATTTTATTTCATTAAATACGTGAAATACTGTAAATGTGATAAGAATATTTGTTAGAATTTGTCTAGACGTATCGCATGGATGTGCATGACTTAAGCAAATTTTTATATGCACCCATCGGCATTATCTAGTTCTGATATAAAATTACTCTTGGACCCTTTTATATCGCAAAATTACGGTTATCTCAAGTAATTTCATATATAAATGCCCTATCAATATTGAAAACAAAAAAAAAAAAAAAAATATTGAAACATCCAGACATCACTTACGTTTCACCGGTTCCATAAAAGTATACGCTATATTTTTTTTGAGCATATTTCGTTATCTAAAATAAAACATTATATTTATACACCTCTTACACGAATATTGAATTTAATTGTTTATATTCCAGAAATACAAATTTACCTTTGCCGGCCACGGCGGGTATCCTTTAACTTTCGCAAACACCAGATCACCAATATTGTATGTCTTATCTTTTTTACCCATTGTATGCACTGGTAAATAATATTACGATCAACAGTAATTTATTTATTTATTATAATTGAAATATTTAGTAAAATTGAATTTGCGTTAATAAAAACAGTGTCAAGCGTTCATTTCACAAACATAAAACAAATGGCTGACGAATAAAATATGACGCGCTTACAACGCAAGTCACAATATGCGATTGCCGATTGGTTGGAAAATTCAATTTTTTCTTAACACAAAACAAAAAAAAACAAACAAAATTTTTGTAATGGTTGCGTTTCATCCAGTGACTATCGTACAAATGACATTTAAAAGTTAGGTTAAAAAAAATGTGTTTACTTATTTTTTCATTTATTTAAATGTATGTAGTATGTATGATAATTATCTGCTATTTTTGGAAAAATAAATGTTAACGAAAAACATGTGAGTGCATGACCTTGACGTATGCATCAAAAAGACATCTTAAGAGGCCGAATACTGTGGTAACAATTTCCCCATTGTAGTTTTTGACGTAAAACACACGATAAAACGCACTCATTCAGGGCTCGTCACCAGCTTGCGTATTATCGGCTGTTAGCGCCGCTTATCTGTTTGATGCTTTTGGTGGGATGTTGTAACATCACTTTCGATTCGAATTCGATAGATTTTACATATGTCTCATGTTTCAAGAGTAAAATTGTATTCTATTTCGCTTTTCGATTACGCTTTTTCTATTGTGATCTCTTTTTGTAGCGTACTTTTCTGTTCCTTCAAATCTTCAATTCGATAAAGTACCACTAAACAAAAATTTGAGTGATAAATAATCATGAGTATAAGTAGAAATAGAATGTTGTTTTATTCGAGCAAGCTGAGATAGCAAAAAAAAGAGAATAATTGAAAAACGAAATAGAGTAAAATTTTATTCTTGAAACATGAGACATAAAATCTATTGAATTCGAATAGAAAGTGATGTTACAACATCCCACCCATGGATTTCCATAAGAGCAAACAGAGAGCGGCGCTAAACTCGAAAAGTTTCTATTTTTTGAGGCGTTCAATAACATTTAGATTTGTTGTTGTTGTTTTTATATTAAATACTTGGAAACTCGTAATTTTAGCTGAAATGTATATCCAAATTGGGCATAAGAGAAAGACAATTGTAAAACAAATCGAAATTTTAGCATAAAATTGGTAGTAATAAATATTTTTTTATGAAAATATTTTGTTGACAAAACCCAAACAACATTTTTCATATAAGTAAATGTCAAACTAGGGGCGTCTGTGCATAGAGTTTAACTCGACTCGACAAATTATTAGGTCGAGTCGAGTTTAACTCGACTCCGTATATAGTGAGAGTTAAACTAGGATTAAACTCGACTCGACTCGCAGTATATACAATATACATATATGTGGTTGCAAAAAATCATAAAGACGAATAGAAGCAAAGAGAAGCGAAGCTAAGTTATATTGTATATGCTGCGAGTCGAGTCGAGTTTAATCCTAGTTTAACTCTCACTATATACGGAGTCGACTTAAACTCGACTCGACCTACTAATTTGCCGAGTCGAGTTAAACTCTACTCTAAAAATGCACTATATACGCAGAGTAGAGTAGAGTTAAAAAAACAACAACAAAATTAATGCAAAATTCGTACACACCATTTTATTTATTTATTTCAGATTAATTATGTTATTGAAGAATGAAAGCGATATACAAAAAATATATTTAAATAATATAATAAACAATTTTCTTTTTAATTTTTTCAATCAAATTCGATGTTTTATTTTAAATCTCTTGTTTGTTAAGATTTTAATTAATTTTTTTGCATAAATATTTTTTTTTTCAGGATTTGAAAATTACAATTTTTTCGACAAAATATCACTGGAAAATTAAAACAACACATAATATGGTGATCAACAAAAAGAATAATCAATCTGATAATCATCTGAAATGATTTTTTGTTAATTTTTTTTTCGTTTATTTTAACTCGGTTTTAATCCTATTTGAACTCTGCATATTTTTAACTCTGCAGTATATACACCAAGAGTTGGTTAGAAAATAACTCGACTCTGTATATAGTGAGAGTGAGAGTTAAACTAGGATTAAACTCGACTCGACTCGCAGCATATACAATTGTAGACCGCCGCTTACTGTACGCTTTAGTATAAAGGGCTAGTTATATAGACGCAAACAAAATGAAATAACGAAACTGAACGAATGAGTTGAATGCATGAAAGCATATGAAACCAATTATATAGACGAAATGAAACAAAGACGGCCGGTGGAACCCAGCAAACGTGAGTTCACTAGTTTTTAAAATTTTTTGTTTGCAACCTATTTTTCTCGTACTCAATTAAAATAAAGCGAATCGAAACTATGTGAAAGGTACTTGCATCTCATTCTATAGCCTTGTAGCGTATGTACCGAATTCCGAATTCGGTTGCTCAAAGGGTAAAATGTCAAAATACAGAAAACTACTTCATAGGGTAATTTTAGTTTAGTACTTTTTCCTATTCACTTTTATTAAAACAACTTATAAAAGATTAGCATTGAAAACTCTCGACAGAGAAGACCGGAGAAAAATAAACGCCATTTTTAGGCAAACACTTTTTTGGCATTAATTACATTCCAAAATAACTTTTGTTATTCTAAATTATTTTTTAAATATTAATAAAGTGTTGTCAATAATAAAATACTGTGCCTGTGATTATTTATGTTGGGAAAATTGGTGAAATACGCGTTCACATATAAACGTTTATCGGCATCTACGTAAGCCACAAGTTTTTATATATATAACGCATAGCCGTTTGTACGATTGCTTGATAATCAAAGCAACGGAGCTTACTAATCGTCACCACGCATCCGATTAAATCTATGGAGTCAGATTAAACCTAAAGAACGGAGCAGCATCACGCTACGCAGTGGATTTTTTGGTATCATCGCCAATCATAAGTGCGCTCGACCTCATAGCAGTGACACACATATGCGCGACTACCATACAGCTTATCCCGACCATAAAGTGGACACGACCATTCCGGCTATACAGCAACGGTAACATCCATAGCCTCCTTTATAATAAACGATTTGATTGTTTTTGTTTTTGGCATTAACAAACTTATGTATAATATGAAGGCAGGAAAAGAGCACTAAACTAATTAAAGATTATTCGGTAAACATAATAATTAAATTAAGAAAAAGAAATTAGAATATTTATTCAACGTGCTCATAATAGGTTTTTTAAAAATAAAAATTAATTATTTACTTATATAAAAATATATAACATATACAATTAATTAATTGTGATATGTGAATAGTTATTATTATTATATTATTATTGATATTTTATCTTTTAACCTTGTTTGTGCATATCAAATTTAAAACCTAAAAAATTTATAAAATAAAAATATTTTATTTAATAGTACAATTGTGTTTTATTTAATGAAAAACTAAAAATGCTCTAAAAGTGTGGACGTACATATTAGTACTTTTAAACTGCCTATAAAAACTAGTTTAAAAGTGGTGCCATAGAACTAGTTTAAAAGTACGTGGAATTGGCTAAGAGTGTGAAAGAGACAGCTTGCTTTTTTATAATAAGTGGAAAAGAGAAAGCAAAATGATTTTTTTTTTTGAAAACTGATGAATATTTTCCCGACGTCCTATATTTTTTCACTGGAAAAAAAGTTCTTTTTTTCACAACTTTTGCACCACTTCTGGAAGTACTTCTACGTTTGCTGGGAATTGATTCAATTCAATTTGCTCTCGTTTCGTTCTTAGGGTAATTCACTATCGGTTCTGTTTTTTTACTAACCGGTGTTTTTACTAACCGAATTTTATTCTCAAGTACATTTTATGAATGAGCAACTCGGCAACGGTCAACTTGGCGACGGTCAATTCGGCGATGCGATACCCTGTTGTACGACTGAGCGCTCCAAGAGCGATCAATGATCAATCTCAATGATGCTAATAGGTATACCTCATGATACAATAATATTACAAGGTATACTTGACAGCTGAAAGCACGTGGAGTATGACGTCACTCAGAGTCAATTTGGATATTTTTTGCGAATTGGTTTAGGTTTATAAAAATATTTTTAGGTTTTGGAAATAGAAATAAGTTTCAACGATTGTACACGATAGAAAAACACAAATCCCAGCCAAACAGAATCAACGTTACGAAATATATTACTCAAAGTGACGTCACTAAAAGGAAAAATGGCGATTGGTTGGAACATACCTTGTATATTTATTATACCATGGGTTTCTGATTTTTTGTTGTGATAAATGAATGCGTTTAATGCCAAAAGTGGCATACACATAGTGGCATATACATATAGAATACAATCATAGACATCAAAAAGATAGACCAGAAATAAGTGAAAACAACAACAAATTAACACAGGAAATTCTTTCTCTGTCATGTAAGCAGTTGGAGAGAGAGGATTACATATCTATTATATTTCATGCTCTTTCTTTTTTGTAAACAAACCATTTAGTTTTTATTGTGGTTTTGCGTAGTTACGCGAAAATTAAAAATAATCAAATAAAACAAAACAATTACAAAAAGTGTATACATAATACATATAACTAATTATTATTTGTGGAAAATTATTAAAAAAAAATTATGAAAAATGAAGTGTTTAATCAGAAAATGTTGTAACAATACTCGCAACAAATTACTGAGAATTTCATTTCATCGAGAAATTTTATTCTGGTGTACATAAAACGAAATTAAAATTGTGATGTAAACATTGTAACTTGTGATAAAAAAAGTGCACTTTTAATTTAAATTTATTACATAATTATAAAAAAAAAACAAATATTGTTGTTGTTGGTTTTTAGCCATCTTACAATTTGTAAACAAATTTGCCATTTTTTTTTTATTTTTTTTTTACCAGGCCCGCACTAAAAGTGTAAAATAATTACGCGTTTTTAGAAAAGTTATTCTTAATAATAAAATAAATTTTATTGGAAAATTGAACTAAATAATAACTATCCGTGTATTTGCAACTAAAATAAAAACATTTTTTGAACTTTAATTGTTTTATTTTAAGCAACCCATTCCATTGAATAAAATTTTAAATATGGCCCTGTTCTATTTTATTTGTATCTCTTTTTCCCACCGCTTTGCTTACACTTGACAGTTGTTTATTTCTGCTCTATTCCTTTTAACTCTATGAATACAATGCTCGTATGAACAGGTAGTTTTCACATTTCGCGCGAACTTAAAATTCTCCCCTCGCAAGATAAAAATGACATTTAAAAGCTAGGTTAGAAAAAAAAATTGTTTTATTTATTTTTTCATTTATATATAATTATCTGCTTTTAAATTATTTATGGAAAAATAAGAAATTTATGTGTTAAAGAGAAACATGTGAGTGCATGATGTATGAGGTCATCTTAATTTATTTTTTCCCCGACTTTTTGATGCCGCCACTAGACATCGGCCCCTTTTCGGATGCTTTTTTCTTTGCTGCCTCAAGCTGCTTTTGTTGTTCTTTCATTTGCTTCTTAAATTCCACCTCCTCTTCCGTTTGTGGACCAGAGTCTTTCTTGGGTGCTTTTAAAGGTTTCTTTTTACCACCTTCACGTCCAGTCATGATTGATTTGCTATATTTTTAAAAGGAAAACATTGTGATGAGTTGAACCAATGCATATACATATATAGTTTTTATTTTGTATATTACCGTGACTACTAAGTTTTTTTTTTTAAATATTTGCAGTTCTCGGATTGGATTTAAAATGTGACTGACAGTTTGACAGATAGAAAATTTTACATTTTCACGAGTCCATTTTGAAATGAATCGGCAATGTAGGGTTCTACTTACATATCATTTAAAAATGTTCAACAATAGATGGGGCGTATGAATTTGTTTACATATGTATAAATAAATTAAAATTTTTTTTTATTACATTATAATTAAAATACAAATTAGGATGTATTATTTTCTTTGTCAACTAATTCACTATTTTCTATTTCGTATTTAGCTAAAACGGTTAATAATTCACATTCACATTTACGCGCAATTGATAATTTTAAACATCTTAAGCGTTCAGCTATTATTTCACCAAATTTATCGTGATTATCTTTTTTATTACATTTTTCTAATTGATTTGAAATAATTTTTTCTAATTCATCATCAGAAAATTCTAAAACATAAATGAGAATAATTAGTTTATTAAAAATATTATTATTCTTGTACTTACTATTAAGTTGCTTTATTTGATTGAATCCAATTTGATTAAGAGCTGTTAGTGGCGGTGGAGGTGGTTTATTTTCTTTAAGAACTACTATTTTACTAATACTATTACTATTTTCATTACTACTTTGACCAACTTCGTCGTCCGTATTGTCATCATCCAAATCGATAACTTCGTTAGAATTATTATTTTGCTGCGTCAGTGGCTGAGTTGGAGGCGGCTGTGGTTGTCCTTGGTTAGAATAACCAAGTGGATCTGCCGCCGATCCGGCTAAATAACTATAATCAATTTCATCATCGCCCATTTCATCATCGCAATCTTCATCGAATTCATCATCATAGTCCTCATCTTCGAGCATATTTGCGTAAGCCATTTGCTGATTATATAAATTACCTTTATTTGCGGGATTTGGTGACGGATTTGGACCGTCTTGATTTGAAACCGAATATCTTTGCGTAACTAGAGTCGGTTCAATAAATTTCATTAATTTGTAATATCGAAAGTTTGCAATTTTTGTTTGTCCGTCGATTTCGTTTAATTTACGCGTTTTACGGCATTTTATATAACGGTCACGTAAATATTTCCAAGTTTTATATAATTGCTCAAGTGTTGTTGGCTCTAATTTAAAAATACATATAAAGAGAAAATGTACTAACAATTCATAAAAAAAAAGTAACAACAACTCTTATTTAAGATTTAGAAACAAACCTGGTAATTCTCTTTGGATCTCAACCCACAATTTATCCCTCGCTTCACGGGTTCTTTTTGCAATAGGTATCCTAATGTCATACAGTATTGGCCTTTGGCGTACTCCTCGTATTATTTCCACCGATAAATCAATACGCCTTTTTCGATCGTACTCATTTTGCGATTGCAGACTTCCATCACCATTGCCGACCTCGTACATTTCATTGTTAAATTGCGAATTCCATGTCCATGAATTACTATTATCTGTAACAAAATGTAGTTTAATTTAAATTAAATTTTTGATTTATTAACATTTCGATTACCAAGTTCCATTTTTTAATTCAACAAAACAAAACAAAAAAGATTAATGAAAACAAATATTAAAGTTATTGATTCAAAACATTAGTGTTGTCGCTTGTCGGACTCTGCTCACCGCAAAAAAAATCACAAATGAACCAAACATACAGCAATGGCGATTGGCGAGCAAAGGCAATGAGCATAAAATACATACAATAAAAAATGTTTTTGACATTCACATCGTTTTTATACAACAATATTGTAAGTGGAAAACATAAAATCATTTTTGTATTTGTGTTGCTGTTGTGTTTTTCTTCTCTTCTTCTTGCGTTTCTTGAATACACGCGAGAACATACAACGCATACATACCTGGTTTTTGCGCAGAAAACTAACATACAGCAAACATAATATACAAAAAAACAGAATTTATCAAGTATAGAAGAAAGCATAATAAACGAACAAAAACAACAAAAAAAAGGAAAAATTGTATGCAATTACAACAACAAAAAGATGCTCCACCGCATTATTTTTATGTTTGGCCATTTTTTTTGTGAGTAGCCCTAGCCATTTAGTAAATCGCCGGCTTTTAATGAGTATACGTAACAAAAGTTATTGTTATAATTTGTACTTAAGGGTTACTTTTTTAGTAAGCAAATTTCAACTCTGCAGTGTGTAACGGAATTTACAACTTTTTCTTAAAACTTTATCTCCTTTACGAGGGGTGCGACAGGCGGCTGTAATTTTAACCATTATATGGTTTTTCAGTTGCAACAAAAAGCTTGGAGTCTGTTTTTGTCACAACTGCGAAACCAAATTAATTAGCACTATTATACGTTTCTCCATAAATTAAATACTGATCTGTACTTAAAAGCAAAAGTCTACTGTGATTTTAAGCGGTTTTTAGGAATAAATAATTAAATTTGTCCACTATTAAGATTGTATCAAATGTTGGTGAAAATCGCTTAAAAAATAAAAAAATTATGAGGTAATACAACGATTAGGCGTTTTAAACGGATAGTGCACCTACTATGTGTTTTTTACAAATACAATGCGCCCATAATTCGGGGTTAATTTAAAAAGAAGAAAAAGAAAATAATATTTTTCTGTCCAAAATTATTGTTACATATTTCCCTCCTAACGTTGCGTAATGAAAACGTTCAATATGCGCGGAATTTATCTAAATTCTAAAATAATCGCATTGAAGAAAATGATAAAGGTCACATGCAAAAAAGTGTATACGTTTTATTTTCGTTTGCTACTAACATTATTGAAATCTTTGTAATAATAAATAAAAATTATGTGGTACTAGTAATACATAATATAATATTGCCGGATTCTTGTGCATTTTTTATACGAAATCTAACAAAAAAATTAAAATAAATTATGTATTTGGCTAATGTAGTAATTTTTACATAAATGCGCAATTTAACAAAAAACGAACATAAAAATGTACATGTACACCGTAGTAAATGATTCACTCGAGAATTCGACCGCAAACTTTAGTGACATTTCATTTGCCAATTTACAACAACAGTGCTATAATGAATTCAAATTTGGAATTCATCGAATTCCTGCTGAGTTGATGGTATTGCAATTCCAATTCCATTTTGTAGTTACTGTGTTTGTCACTAGAGTTTCCGTATTTATAAATAAAGTAAGAATACTGTTCAAGTTGTGTTTCCCGGAAAATGGAAAATCTCTAAAATAACTCCAATCTTTAAATCAGGCAAACGGGATGACGTCACATGTTACAGAGGAATATCAACTTTATCAGCAGTTCCCAAATTATTTGAACTAGTTGTATGCAATGCTTTTAAATTAACACTAATACGTCATACATATATCTGTCAACCAGCATAGGTTTATGCCTGGTAGGACTAACCTGGTTGAATTCACCAGCCAAGTAATAAGGGAGATAGAAAAACATTATCAAGTAGACGTAGCTTATACTGATGATTTCAGTAAGGTATTTTATTTTATATGTCATCATAAAGCACTCCAAAGTCTATTTGCATTTGGATTTTCATTAGAATACATTAATTGGTTCAAGTCATACTACCGTCTACAATATGTAATACATAATTGGAAATAAAAAATTCAACGTTATCAAAGTGACATCGGGTGTTCCTCAAGGATCACATATTGGACCATGGATTTTTATTGTTTTCATTGATCGGATAACCAAGATTATAAAAAACTAAAATCTTCTCATATTTGCTGATGACGTAAACATTTATCGTACGATTGAACAAATTTGCAATGCTGACAAACTGCATGACCTCAATAGGCTTAGTGAGTGGTGCGACCAAAACTCATTACACTTAAACATCAACAAGTGCAAAATTATATCTTTTCATCGTAAAAGGAATCCGATAATAACTGCATCCAACATCAATGACAATGTAGTTCAAAGGGTACAAGAGATTACTGATCTAGAAGTCACCTTCGTCGAAAACGTTAGTTTTAACAGGCACATCGATAACTGTATTGCCAAAGCAAACTTTATGTTTGGCTTTGTCAAACGATGGACTGGGGAATTCAGTGATACACAAACTTTATTTACACTATATTTCGCTTAAGTTATATAAGATCTCAAGTGGAATATGCTGTAATCGCCTGGAATCCTTATTACAATGTGCACATCAAAAGAATTGGAAGCATACAAAAAAATATGACTATAACATACCTTTTTATCAAAATGTGGCTCGCTTACCAACCACCATATTCGACTAGGTGCAAGGAATATGAAATTTGCACCCTTGAAAACAGACATCTTCTTCTGGATGTTGCTTTTATCGGAAACATCCTACTTGGCCAGATCGATTCAGCTTTTGTATTGGAAAACATATCCATAAATGTTCAAAGCAGGACATTGCTTAATCACCGATTTTTGGCGCAAGAACATCATTCCACCAATTATTGCGTTAATAACCCAATCAATAGATTAGCAAAAGCATTCAATAACGCAGAGGATCAATTCGATTTTAATCTATCAAAAAACAATTTCAAAAAAAATTTGAAAACTTATTTTTTATATTAATGATTAGGTAGTTTTTTAATAACACCATTTTAATTTTTTTTTTTTAATTTCTTGTTTTTGTATATTAATTTTAAATTTTAATAATTGGTGATTATTTTTCATATATGAAATCATATAAATGTTAATAACAAAATCGATTTCTTGACTTTAATAAATAAATAAATAAACTACATATTAAGGTGTCTACTGTCTTCTTCCTATTTACCGGTGTCAATTCACGGTTTTTGGTCTTAGTATTTGCACAGAATAATAAACAACCAGAACCGACATTATACCTTATATTTTACATGTTGATTTTGAATTTTCAACCACTGAACGATAATTTAACACCGAAAATCTTACCTTCGATAAACCAAGGTCAAAAAAATGAGTCCACTTTTCTCCATATAAAAACCGCGTTATGTCGCTTCTGGGTATTCTGTGGTATTTGCTAAATAATGCTTAATATTTACTAAAAAAAACACTGCAGCACTGCCAACTCAAAAATGTCATAATTAAATTAAAGCCAATATATTAAAATTATAAATTAAAAATATTTTAACGAACAGATAAGAGAATAAGCGGCGCACAGCATTATAGAGAAAATAGCAGGAAACAGGAAATTTTGCGAGATTTGAAGTAAATAAACAAATAATGGTAATGTGTCTTATCAAAACCAACGAAAATGTTTATACAAGATTACAAGCCATGCGGAACACACACTTAAGCTATAAAGATGTACGCTAGGGCTTAGTATTAGTAAGTATATATACACAAATGTCTATAATATTATTTACAATATTTTACGCGTATGTATGTTTTCTGTTAAAATTGCAACAACAATGTAGAGGGCGTTTATTTTGATAGGATCTCATCTGTGTAAAGAGCGAACGTCACGGCTTGTTGTATAAACAGCTTTGTTGATTTTGGTCTTATCATAATAAGACATTACAATTATATGTTATGTATACTGCTGCGTGCAAGGCTGGGCAAATTACATTGATATCAGTAATTCAATTACCAATTACAGATTACATATGCTTCAAGTAATTCAATTACAAAGTACAATTACATTGCATTTCAGTAATTAAAATACAAAATATAAATTACTTTATAAAACTAAAAAATTGTAATTTAATTACCACAATAATTACAAATTAAAATACATTTTATTGAAATTTTAAAATTTTTAAAATCTTTTTTATGTGTTTTTAAGATTATTTATTGTATATATAATAAAGTTTAGGTTTATGTGGCAGTCCACTAGGACCAGGCATAGACACAAAAAGGTCCGTAGCCAATAAAAAATGTTTACAAATCAAAAATTTCACTTTACACGTGCTCCAAATTCAAATTCAAAGTTGTTTTTACTTATAGAAATAGCTAGTACACATACATTAATTAAGCAAAAACTCTCATTTCCCTTTAAAAACATTAATTTTTCAAAATTGTCATCAGACAATGTTCCTTTTGTGGGAGAAAGAGTAAACCCCGCCAATGAAAAAAGCCTTTCAACTGGGCTCGACGAGCAAGAACTTGAATTGAATTTAATGAAAGTCTTCTTAACCAAAACATACTCAATTAAGATGAATAATTGTTTCTTTTATCAGCCAAAATTTGTATTAATTGAAGTTTTGATTCCGATTTCGATTGACTCTTAGAAGAGCCTTAATTTGAACTTAGAATGTACAAAATCTCTCCTTCATCGGCACTACTAGATTCATTTGCTCCCGAGCTTAATTGTTCCTTTTTTAGAGCATGCTTTTCTAGAAGGCGTAATTTTTGTATTTTCTTTTTATGTCGTCTATTTCTGGTAATTTTTCTGGAAGCCAACTCAATTTAAATAATGGTTGTAAGCTGGTAACGGAATGCATGACTAATTTCAATAATATGTCCGGCCAACCAATAGTTTGCAATGACATACAGAACCCAATAAACACGGATCCGCTCGAAACGCGATATTTTAAAACGCGATATGACGAAACGCCATAGTACAAAACGCGATATTTCAAAATGCGATATTTCAAAACGCGATATGGTACAAAACGCGATATTTTAAAATTAAAATTTTTAAATAATAATAAAAATTAAAATAATAATAAACATGTACGATCAGAACTGGGAAATCGCGTTTTGAAATATTGCGTTTTGAAATATCGCGTTTTGTCAAATCGCGTTTTAAAATATCGCGTTTCAAATGGGACCCATAAACACATTGGTAAAATAAATCAATAAGCACGTTCATATGGATTTTACAAGGAAAAATTATGAAAGAATAAAATTTAGAAAATTTTTAAATACATAATATGTAATTGTTAATTAAAATAATTTTGCTTATATGTAATTGAAATACCTTACAAAATACCGGGGAAAAAAGTAATTGAAATAACAAATACTATTACAATGAAATAAAGTAATTTAAATAACAATTACAAATTACAAAATAAAAAAAAATGTAATTTAATTACGTAATTAAATTACATGTAATTAATTACTGCCCACCCTTGGCTGCGTGCCGCTTATTCTTTTCTGTTCGTTAAAATAGTTTTAAAGTTAATATACATATAATGCCTTTAATCATAGAGACTGTGGTCGAATTCTCGTGTAAATCATTTGCTACTGTACATGTAAATTTTTATGTTCGTTTTTTGTTAAATTACGCATTTTTTAAACTACCTAAACGTAAAACCACAGAATACACACAGTTGTTTAGTATTCTGTGGTGAAATATTTACCTTTTTTTTTTCTGATTTTCTCTCCATAAAAAAAGGTAAATGCGTTTACCGTATTCAACGGACTTAGATACTCGAGAATTCGATCGCAGCGAAAATATAGAATTGTTTTAGTAAATTACTTCTTGTTATATAAAGAGGAAAACGATTCAAAAATTCAAGGAAAAAACGTGTTTTTTTAACGTCATGAACGTGCATGTTTTCTGCGATCAAAATACATAGTGTTACGTTTTTGCCTTGTCAATCAAGGTTCGTATCACTGGATTGTGAATAAAATACAACACTTCAATTTATCACAAACGATTTTATTTCTTGATTATAAAAATTATTCCAACACAATTTATTAACGATAATTCACAATATCACTTATTATAATTTTTCCACAATTCTACTGTTCACTTTTATAACATTTATTTCACACTAAACCACTTTTTAAATCACTTTTTAATTTTCTTTTTAATCATCGCTTATCGCTTACCAAATATTTAATGATCGTATTCGAATTGGTTCGCTCCTTGTATACTCAAACCAAACCAAAACTTCTCGAAATTTCATGATTGTTTCGGTACAAATAGTCTAGAAACATTACAGTTTTTATCCTGGAAAATTTCATAGTGGAACTTTCCGCTATCAGCTAACTTATTCTACTTATTCCTAGGTGTCACCGTAACAATAGGAAATATGTTAATTTTGCGATTTCCGTTTTTTACTGTCTAAAAAAACGTAAATCACCAAGTTTCGTTTTTTTTCAGAATATAGCTACTGGCTTTTTTCCGCCATCTTTCGCACGATTTTCAGATTAATGTAGGTACCTACTGGAATTCCATCTTTTTGTAGGTCGCTTTTTAAAGTAAAGTGGTTGACATTTGGTGGACGATATTGAAACTAGAGTTAAATATGAACAGCAATGCTGAACATCCTTGCGATAAACCTATCTTTCTTCCACAAAAGTTCTAAATTCGTTTGTCGTGTTGCAACCTTTATTCATTCATGCCAAACAAGTACCATTACCACAAACACTTAAATTTTAATGCCAAAAATAAATTGGCAAAAAAAAAAATCTAATCAAATGTAGGCAACGATTTTTGTCACTAAAACAGTGATGCTACTTACATTTTTAGTGAGATATTTTGCATGCAGCACATGAGTTGTGTGAGCGTAACGCCTACTGCTTAGTCAGGCTTCAAGGTGCTGAATACACCCAGCCACATACATATTTGTTTACGTTTAACAAGGTTTTTATAATAATATAATTGGTTTTGTTTAATATCCTTATAATATTTCTCTAATACCGCTAGGAAGTACGTTACTGTTGCAACCAATAATTTGATGAGCGTAAAAAATCCTCAAATAGCTAAATATGCTTCTTCGATTACTCGTTTTAAGTGGTACTTACCAGATTTCAGCTAGAAGGCAACAGCGAAACCCGTTCCTTCATGTCGAATAATACCACTGTGAACAAAAAGTAGTAAGACATTTCCATTTAAATCGCACGGGTTTATCCAAATGAATAGTTTCATTTTCTCTTATACCCTTGATAGACTAGGGATTAGCTAAGCGTGATTAGGGATTAGCTAAGCGTAGATTAGCTAATCCAGGCAGAGAAGTAAAATACTATGATTGTGATTCGCTGAAACATAGCTAGAATATCAGCTGGACTCATTTTTAATTCAATATTTCTAAGATTTATACATTAAAACACACTACATTTTCTTTTTATAAACATAACCTCAAAATTTATTCAACACAAATTGTTTAAGAAGTCATTGATTTTATAACTTCTGTCGTTAAACTCACGCCGCTTGCACTTTCAGCAACGTTGAAAGAATTATTTCGCATTGTAGCACCACTAGTACACTAATCTCGATTAGTCACTTATCCTCAAATAAAACGGGGGTGAGGGTGGTAGCATCCTAAGAGACAACTGTGTCAAATATCGTGTTATCTTTAGTAGTTACTGAGACACGCTTGTTTATTTTCATCTAAAAATGCGCATTTTTCGATTTTTAAAAAGTTCAGCACGTGTTTGATACAAAAAACTAATTGGAGACAGTGTAGCCTTTCTAGAGAAAACTGTTTCGAGTTTGATCTGATTAATCACGGTGGCACTCGGGAATGGGTGCGCGGGCTACCGCAATAATTATTCCGTCTTGCTGCAAAATTCACAAATTCACAGGTATAATTTTATTTCAATTTGTAATGTTGGTACAAGTTCTTAAGTATTTAATACAAATCATGAGATCACACATTTTTAACTTTGTTATTGCACATGGGTTGCTCATAAATTTAATGCGACAGGCTACACGTGCCACGTACTGCTTTTAGAACTCAGCTTTTAAACAACATTAATTCATTTGCGCAGATTTAAGAGAACCAAACCTTTTGAGTTGTTGTAATTGTTAGAGTAATCAGCATTGTGTTGATCTAAATCCACCCAAAGATGTGGTTTACTTCAACTTACCAGGCACTACATGGAACGGCAATGTAAGAAGCCATAGATTAATAAAAGTTAGTAAATTGAGTCAGCATCAAATTGTTAATTAGTCCAGGAGACTAGATTAATTTTACATAAATAAATAAAAAACATTTATTTAAATACAAAAAAAATAAATAAAATAAAACTGTATTTTACCATAAACTCCCTCAAACGATTGCAGCGCCGCTTTGTCAAATTTTAAGCACAAGAGTGTTGCCATCCATTTTAAAATAAAAACTTCATAAAAAATTTAAAATAACTTCATTTAAAAAAAAAACCGTGTTTTATTTTTTTTCAAAGGTGGTACACATACAACTGTAAATGTAAATAAATTATTTTCAGAAACCTTCTTGGTCATCTTAATATCATGTTATTATTAGAAACCTTCTTGGTTGTTTTAATATTTTATTTAATAAACAAATCATAAATAAATTCAATTTATAAAAAGAATCAGCCTTATTATTGCAATCTGACTATACTATCAGTCTACTCGAGTTTTAATCACAGCAAAATCTTATCACTTTTTGTAAATATTTTGATGTAATAGTTTCAACATTTTATCATTATGTTGAAATGTTATACAGTTGTTATTTGATTTTTTCATAAAGTCTTTGGTTAGTAATATTCCGGTTAAAGTTTCAGTTTCCAACCTATTTCTAATTTTAGTCTTGTTAATATTGATTTGAGAAAAAATTCCCTCAACGTTGGCAGTTGCAACTGGAATAGTAAGTACGGCCATTATCACGATTTTAATCAAAGGGAATGCCTTCGACCCATCACAGCGTTCAATATTTAAAATTGCGTCCCAAAATATGTCTACGCCAGTTTTCTCATCAATTTTTAATGATTTAAAATCAAGCTGTCGGATTTCTTGCCATTCATCGTCTAAGTTTTGCAGATTATCAAGGTCAATTATGTAAGGAAACAAGTTGCATAAATGTGCAACCGTAATATGTTTTCTTCGAACCACATTTACAGGAGCAATGGTTTCGGCTACTAATAAAAACTCCACGAATTAAAATTAAAACTGCACTCTGAAATAATATTTATTAGTTTGCTTAATCGGATTCCTGAGCACTTCTGAAAATCATAATCGTAATTAATAAATATATACTTAATAAATATAAATATATAATACTCATAAATTTATTTAAAATGCTAACAAATATACTCGAAATCAACTGATCAATCACTTAATTTTCTCCATCCTGGTCCCTGTCGCTACTTAAAACTATAATTTGGTTCAAGCTATAATACATATAGGGTTTCAGCAAAATCAGCCACTAAGATTCTAGGAGTTTGATCTGTAATGGTCGCTGTCCTGTAATGAATTATAATTAATGTTTTCAGTAACCAAATTAAAATTATAAGGCGCTAATATACCCTGTTACTAGATATGATTGATTGATTAGGATGAACGGCCAACCATTATAGCAGGATTCCCAAAACTCCCGAGTCCCATTCCGTACACCCGTATACATATAACAAAAGCCAAAGGAGGATTGTTAGTTGGGAGAGACTCGACCCGGCTATAGACACCCAAGCGATCAATAGTTAGTAATATTGTTAATAATTATATAATCAAATAGTTAGAAAATTATTAATTAGTAATTAAAGGAAGAGACCCCTTTACACATTCTTAAAACTAAATTAATTAATAGACATTAATGAACAAAATAAATAAATAAAACACAATATATTATATTATTTTATGACTACAAATATGAAGACTTCCCCGCAACTTAGCTAAAAATTCTAAAAGAAAGTTTAGAGGCTTAAAATTAATAAGCTACGATTAAATTCACAACACTAGTTTTATTAGTTACAGATATCGTGAGCTAGTTAAATAATTGATTATATACTGCAACTAAATTTAAAATAAAAATGAAAAAATAAAAAGTTAAAAATAAATAATTAATTAATCATAAAATTAACCTAATCAGCAATATCTTACCTATCTTGAAAAAGGAAATTAAAATAATTGAAGTTTAATATTTATGACATTAAATTATATAATATAAAAATGATAATGTTATGATGCCACAAAACCTAGAATGTACCAATACTTTATTCAAGTCCTATATGTACATAAGCTATTTAATAATAAGGCTCAAATACAATTATACGGGCATCTCTTAAAACTCAATTAATATTTATCCATCACTATCAAATTTTACTACTTAAATAATAGGATTTAACTTATAAAATTTGTCAGTAATAAATATGAAAAAAGTAGTTATCACAAGATAATATAATTTCTACGCTACATAACAGCTGGAAGCTTGGAGTTTCAGGATGCTGAGCAAGGATTCACCCATAATTCTGAAAATCCAAATCGAAATTATTTCATTATCACTAATTGTTACATTAAAATTTAACTAAAGAATTTTTTAAACTATGAAACCCTCCTGAAGCTCGGAGTCAACCTACCAATAAAATATAGTTTATATCAGTTACATATTCTAATGATTTTCACCACATTTGTCCTTAAAACGCAACCCAAAACCACAGTTAAGCTCAAACTACCATTATAATTGAAATAATTCCGCAAACAACATCACCCCAAGATGCAAACAGTAAAACCTCTAAAACTCAGAAAGGTACCACTCAACAGTTAAAATGCTAAGAGTATACGTAATTAATTAAATTCAACATCATAGTCATTAGTCATTACAATCTCTAAAAATAAATATCAAATTAATCATTATTAATTATTTGTAAGAGAGCGATCATTAATATTTCAAACTAAATTCAAAACCTACAAAAACCGCAGACTACCTAAAATAATAAATCCAATTAGTATCATTCCCGTATTTAAAAGACTCCACCGGACTATTCACTATCACCACTTAATATTACAAGCCAGTAAAATAATAAAACAATGAAAGGAAATTGAAAAATTATATTCTTAAAATTTCATCGTTGTAGGTACCATAAAAGTAATCTTAACGTTTGTATTTAAAACTGCAACCTAAACTCCATTAAATCAATTAAATTAATTAAGTTCAATACATTTGGCCACTCGACCTTCATTTACAAAATTCAACGTTGTTCACAATCATTGGATGAAAATTTGGCATGCATAAATAATTACGTCATTATGTGTTGCAAACCAAATTTCAGTTCAACCCAAAATTAATATTTCTTAGTATTTTATTCATAAATTTAATTAATTTATTTAATATCTTTTAATTTTAATTTTATTTAAATTCCACGTAAAACTTTAAGCACATAGATCTAAAATCTTTTTCGTCCTCTTTATTTAAAATACAGGTTGTTTGCAAAGCTTGTATGACTTCGGATCCCAAATAAACGTCTTCTAAATTTTTAAATTTTTTGTTTGGATCGTTTATGTCTATTGTTTTTATATTAGAAATTGAACCATCCTGAATAAAATATTCAAATATTTTAAAATATAAACGGCTAACTTCCGATAATAGATGAACTGTCCCATTAGCTTTGAAAAAGCCGGTTTAATTTATTTACATCTCCTAAAATAATAAAAATAAATTTTAGAAATTAGAATAAGGATATTATTTTGGAAAGATGTAAAAAATGATATTATTTACAATACTATTATAATGAAAATTTACCTAAAATGAATTTCAAGAATTTTAAATATGATTCGAACACTGGATTATTGAGACAATCAATAAGTTGCTCGGTTCATTCAAATTTGTCTAAATCTTCATGAATAAAAAATAATTTTAACACTTCTAAATTGCTTAAAATTTGATTCACGGTTGAACATTTTCCTTGGTTTGAAGTCTAAAACCTGTAACTCAGCGAAAAGGTCTAATCTTTTCGGACTATTTTGTATGAAATTATATTTGTCACGGCAAGTCCCCTCCACCACGTATTTTGGAAGTACTTTACATGCATGGTTGGCACATAATGGCACGAACATTTCAAAACAATAATATTTGGGCAGTAATCTTTCAAAAGAGTAGCTACTGATCGCTACGACCCTGTCATTACGTTATACATATAAATAAATATCAAATAATTATTCAAATTAATTGCTACAATATAAAACAAAAAATTTTAAAAAATATAATTTAAAAAAAAACTTCAGTTTTCAAGATCTAACTTCAAATCCTTCTCGGGAGTAAAAAAAACTTCAAAAAGAAGTTAAAACTTCACAAATGGCAACACTACACAAAAAAAATCGATTAAACTAATAAATCTGTCAAATTTGACAATTTGTCTTTCATTCAATTTATGCTTGCGTTTTGTTTTTTTCAATTTAAATTGTTGGTGCAAATTTATCTTAAATTAAATATTGAAAATGTGTGTTTAAATAATAAAAAAAAAAGTTATTTGAATCTGGCTTGAGATAAAATGGTATCATCTGATATGGATCAAATAGCCGATGTAGTATTTGTTATTGAAGGTACCGCCATTAATGGGGCCTACATTAATGACTTGAAACAAAATTATATTATTCCGACGCTCGAATATTTTTCGCAAGGAGTAATCGATGAACGAGATTTTTATTTATCAGATCGTTCGAGTACGATGTATGCCATCATATTGTATAAAACGGCTCAGGTTGGATTGGGCGTTTGTTGTGCAACATATGGACCTTTTTCATCTCCTCAAAAAGTATTAAATACTATCGATCGATTAGAGTTAACTGGAGGACGCAGTGAATCTAATGCGAATTTGGCTGAAGGTATGGCGACCGCTTTGGTTTGTTTTGATGATTTTGATGATAAAAGGGAGAAAAATTTTGCGACTCAAAAACATTGTATCCTGATATGTAACAGCCCGCCGTATTCTATGCCAGTCATGGACTGTTACTTATATGAAAATAAAAATGTGGAACAATTGGCTTCCATATTTCAAGAGAAAAATATTAATTTGTCGATTTTATCTCCAAGGAAAAT
The DNA here is from genome assembly GCA_963556165.1 of Tipula helvola. Classification (NCBI taxonomy): domain Eukaryota; kingdom Metazoa; phylum Arthropoda; class Insecta; order Diptera; family Tipulidae; genus Tipula; species Tipula helvola. The sequence goes on along the minus strand of OY744483.1, from coordinate 192,615,912 downwards.
ACCTATATTGTTTAAAATATTTGAGAAGGCGGGTGGTGACTTGAATCAATCAACAACGAAAAACTATTGCAAGGATCCTAGACATTTGGTTTTGTTGAAAGGTTACAGTTTGAAAGAGAGACCAATAAGTCCGTCAACTTTGCAACAGGCTAATGGACAATCCGGACAACCTGGATTAAATATAGGTAATTTAAATAATCCAATATTCAACGAGAACTGTAAGTTTGGGTCAAATAACTCAATGGTGCAACAATCTACGGGTGTTAATATGGGACCTAGAGCGCAATTACATGGAGTTGTAATGGATCCTGGCCAGCAACAAGGAAACATGAATCAACAATTTGTGAACCAGCAACAAACCCAACAACCTTGTCCGGGTAATACCGGCGGGATGATGCAGCCTAATCAAATGGTTGGAGGTGCAATGGGATATATGAATAATCAGCAAATGCAACAGCAAGCACAAATGAATCGGGGCGGCCCGAACCGGACGAATTGGATGTTACAACCTCCACAACAACGGCAATATTTGCCAAACCAAATGCAGCAGCAGCAAGCAGGGCCACAACAAAATCAACCAAATTCTGCTTTGATATCGCAACTTTCGACGCCGCCTCATCCAATGACAAATCAGTTAGGCAATCAGCAAATGAGCAATTTAAATCAGCAGCAACTCATTCGAATGCAACTTCTTTCGCAACAGCAGCAAATGGTGCAAAACCAGCAGCAACAGATGCAACAACAAAACAATCCGAATATGCTTAATTCTGGAATGCAACCACAGCAACAACAACAACAGGGCTCATTAATGTTAAACCAAAATCAAATTAATCCACAACAAAATCCGCAAATGCAACAACCTCAGCAAATGCAGCAATCGCAACAAATGCAGCAACAAAACCCAAATCAACCGATGTCAAATCAACAACAGCAACAGCAGACTCAACAGCAGCAGCAAGGTCCGCCTAATCAAGCTGGCCCATTAGGTCAACCGCAACAGCAACAAGCGCCGATGCGCGAAAAAATCTGGTCTGGTATAATTGAATGGACCGAAAAAGTAAAAAATGATCAACCGAAAATAACTCGCCATGTTCCGTGCTATGTAACGTCAAGCTTAAAAGATGGTGAGCTGGATATTAAAGCAGATAATTGGCCATCGCGCCTTATAATGCAATTAATGCCAAAACAACTTATCGGTAACATTGGCGGACAATTTCTAAAAGATGCCAAAACTGTACTTTTTCATCCAAGCCCTTGTGAATCATTGGATGCATTAAGTAAAGTATTATCGAGTGGATTTGTAAGAATTTATCAAACTTTTCATTGTTTTGTAGAAGTAATTTATTTTATTTTAAATTTCTAGGCGGGATGTGTACATTTTAATACGCCACCAAATCAATGCGAAATCAAAATCTTGATCCTTTTGTTTACTAACGAGAAAAAAGCTTTTCTCGGATTTATTCCAAACAATCAAAATGGATTTGTTGATCGTTTGCGAAAGGTTATTGCTCAAAAACAGGGCGCTAATCGAATGGGACAGGGGCCACCTTCCCAACAGCAACCACAACAGCAACAGGGACCTCCAAATCTGCAAACACAAGTTAATATGAGTGGTGGAGGTGGCAATATGTCGAATACTTCACAACCGCAGAATCCTCAAATGATGCAAATGGGGCAACCATCTGCCGCCCCAATGAATGTTCCACAAAATCAAAATCAGCAAATGCAACAAGCAGGTGGCCAGCGGATGGGAATGGTTAATATGTCTGGAATACCGACGCCACCCAATGTAATTGGTAATCCAAATCAAATGCAAAATATGCGTGGACCGTCACCATCTCAACTGCAACAACAACAACAAGCGCAACAGCAACGATTCGATTTTGATCAGCGGCAACAATCGAATATGGATAAAATGTCTCATTTGAAACAAACCCTTGAGCAACAAGTTCAACAAGATTTTAAAGGGTATGATGCCTACAGCCAGATGCCAATGCAAATGCAAGATAACATGCAACCGGTTCAACAGCAGCAAAACCAACAAGAACAGTATAATAAATTGCTTATGATGCAACAACAACAACAGCGCAATGTTGGTAATATGGGAAATCCGCAAGTTAATCAAATAAACCAGCAGAGAATGTTACGTCCAATGGCACCTGGTAATCCGGGATTGCGCCATTTATTGCAGCAACAGCAGCAACAACCGCAAAATCAGCAACAGTATCGTCAGGTGATGGCGATGCAAGGACAAAATGCTGGCCAAATGGGTGGTGGTGGTATACCTCGTCCGCAGCAGCCAAATCCTAATAACCCTCAATTTGATGAATCATTTGATTTTTTCGCAAACAACGAATGAGACTGGCTCGAGATATTTTCTCTGAGATTTTAAATTAAATAATAAATAAACAATTTTTTTTTTTTTTCAAATTAGAAAACGTTGTTTTTTATTTCATCTATTCACTCACAGGTAGATATGTTATCAAAAAAAAAAAAAAACGTGCCATCTGCCGTTGAATAGTGATAAAACCGACATTTTTTCGACCACAATTTTCTTTCATTTTTAAATTTGTTTTTAAATTCAGTTACCTTAAAACAGTCGCGGAATATATATGCAATTATATAATAAATAAGCAACAGAACGAATTTTTCTTCTTTTTTTTTTGTATTTTAATTTATATCTCGGCTAAGCTATAGCAGAGCATACCATGTCACACAGCGCCAATTTTTATAATGGTAGAAATATTTTCAACTTGAAAATAGCTCCATATTTAATAAAGTGCTAATTTTTAAAACTAAAATTTGTAATATTTTAAAATGTAGCAATAATATGAACTAAATAAAAATGCCACTTTTCCAAAAAAAAAATTGTGTTTTTTTTGTTAACTGCAGGTAATGCATTACTTTTATTAGTATGTAATGCATTATTTTTCGGATATTTTGGTACGATGGAAAAGATTGTCTGATGAAATTAATGGAATTTGGTAATTTTGAATAAGATTATGATGAAATTCTACAGGTACGATGGAAATGGGATTCTTAATCGATTTTCAGAAGAAATTAATGGAATTTGGTTATTTTGGAAACGAGTAAGATGAAATTTGATAGGTACAATGGAAATGGGATTTTTAACCGATTTTCAGAGGAAATTAATGGAATTTGGTTATTTTGGAAAGATGGAAATGGGATTCTTAACTGATTTTCAGAGGAAATTAATGGAATTTGGTTATTTTGGAAACGAGTAAGATGAAATTTGATAGGTAGGTACAATGGAAATGGAATTCTAACCCGATTTTTAAAGGAAATTAATGGAACTTGGGGATATTTAGATTTACAAAATAATTATTTTGATTATTTTAAACAAATATAATATTTTGGAATAGAAAAAAATAATTTTTAGTAGTAAAAAAAAAAAAAAAATCGAGACAAAAAATTAAATATAATCGATTTTGTATTATTTAATATTTGATGGGGGATCGATATAAAATATTCCAGTGTCATTAATAGATTCTATATAATCCGCTCCTACGTGCGGCACGCAGTGCGACATGTTTGCTTATCCTGGCTCCTAAGTTAAATTAGGGATCTCCATTTGCCAGAATATTTTAGCGACCTCCCGCGAGCCCGTGAGAGAGAGAGTTAAGCGGGAGGGAGCGCAGCGACCTTCCGCGTGCCCGTGAGAATTACGGAAGCCGTTAGTTTCTACAATCCTAAGTTAAGTTACTCGATGTAATTTTTCTTCAATTTATTTATCTCAGAATAGACAGAATAGAGAACAAAATGGACAGGAAATTGTTATAATGTCATTAATAGATTCTATATAATCCGCTCCTACGTGCGGCACGCAGTGCGACATGTTTGCTTATCCTGGCTCCTAAGTTAAATTAGGGATCTCCATTTTCCAGAATATTTTAGCGACCTCCCGCGAGCCCGTGAGAGAGAGAGTTAAGCGGGAGGGAGCGCAGCGACCTTCCGCGTGCCCGTGAGAATTACGGAAGCCGTTAGTTTCTACAATCCTAAGTTAAGTTACTCGATGTAATTTTTCTTCAATTTATTTATCTCAGAATAGACAGAATAGAGAACAAAATGGACAGGAAATTGTTATAATGTCATTAATAGATTCTATATAATCCGCTCCTACGTGCGGCACGCAGTGCGACATGTTTGCTTATCCTGGCTCCTAAGTTAAATTAGGGATCTCCATTTTCCAGAATATTTTAGCGACCCCCCGCTTAGCCCTCCGAGTTGCGTTAGATTTGAATTTCAGGGAATGAATTGTGCGGGTTGAATTGATAACGGGGATACAATGTGCGGGATGAATTAATCCGTGATGAATTGCGTGGGATAATATAGCCTAGACTCGTGGTCACATGTGATTTCACATATTATTTAGCAGAATTAATAGAACGTGCTCTCCGCGTGGCCCATCAAATTGATTTAAATCGTCTTGGACATTTTTACTAGCAACAATCAACATCCAATAACACAACATACAATACCACAAATAGTACAACATATAATAACACAAATAGGCCGTGACGATGGGCCTCATCATTTGCTTAAATTCATCCGGCAACAATTATAAATAAAGATTAACAATAATTATTGAAATTGGCATTTGCTATAAATCAAATTTCTACGCAAATGTCAAAAGTTAGTTCATTTTTATGAAAACAGACGGTTTTTGTTTATCTAAAAACAACAAGCATACTAAGTTTTCAAAATTTATTTTAGTAAATACACATCCCAAAATAAGTGTTTTAAACCCAAGACTCAAACTAAATAATGTATTTGCTGTCAAATAGTAAGCGTTTTTTTTAGCCAAGACTCAATCCAAAATGTAGTTTACCTTAATTCCACATTATAAACAATGGCGCTTGCAAAAATTGCGCATGCGCGAAAAATGGTATGCTCTGCTATAGCTGTTCCTATATCTCTTTTAATTTATATAATAACTTCCAACGGCGGAAGATTATGTTGTGATATTCGAAATAAAGCAAAATTTAAAAAAAATTCGCGCATGCACGTCTATTTTGTATGAATAAATAAAAATAAACATTTTTCTTTTGATTGTGTGCGAATATAACGAAAATAAAAGAAAATTTTCTGTCAAAAAAAGAGAAGTGAAAATTTGGTATTTTTCTCGGTTCTACTTTGTTTTTATTTATTATTTGAATTTTGGTGTGTATATTTACCAATAAATTTTCCTTCTTCCGTTTGTACTGTGTATTTGGACTGAATGCAAATTTTTCAAAGAAAATTATTCTTTATACGAACATACGGTAGACATCGGTCGTAAATTGTGTCGTGTTTTGTGAGTGGTGTGCGGTTAAAAAATTTATTTTGTTCATCGATAATTATTATTTATGAAATTAATAAAATTATAAACATAAACAACAGCCAATAACTTGAAAACTCTGTCTGGGATATTAAATTTACGAAAAAGGTAGGTGAAAATTGATTTTATCGACTAAACAAAAAAAATTGAAACTTAATTTCCACGTTAAAGAAAAGAAAATCGATTAGATATGATTTTGTGATTCATGCGATGTTTTTATTTTCTCGAAACTCATTAACTTTTCCAATGAATTTTCTATTGGGTTTTTCATTTGAAAATGATAATCCAAACAAATAATTTTGAGTTTAAAGTCCTTGACCTAGACCCATTTCAAAAGATACAAACATTTTCTGTTTTGAGTTTTCTTTTAAGTGAAATATAAACTACAATATATTTATGTATTAGGTACAGTTTTGTAAATATGTATTTCTTTTCCATTTTCTAATAAATTTTCCAAAATGAAAATTATTCTGTTTTAACTATAAATAGAATGGTATATAACCAAGGAAATATGGATAGACGGGAAAAATTGGGTCAAATGAATGGAAAAATTTGATGTTGTCTTTTTCTTCCTCCGAATCGACATATTTTTTACGAATTGTTATGACGGTTGAATTGGTATTGGGGTTCCTTTAATCTAAAAAAAAAAAAAAAATAATTAAACGATGGATATGTAAAAGTTGAGTACACTGAAATATTTACAGGGTGGTCCACCGAAAAACAGCCAGAATATCTCGAAAATCGCCGGTTTTAAAACATCCCAAAATTCGTTAATTTTTTATTCGAGAAGATACGTAATTGCAGTAAAATCGCTGCTTATGTCGTTTTGATTCACCCAAAAAAACTGATCTCGAGCAAAACATACTGAACTCCTCATAGTCAAAAATTGACCAGTTCAGTTTTTTTTTGCTCGAGATCAGTTTTTTTTGGTGAGTCGAAAACCACATTAACTACATCGCTCTGGCCGGTTGGCTACTATTTTTCAAATGATTATGTATTATAGTTAATAAGGAGTTTAAAATTATAATTTTCTTTTCAATAAAATAGTTTTACGTTTTAAATTTTAAAATTCCTTTGTTTTCCACCTTTGGGCCACCCTTTGTAAGTCCTAGACAAATTACTGATTTTTACTTGTACATATAGTATACGTATATAGGTTAATGTACACCATTGCATGACAATGCAAGGAATATTACAAGGAAACTTTGGATAAATGTGTCTGGCATGTTTTATTAAACGTTTAGATTGAATTTATTTGGCTATAAATTAACTTAATTCGATTTTTTGCTGTCGTGATTTAAAGCAAAAATGCCCGTTGCGTAATTGAAATTTGTACTTAGGACCCTAACTGGTTTAATATATTCACTTTTAGGATTGTTCGAACGCAAAACTGCTTTCAACGTGTCAATTTCATCCGCTTGAGGTTTTCTCGGTTTTGATTTCTAATTTTTTCGCCAAGCGAATTACACTGTACACTGCCAACTGGAAATTTCCTTTTCCTGACCAATTTGGTATTTTTCTCAATAGGCTATTTGTCATTAATGTTAAGTCAATACTCGATTCTTCAATGTGACTAGAGGTGCTTGGCTGGACTCCTTCGTTAGTAACAAATAAGGAAGTTTTAACCATAAACTCTTCAACGAGAGCTCCTCTCATTTGTTTCTTATTATAAGGCCAGAGCATGGATTTAGTGATAAAGTCTTCAGTTATGATAATCGGATGGCTTTTTAGGCTTATGTTGTTAACCAGATTATTGAAAGTAGAGACTGTCTAGATAAAACCTACCTAGTTCTGATCTCACCCATATATTATGTGTCACAATATTGCGTGATTTTAAGTATTTATTTATCTATCTCATTACTTAGGACTGCAATACCTGCTTTTATGTTATCATTGTGTCCAGTCAGAACGCGTGTTGATGTCGCGAGAGGGTCCATTTTAACCATAGCCATGTACGGTTCCCACATCCAAACTAATATGCATATCAATATTTTCATATTCAGCATATTGTCTAATTTCATGTTGAACAGCCTTTATTAACTTCCTTGTTTCTCGTTTTTATTTCAGATTTCGTTTTTCTTTTTCGCTTATAATTTAGTTCCCATAAAACAAAAGGGCATAAGTTGAAAATTTTCAATTTTCCGGAAATCGTTTTTCGGTCAAATTGACCCCAATCGATTTTAAAATTAAAAAAATAGTAGGAAACCCATTACAGGATGTAATCGCATTACCGGCATCTCAACAATGCCGTCTATATAATATCTACATATACCATTAGGCATAGACACTAATCCTACAATAAAGACAACAATAATAATTGGACTTGCATGCTTAGTCCTGGTTTCCACCGAACATTTCGTTGTAAATTTTACAAAGGGAAATTTTTCTATTTTTACGATTGTGTCGGTATTTCGTTTGTATATGTATTTATAAGTTTTGAAGTTTAATACAATTACAATTATAATTGTATTACAAATACATTTACAAAAGAAACATCGATACAACCGCAAAAAAATAATATTTCCCATTGTAAAATATACAACGGAATTGTCGGTGGAAACTAGGACTTAGCTTACTACTTTATAAGCATTCAAACAAAATCATTTTCATTCATTCATACCTAGGCAAAAAAAAATTTTGAACATACATAGTATGTATTGTATTCTATAAAGTACTTTTATTGTTTCTGTTTTTTACGTGAATGTATTGCAAAGGAAATCTTTGCGCGTCTAACTTTGGAATCCGACCACCTAAAGATCTTATCCGTACCACTTTTTTCTTATCTGATCAAGATCTATAAGTCTGTTTTTGTTTCATGAAAATCGGATAAATACTTTTCGATTTAATACTTGTTAACAGACAAAATAGCGGGGATATAAGGCATCTTTCTCGCTCCAGCGCTTCGCTTGAGTTGAGATGCCTAAAAGTACGTTTCTTAATATTTAAATGGTGCATGCCTTATAAGATAGCCTTAACTAATGTCTTATACACGCTATACAATGAAAAGAGGGCCCAAATTACTTGTAAATTTGGTAATTTGGTAGTTTTAGGCATCTCAACTCAAGCAAAGCGCTAGAGCGAGAGAGATGCCTTATATCCCCGCTATTGATATCTGTTAACAAGTATTAAGTCAAAAAGTACTTATCCGATTTTCATGAAACAAAGACAGACTTAAAGACCTTGATCAGATAAGAAAAAAATGGTATGGCTAAGATGTTTAGGTGGTCGGACTCCAAAGTTAAAGACACGTAAAGATTTCCTTTGAAATACATTCACGTAAAAAATAGTTTAAGACATTTATGCCTTTTCAGAAGGAAGTTCAATTAAAAAACAAAAAAGGCATTCAAGTCAAAGTATTTTTTACTGCAATTACTTTTGGTTTTGTGACTGATCGTTCGATGTTGAAAGGCCGAATGTTGGAAGGCCGAATGTCGAAAGGTCGAACGACGAAAGGCCGAATGGATCGGAAGGCCGAAGGGCCGAATATTGAATGGCCCAATGTGTCGAAAGGCCGAATGAGTCGAAAGACCAAATGTGTCGAAAGGCCGAATTTCGAAAGGCCGAATTTCATGAAATTTTCCTTCACTTAATTGATTGTTGAAATGAATATTTAAAACCATTGAATTTATTTCTTAATGTAAAATAATTTAAATAAATTGAAAATACGTGGTAATAAATCATGTGCATTTAGCATATTAAGGTGATCAAATTTTGTTGAAAAAACAAATTTATTTCTGTTTTTTTTATTATAATTAATTAATGGGATCACTACATACTTATGCCTGGAAAAAAATCCAGAAATTTTAAAATCCAGAATAGTTGAAAAGAACAAATTCAGAGAAAAAAAATTCCGAAAAAAATCTAGAAATTACCGGAAAAGCAATCCAGATAAAAATCCAGAAACAATATTTTGTTTAAAATAAATGAAAAAAAATCAATTTTATTGGCATTTTGAGGGGATCGGGGTATTTGCCTGCAAGACAAAATCTTGTTAAATTCTTACCGTATAAATTGTTTTCCGAAATAATTATCTTGATTATTTTATAGTGAAATAACGAATATTTAGTGAAATGGTTTTTCTAAGGTCGATATAAAATATTGCATTTTAAAACCTTGCAATTACATAATCTTGCATAACAAAATAGTGTAATTATTTTTCATTTAGTAGGTGTCATTAATAGATTCTATATAATCCGCTTCTAAGTGCGGCATGCAGTGCGACATGTATGCTGATCCCGGATCCTACGTCCTCCGAAGTTCAAATCTAAAGCCCCTCGAAGAGCTAAGCGGGGGGAGCGCAGCGACCTCTCGCGTGCCCGTGAGAGTTACCGAAGCCGTTAGCCTCTACAATTTGAAGTCAAATTTTGTCGATGTCATTTTATTTTAATGTAAAATCTATAAAAGATTAATAAAAACATTTTTATGTATTTTGAAAACAAGATTTTGAGAAACAAGACTTTCTCCAAACAGATTTTTGGTGACAAGATTTTGTAAAACAATATTTTGAAAAAAAAATTTTAGAAACAGTCTTTTGACCCCTTTGGGGTCTGTGTCTGAAAGGTTGACGAAGCAATTTCTATTATCATAAATAATAAGAACTTTACGGAAAACTCAAATTCGATAGACATTTTATAAATGTTAATTATAATTTGGTGTGCACTTTGATAATTATGTTTCTGGATTTTTGTTTTTCTGAGTTTTTGTTTCTGGATTTATTTTTCTCGGGATTTTCAGTTTCTGTATTTTTTTTTTCTAGATAAGGTAGCCAACCCTTAATTAATTTTAAATTATATGACAAAAAGAAACGTAACTAAGATGAAATATTAAAATCAATTTCGATACAAACAACCTTTCAACATTCGGCCTTTCGACACATTCGGCCTTTCGAAATTCGGCCTTTCGACACATTCGACCTTTCGACGTTCGGCCTTTTTACACATTCAACTTTCGACACATTCAGATTCCGACACATTCAGCCTTTCGACACATTCGGCCTTTCGTTATTTGGCCTTTCGACATTTGGCCTTTCGACCCTATTCCGACTAATTTAACTTAGAATTGTAGAGGCTAACGGATCCGGTAACTCTCACGGGCATGCGGGAGCTCGCTGGCTCTCCCCCGGCTTTCGGGGGACGTACGAGCCGGGATCAGCAAACATGTCGCACTGCGTGCTGCCCGTAGGGGCGGAATCTATTAATGACACCTACTAAAAGAAAAATAATTGCACTATTTTGTTTTGCAAGATTTTGTAATTGCAAATAAATACGTGGAATTGAGCATGGATCCACGATCAATTATCCATACGATCAACTGTTCATACGATCAATTGATCTACGATCAATAGTATATACGATCAATTCTATCCACGATTAATTGTCCATACGATCAATTGTATCCACGATCAATTGTTTCCACGATCAATTGTGTCTACGATCAACTTCTCACGTTCAATTGTAACACGATCAATTGTTTACGATGCGACTAATAAAATAAACCAAACAAAAGGTATTCCAGTCCAAAAATTTGTGACTAAATACTTTTCGAGAAGGTCGTTCAGTCCAAAAACACAAAGGGCATTTCAGTCAAACTGTTTTCTGACCGAAATACCTTTTTTCTATTGAACTTCCTTTTTAAAAGGAGTTATAGGCATAATATTTGTATGGACAATTTTATGACTGAAATGCCTTTCGTTTTTTGACTGAATGATTTTTCACTGAATTTCCGGAGAACAATTTTGCCTGGAATTCCTTTTTAATTGTTTGACTGAATTGCCTTCTCAAAAGATATTTCAGTCATAAATGCGAAAGGAATTCTAGTCAAAATAGTTTTGACTTGATCGCCTTTTTAGTTTTTTGCTTGAACTTCCTTCTAGAAACTCATTTCAGTCTAAAACTATTTTGACTGAAATTCCTTTCTGTTTTTGACTGAAATGTTGATGACTGGAATTCCCGGAGCCGATTAGATGCTAAATGCGCTAACTACAATATAAATGATTTTTTGTAAAACCGATAAAAGCTATGGTGGCTAGAACTAACAACGAAGCTCAATTTTAATTTATTGAACAGTTCGAGCAATGGCATAGTACTTTTTTTAAAGCAATTTGATGATCGTACTCAACCTAGTTAGGGTTCTAGAACCCTTTTGAAATTGTAAATAGTGAGTTTTGAAACTCTTAATATCATATTAATTGGTGAACTATAGTGACCGAATAGCAAGAGGATTTTGTAATTAATTTAATATGTATTAGGGGTCTAATTAACCCTATTATGGTTCTCACCTCACCGAGAAATACTATGCAAATGTGATTTGATTTGTATGAAATTTTTCGGTGAGGTGAGAACCATAATATGGGTCTAAAGCGTTTTGCATTTAACTCTTATTTTGTTAAAGCATAAGGTAAAAAGCTAGTTTTGCAATTTTTTATTATTTAGTAATGTAGCCTTTGAAAATATGTATGAATCAAACGACATATCGCATGCACAAATTTTAAAAATTGTAGTTAGCGCACTTTGCATCTAATCGACTCAAGTCTTAAGTGCATATAGTTTTCCAGACCGAGTTGATTGGCGGATTGAGCTGAACGTTGTTTTGAGGGTTACGTTTAAGGCTGAGTTGTTGTCGAGTAGGGTGTTGAGTTAGGGTTGAGCGATGGGGCTCAGTTGGGAATTTATGTATTTGGGGATTGTGTCGAAGGTTGAGTTGGGGTAGAGTTTAGGGTTGGATTGAGGTTTGAGTTGGTGTCGAGGTTAGGGTCGAGTTGAAGGTTTAATTTGATTTGATTTGAGTTTAGTACATTCACACTTGTAGTTTTCGAATCGAGTTGATTTCGGCAGTGAGTTGGCCTTTAATTTGGAGTTGCATTATAGAGGGTTGAGATTTTGTTCGAGCAGGGGTTGATTTGAAATTGAATTGGGTTTGAGTTAGTTTGCATTGGGGTCGAGTGAGGGTTCAGTTGGGGAATTATTTGTTGAGTTTGGGGTTTAATTAAGGGTTGATTTGTAGTTGAATTGGTGATTGAGTTGAAGGTTGAGCTGGAGATTTGGTAAGGGATTCAGGGGTTAGTTAGGGACTGATTTGGGAGTTGAGTTGACTTGAGATGAATTCAAGTAAGCGCGTAATTTTCCAAATTGAAGATCACTTCGTGAGGTTTCAGCTCTTTATATTTTTTTAATTATACTTGAGCAGTAAAGCGATTCACATTATTTTTATATTATGAAATAAAATAGAAACTAGACTGTTCACCTCATGGAATATCTTACGATTGTAGAGAAAGGATAGAAAAATGAGTTTTTCATTAGTTTAAAATAACGGAATTTACCTTAACAATAAGGAAAAATTACTATTAGTTTTAGGAAACATTCCTATATTATATAATTAGCGTTTTTAGCTATGTATATATAGATATAGTAGTGATTGCTACGTCACACATTTTACTAAGCAAATTTTAAAATCCGCCATATACTTACCTACAAGCTACAATTTTAAATACTAAATAAATCGAAAGTAATTTTTAGTTTTATTGGTAGTATTTTTTTTCTCCGTGCACAGTAGTTTCTTTAGAAATAAATCAATTATACTTTGAAAATCAAAATTATAAAAAAAAGAATGGCGATATATGTACATATGTATATTGTAAATGCGGCAATGGCCTCTCGAAGCTCTTTATACAAATGCCTCTATTATTTTAATGCTGATTAATGAAACACAATTATACATACTATGTATAATGAACTCAAAAAACGAAAAACACATTTTTAGATTTTCCAGTAACTCTTTTTACGAAAGCTATTTCCCTTTCAGTAATTATGATAAGTGCAAAATTTCTTTGTTTTCAAATGTTCAAGTTAATAAATTCTTAGCTAATGAAATATAGCTATTTATGATTACTAATATTGCGTCAATCATCAATTTAAAAAATTTCTTAATAATGTTCTCGGATAAAATTTGAATCAAGAATTTACAATAAATTAAAAATAATTTTCATGGGTGTGAAAAGAAATGAAAATTTTCCATCCAAAAACAAACAGAAAACATTTTTATTCTGATAGTTTTTCGGTTTTTCATTGCTTTATAAGACACGAATTTAATTTAGATTTTCTTCTTTTATTATTGGATTGTCGATACTGTTGATCATGTTATTCGCGTATATGTATTACATATAATAAACCAGCGAATATTTTGGTATTTTATACATACATATGATTTAGTTATAGTCGAAACTATTATACACATACTCGTAAAGCCATAAGTTTTTGTGTTTTATGTTTTATTGTAAGTTATAGTTCTATTGGAATTTCGACTAGATAATTCATTGTGTTTTACGATAAATGTATTTTGAAAATAGTCTTTCCTTGCATTTTGAAATTTACTCGAATGTGTCTTTATGAATTACACGGAGTTAAGAAATGCTGTTCTTTTTTGTAGAGATCTATTACAAAATGTGATTAAAGCTTTTTGACTTAATCGACTAAACTATCTAAACTAAAAAACAATTGAAGCTTCTCCCAGTATCTCATAGGCAGCAACCGAAAAGTCAATTTACGAGCTTACTTTTCAGACTTTTCGGGTATTGTGAATTTCTTTTGTTCGACATTTACTTTATTACGTTTAAACAAATGTAATGTCCAATAGACGCCAAACCACCATGTGAAAATGTAAATGCCATATTTATAAATCGCAAAGTTCTACCTGAAAATTTATTGGTTGATTTGCAATTGTGCAGTGAACAGGATTCCCAAATATTTCACTAAGAAACCTGGGGGTATTTCTGAATATGATACGAATTCGAATGTATAAGTTTCAAATCTGATTCAATTCTAATTCAATTCAAATAAGAATATTTTACTTTCGTATTCGTATCTTATTCAGAAATAGCCCCCCTTAAAAATTCTTGAAATCTTTCGTTGAATTGGTTAATGCGAATTTCTAATTCTGGAACAAATTTTTAAAAGTAGGGATTTGGAAATTCTTCTCATCCAGCAAAACAAGATTCAAAACGAGCCAAATTATTTGGTTCTAAATCAGTTTTAACAATTTTAAGGTTTAAATTTAATTTGTTCAAATGTGCTAGCAAATCATTCTTATGAATGCAATTATATGCCAACGTCTTTGATTTACTAATTAATAATTTTGTATTATCGCTACCATTTATTTGCGTTTCCAAAAAATTCAAGATATTCTTTCTCAATTCAAAAAATCGATTCAGGCAGTTTCCTCTGCTAAGGAAACGACTTGCGTACGTAGAGTCACATCTTCGTAAGCTGCTTCCATTTCTTAGGTGCTTTAATATTAAATGCTTTTGCACATATAGTGATAGAAAGACACATTAGTATTCTTCTTCTTCTTTATTATCCCTTTTAGAACGTTAATTTTCCCTATCATGGCAAGCGCCCCATCGGTACATACTCCGGAATAACTTTTCAAAATTCCAAAATTTTGGGTTCAACTGCATTAAATTAAATATATCTGTGCCTTTGACTATGCAATGGTATGCAACTCAGAAGCTCTTCGTAAATATTAAATTTTTCGGTAATAATCCGCATAAAAATTAGCAGCTGGTTTTTGTCAGATACATTTGTGGATACATCTGTGTGGACTCATCAATTGTGGACTCATCAAAACCTACTTTCTGTTAATAATTTTTTAAGTTTAGCAACTAAATCTTCAAAATTAATGTTTTTTTGATTTTGCGATATTATACGAAACGATGTAGATGCTTTTAAAGAGAATTTCCGAATGTCAATTTCGATATATGATGATGTTGATGATGATGCAAAATTTGTCCTCATTTGATCGAACGTAGTTTTCTTCTCAGTATGTTTTGTAAAATCTTCGCTATGTTTTGTGCGATAATGTCTTTCGCAGTTAAATTTTCGGTCATTTGCAAACCCACAAATCAGACATTCAAATTTTTGGCCATTTAAAACAAAAAACTATTCTGACTTCCAGTCTAGTATAGAGCCCATTCGCTTCATGTTAAAGTATTAAGATAATTTCAATCAGAAATACAAATTATTTAAGTATTGCATTTATGTAGGTCTGAAAATTGTTTATTTTGGCAAGAATTTTAAAATTTTTTAACCGCGATGCTTTTGCCTTCAAAAGTGTAACATGACTAAATTTACAAAAAGGAAAATGCGAACAATTTGAATAAAATAAACGAAATTCGGTTGTTTCTTCCCAGCTAGACATTAATGATATGTGGTTTCAACAAGACGGTGCGACATGCCACACGGCGAGTCTAACAATCGACTTATTGAAATCTAAATTCAATAAACGTGTTATATCCAGAAATGGCCTTGTTGACTGGCCGCCTAGATCGTGTGATTTAACACCTCTATAGCCTTTTTTTTGTGGGGCTACGTTAAATCATTGGTCTATGCCAACAAGTCGACGTCGTTAGAGGAGCTCAGAGTCAATATTGAACGAGATATGACGGCCGTTTCTGTCGAAATATGTGGCCGAGTTATCGAAAATTGGGTTCAATGAATCGATACATGCAAATGTTCCCATGGTGGACATTTTGGTGGACGTGTTTTGATTGTACTTTGAGCCAATAATAAAATTTTCGAGATATCTCAAATGGTTTGCGTTTTATTTAAACAAAAAGTTGTCAAGTCCTTATTGGAAAACTCTATATTTAGAAATAAAACTGTTATTACTTCATTAATATATATTCATTTGATCATTTCTATATACATACTTTTCCTTTTAAAAATTGTTTAAATGTGATGAGTAAATTGAGCCAAGGCTGGGCTGGTCATCACTAGTCTAAATCAAAATCATCCGGAGATGGTGTCAGCAATATAGGACTTGAGAAAACACTCAAGACTGCCTAACTCCCTGCCTACACTCAGCTGATGGGAATATTTGAAATCGAACGTGCGATTTGCGAGCAACGCTTCACAAATATTTTGGTTGAGTTTATTTCGATGCACTTTAAAGTCATTTTTTGCCAGTTAATTATTCCAGGAAACGCTGAAAAACATACTTGCGGATGATCAGTTCCGATGAGATGTTGCAAGATAAGATAAGTCATTCAGTCTCACAGCCATATTCTTTTATCATATCGGCCGGATTGACCCCGTTTAATTTGGATATTTTTATGCACAAGTAGAAGCTAAATTTAAAGTGAAAGTGAGGAACTTAGGATGAAAACTTAGAAAATTGGATATTGAAAATTTAGGAAATAGTAATTTCAAAAAGTCCTTCAAAGTTGGCTTCAAAATTTTATATTTCGTTAAACTGTATACCTATATATAGTTACGTTGACCACTTCAACAGGAAATTCCTAGATTGACCATAAATTTGTGTAAAATCAAAAAAAAAAAAATCTCGATTTGAGTCTAATCATAAAATATAAAGGGCTGAAACCTCACGAGGGGATCAGAACTTCGGTCTTTGGTATCTTCAATAATGTCATAAAGTTGTATGTTTAACCAACATATATTTACTTATACAATAACAGCCAATCAGGATAAAAGCTTCAGTAACATGGGTACAGACATCCAATTTAAAACGAAAAATCGTATTCTAGAACTTTATACCAAAGTAGTATAACAAATTATACTGATACTTCTAACCGCTTAACTGACCATATTCCAGAAATTTATCCAAAAACTTATTTTAGAATCCCATTTCCAACACACATATCAAATTTCATCATAATCGGTTAAGAAATAGCCAAGTTCCATCCTACTTGGCCATATTCCAGAGCTTTATAAAAAATTATTTTAGAATTCCATTCCCAACACACATGGCTAATTTAATGATACCCGCGGTTAAGGCATAGCCAAGTTCCATCCTACTTGGCAATATTCCACACATATCAAATATTCCCCTTTCCATACTCATATCAAATTTCATTATAATCGGTTAAGAAATAGCCAAGTACCATCATAATTGGCCATATTCCTGAACTTAGTCAAAAAATCATTTTAGAATCCCATTTCCAATACACATGTCGAATTTCATTATAATCGGTTGAGAAATGAGCAAGTTCCATCATACTTGGCCATATTCTAGAACCTGATACAAAACTCATTTTAGAATCCCATTTCCATTACACATGTCGAATTTCAACGTAATCGGTTGAGAAATAGCCAAGTTCCATCATACTTGGCCATATTCCAGAACCTCATCCAAAACTCATTTTAGATTCCCATTTCTAACACACAAACCAAATTTCATAATAATCGGTTGAGAAATAGACAAGTTCCATCATACTTGGCCATATTCCAGAACTTCATCCAGAAATCGTTTCAAAATTCCAGAACTTCATCCAAAAAATATTTTAGAATCCCATTTCCAATACAAATGTCGAATTTCATCGTAATCGGATGAGAAATGGGCAAGTTCCATCCTGCTTGGCCATATTCCAGAACTTCATCCAAAACTCATTTTAGAATCCGATTTCTAACACACATATCAAATTTCATAATAATCGGTTGAGAAATAGACAAGTTCCATCATACTTGGCCATATTGCAGAACTTCATCCAAAACAGTTTTAGAATCCCATTTTCAACGCACATGTGATGAGAAATAGTCAAGTTCCATCATTCTTGGCCATATTCTAGAACTTCATCCAGAAATCGTTTGAAAATTCCAGAACTTCACCCAAAATACATTTTAGAATCCC
Source organism: Tipula helvola (assembly GCA_963556165.1). NCBI lineage: Eukaryota > Metazoa > Arthropoda > Insecta > Diptera > Tipulidae > Tipula > Tipula helvola. The sequence goes on along the minus strand of OY744483.1, from coordinate 192,597,935 downwards.
ATCTCCAATACAACTGTCGAATTTTAACGTAATCGGTTGAGAAATGGGCAAGTTCCGTCCTACTTGGCCATATTCCAGAACTTCATCCAAAACTCATTTTAGAATCCCATTTCTAACACACATTATAATTTCATAATAATCGGTTGAGAAATAGACAAGTTCCATCATACTTGGCCATATTCCAGAAATTCATCCAGAGATCATTTTAAAATCCCAGAACTTCATCCAAAAAACAGTTTAGAATCCCATTCCCAACACACATGTCAAATTTCATAATAATCGGTTGATAAATAGGGAAGTTCCATCATATAAAAAATGTGTTAACTATTCACTACACCCAAATCCAACCCCAACTCAACTCCAACTCAACTTCAACTCAACGCGCAAATTGACCCATAATTTAACCTTCAAATCAATTCCCAATTCAATGCCCAATCCAATAATCAAATAAATATAAAAAAATCGTAAATATTTGTAAAAGCAGATATTTTGGGTCAATTCGTATGGCAGGTACCCCAGCCCCTTGACGTACAGTCTCCAAAAGCTTTTGAAATCTCCGCCTTGACCATAGAAACAGATTGGCGAAAAAAAAATCCAAATCGGACAAGCCGTTCTCGAGATACCATGGGTCCAGACATCCAGACATCCAGACAGACGGACGGACATTTTTTTTTTTTTTGCATTTTCAGACTCAGGGACTTTCAAAACGTCGAGAAAAGTGGTTTCGGACCAACCAAATTTTTCGTCATTTTTGACAGGATTTCAATACTTTGGTCTTTTTAGACCGAAGTTATAGGTTAACGAAGTAGAAAATTTAGTCGTGACTGTATTTAAAAAGAAAATATTTCACGATTGAAATAATTTTACTAGATACAATTAAGAGATCAGTTGTTTAGTGGCGTTTTAAGAGAATTTACCACAAATTCTTCTTCTGAATAATACAGAAAGCAATGCACATACAAAATATGTAGTATGTTGTTATTTTTAAATCATTAGAAAATGATTTGGTTTTCTTTCTTTCAAAGAAATACGGTTTATATCATAGCACAGAGCTGACAAAGTTTAAGACGTTCTTTATTTTCTCCATTTCCAACAAAATTGGCAACAATTTAATGCATCGCATTATTTTCAAGATTATGTTTTTCGAGTTTTCTTATTTTCGAGATTTTGTCGCTTTCGAAATTTTTACGAACTGTTTTCCAGATTTTATTCTTTCTACAAAATCTGGTGATCCTCAAATATCACATATAACTGTACAATAAAATAAAACGAGATATGTATATTGTGGCGCCCAGACTATACCTTCCCGTGATATCTTGGCAATTTTCATTATTAAATAAAATTGATTATCATCTAGATCTCGATATATCAAGTTCACAGACAACGTTTGCGAAGCGAATATAAATTTCTAGTATTTTGATAACTTAATTTTGTTAATTCAAACATTAAATTAATGTTAATTTCACGATAATTAAATCGATAATAATATTTTATTTATATTAAGTTTTGTGTTATATTTTATATATCTATAATATGTATCTAATTTTCTTTTGATATGTAAAAGCAATATTTAATTTTTTTTAATAGATCGTGCAAAGCTCTTCATCGATCTTATGATATTTTTTCAATCATTTAGATTGTATTATCGATTTTATTTGCGGTTTTAGCACAAGATAAACACATTACTCATCATTCAAATACGGTAGTCTTTTGTTCCCAAAAGTCTAATTAGTGTATCTTTATAAACAGAATTAATAAACTTTAAATATAATTATATCACCTTGATCTAAAAATAAAATATTTAATGATTAATCAACCGCAGAAGCAAATTAGCGAGAATCACTCTAAAAGTTCTTAACATTTACCGGTTGTGTGGTCAATACACAAATAATTCAAGTGTTGCACGAAATATGCTAATTTAAATTTTTCACATAACTATTTTTCATATAAATTATGTACGAGTATGTATGTACAGTACATTGCAGTGTTCTAAAATCTGTATTGTACAATCATTGAAGTGTTAACTCGATTTCTAATATTTTTTTTATATGAACTTCAAAACTTAATAAAAATATTGAGGTAAAAACTTAATGTTATAACGCGATTGAACTAATGCGAGCGGCAATTAACTAAATTAGTCAATGTTCAATGGACATGAAGGTGAAGGTGAATATTGTTTACAGTTTTTTATTTTGATTTTAATTTTTACGGTTTATAACATAAATTTTTTTTAGCAAAACCATACATGTTTATCAATTAACATTATCAAATCACCGAGTAAGTGCTCTTGTGAACATACAAGTAAGGGACGAAAATAAAATTCACTTTATAAAATTATAGAAATCTAAAAAATTTATCTATTGGTGCAATATTGGACTAGATAAAACATAAATTGCATAACTTTGTTGAATATTCTGATAACAAAATTTACCAGTGAACAGGTACGTATTTGTTAAACACTTAAACTAAAAACTTTTTAGCAGCGCTTTAAAATAAATAATAGTTTAGTTTATAAACTATAAATTCTATTTGTGTTTTACCAAAGTCTACTTGAGATATCTAAGAGGGCCTCCATGTTCAAAATAAGCTTTATTTAAGGTATCAAAAAAACGAAAAAAAACGTTTACTTCATTATATACTTTGTATGGAGAGACATAATCTCAGGTTTACTATTACTGCAAATCGAAAGACATTTGATTCAGGGATGAAATTGACATAAATGCCAAAGTACTAAAAGTTCAGCAACAAAATACAAAATTTGGGTTTAAAGTACTTCTATGACTTTTTAAGGCGCTTACAAATTTCACTGGAAGATATCAGTAGATGCCTCTATAGTTTTATATTTTGTTTCTAAATTGGTCAAAAATTAGCACGAATCAGGTAATTTTTGCACATTGGTATTTCAATTTTTTTGTGTATTATAAGAAAGAAGAGTTTTGAGGCAAGAGCGATCAGCAAATTAATTCGACCCGGTAAACTTTTTTAAACTAGCCTCATCAGAGAAACAACAGCCGATTCTACTTTTACCATACTGTTATGATTATTAAGTAGCATTACCTGACTTGGGACTTTTTTTTGCTTTTTTATTTTTTTTTATTTTAGATAAAAAGTCGACAAATTTGACTTGACATAATACATAGTAGAGTAATACTTAAAATGAAAATATGTACAAAACAAATTTTAAAAGAAAAAACAAATAAAACATTTAAAAAAAAATAATTAAAATTGAAAATACTTTCAGGTCGGAGCTAAATGTTGCTTCAACCTACGTTTAAAGTCATCTTTGCTTAAGTACAAGTCGAAGAGATAGTTAATTTTATTAAAGCTCTTGGACATCATGTTTACTGGTTCATTGTCACCATAGTTTGTTCTGTGTTTATTCAGATGCAGGAACTCATGATCTCTTAAATTCCTACTCGGTGCCTTTATTACAATTGATTCCAGTATAGACGGTGCATCGATTTGATCTAGTAAAATATTTCCAACAAACGGATACTTCAAAAGCTCTCGTCTATTTTCCAATGTTGTCATTTTATAGGATTTGCATCCAGTAAAATATGGTGGCAATCGCTTTAGGTTAACTTGGTATGGTACATTTAGGTCATAATCCCATTCATTTTTGCACATTATATAGCGTATAAGCTTTTTTTGGATACTTTCAATATTTTTAATATGTTCATCGTAAAAAGGACACCAGACATTGACAGCATATTCAAGTTGAGATCTGACGTAAGCATAATACAGGATCTTAATTGCCTCGAGGTCATAAATATATCTCGTCCAACGCTTAGTAAAACCAAGCATGAAATTAGCTCTAGCGAAGCATTGCTCAATGTGCTTAGTAAAGCACATGTTTTCAACGAAAGTAACCTCTAGGTCTTTAATTACGAATACTTTTTGTAAAAGTATGCCATTAATTTGATAATGTTGTATAACAGGGTTAATTTTCCAATGGAATGATAAACTCCTACACTTGTTCATGTTGAGACTGAGAAGGTTACACTCACACCATTTCGCTAGATTGTCGATGTCATATCGCCGATGTTTTCTATTGTTTTAAAGATTTTGAGATCATCTGCAAACATTAATACCTTAGAATGCTATATTACTTCAGTAATGTCGTTGATGACAATTATAAAGATCCAAGGACCAACATGAGAGCTTTGTGGTACCCCTGAGCTAGCATGAATTAATTCCGATCTGCTATCATTAAGCTCAATTTACTGAATGCGGTTACTCAAATATGATTTAAATCACGCAACAAGCTGTTTAGAAAAACCGAATCTGTATAACTGTTTCAACGGTTTACAATGACTGATGGAGTTAAAGGCTTTCACAAAGTCAGTATACACCACATCAATTTGCTTATGCTTTTCAATTTCTTTAATGGTGTAGCTGATAAATTTAATAAGATTTGTTGATATTGATCTTTTGGATATAAAAACATGCTGATGCTGTGAAATGAATCGAGGAACCAATGATCTGAATGAGTTGCATACTACAGTTCAAATAATTTGGGTATTGAAGATATTGATGTAAGTCCTTTGTAACAAGAAACATCATTTCTAGCTCCTGTTTTAAAAATTGGTGTTACTCTGGTTACTTTGCATTTCTTTGGAAATACTGCTAGTTTTAAAGACTGATTAAATAGAAGACACAGAGGAAATGCCAACGTCATGAAATCCTTTAACAATGAAGCTGGAATACCATCAGGACCACATCCATCTCTGAATTCTTCTAGAGCTCGATGAATATCCTCTATTTTAATCCGTAGTGTTAGTATGGTTACGTTGTTTCCACCATTGTTTGGATTTTCATACTTATCAATGTCTTCCGGCCTATAAACTGATTGAAAAAACTCCGCAAACATGTTTGATATAACCTGCGGGTCACAAGATTTACGTTCCTTGAATATCATACACACTGGGTAACTATTAGATTCACGTTTTTCCTAAAAAAATCTCCAAAAATGTTTTGGATCTTTTCTAGCTAATGTAGCTTTTTGGTTACACGCAGTGAATTTATGTTTGCTTTCCTCGGAACAGAATTTCAGATTTTGTTTGTAAGCCTTGTCTTTTTTATTCTTTAGATTGATGAGTTATATTATGGAACCATGGAGGATATTTGTTTGGTTTGGCCACAGCGGTAGGAACAAATATTTCTATGTCCATAAATAAGATTTTGTAGAATTTCTCCACGTTAACATCTATTTTGCTGCTGTTAAGTTCATTTTCCCAGTTAATCCCCTCAAGAAATTGATTAAGATTCATTGTGTCAGCTTTTCTGAAGTTGTAATACGGCTTGCAGTTTTGATATTTTAACATTGTTGCCGTTGCTTTCAAAAATTACTTCGAAGGCTTAATGGTGAATATCATTACTACCGATTGGTGATGGTGATTCATTTACTTTAAATAGATTTCACTCATTTGTAAAAATCAGATCTAAAATTCTCTCTATGCCATTTTGGATCTCGCAAATTTGGCTTAGATTTATGTCAGAAACCGTATCGATGAACAGACATTTTGTTTCCGACCTTACGTTTAAAGGTAAAATTTCGTCCATTTCTGCATCACATGACTGCAGCTAATAGCTGGAAAATTAAAATCTCCCATGATTAAGATGATGTCAGATGGATTAGCAGCATTGTTGATTTCCATTATTGTGTCGCAGGTCGCAGCAGGCCTGTAAGATGAAATCGGTGAGCCAGGCGGAATATGCAACATATATGAAAATTGATTTTTTGTTGATTGTAATTTTAACACATAATTGCTCGATGGACAGGTTCGATATTTCAACTAACTCATTCGATAATAATGTATCGACCGCTATGAGTACTCCTCCACCAGATGTTTTAGCACTTGTTTGCGGTGAACGGTCGCATCTATAAACCACATATTGGCTGGGAAAGAATTCAGAACTTAGGATCCCACTGTTAAATAATGCTTCACAGATGATATAAACCGGAAACAGCGTTTTTAATAGAAAATTGTGAAATTGAGCGGCTTTCGAAGACATTTTATTAACATTTTGGTATTAAAATGAGTGGTTTATTATTTTTTTTTGGTTGGGCATTGGTGTAGAGTTCTCATGATGCAGGTTCTGTTGATTTGTAGTTAAGGTTAAAGTTGGGCTTTGGCCGGGCTCCAATTGCGAAAATTTTTTGCGAGGAGTTATCCACTCGAATTCTTTCATTAATAGTCCAGGTGGCCACATTGCTGATTGTAACGCAGTTGTAAATTGTTCAGCAGTTGAACTCACACGAAATGACACGTAGTCGTAAACTAGGCCGTTTACTTCTTTGGGTGAGATTTTGACGCACACAGCTTCATCCAGTTTCATTTTATTATTAATAAAATTTTTGAATTGCTGTTTTTGACCGATTTTGCTATTCTACTAATAAATGCCATCGTCATGCGGCAATAGAATCCCGACGGATCGCTGGCCTTTTTACAGGTATCCCCGGTTGTGATATAATAACTTCTGGTATGACATTAGAAGGTTTGGTCAGAGCGAGCGTTACGCTGGTAGTTTCATCAGTTTGTGTTTTCGATGATGGAGTAGGTTGTAATATATCCACTGAATGAATGGTTGCGAGAGCCCTGGCCTGACCGTACGTGTTACGCGACGTTCATCTGTATTAACAGGTGGCTTAATGGCGTTTATAGCATTTTTCAAGGACTCTTCTATTATGGCAATCCTTTTGAGTGAACTTTCCATTCCTTTTGTTGAACAGAATCGTTCATAGAGTTTTAGAATTATGATGGAACTTTGGAATTCGATTATTTTAGAATCCTTAATAGTGCGCCAGTGAAAAAGACACTGAACTATATAGAAGTTTGTTAAAATTGAAATACAAATTTCAGGATTTGATACAACTTAAAAATTCCAAAACAAATTCATACAGCTTAGAATTTTATAAACTTTCAAATGGTAAAATAATAAATGGTATCCTCATAAACATTTAAAATAGAATTTGGTTAGGATCGTGGAATTTGAAAAAATAGTAATTTGCTCTGGGCGCACCAGTAGCTACTAAAATATGTTGTATACAATTTTCTTGCAAAAATTTTTTAAAATCCGTGGAGGTAAAATTACTACCGCGATCGGTTATTAAACGTTGGGGTCGACTGTACTGTTTGAAATAAATTGTTAAACAATCAATAGTGTCTTTTGCACTGGTGGTTTTGGTAGCAAATAGACGCACAAATTTGGTAAATCCGTCAATGATTGAAAGAATAAATCGTTTCTTTGTTTTGGTTGGTTCTAATAGCCCATAAAAATCAGTATGCACTGTATGAAATGGTTTATCTCCTTTTGGGATAGAGTGAAGGAAACCTTCAGGTTTTCCACTAGGAATATTATAGTTAATACACTTCAAACAATTTTTAATGTAATAGATTACCTTTTCCCTCATATTAGGGAACCAATAATTCCGCCCTATAAATTCTAAAGTCTTTTATATTCCAATATGACCCAAATGATCATGTGAGTTTCGAATTACTTGGGGTTCCATTACTTCAGGAACATAGAAACGAATTTTATATTTTGAAACTTTACGATAAATTAAGCCGTCACGCAATTCGAACAATTTGCTTGTTTTTTTTTTCTAATTCCTGTCTCAAACTTTCTAACCCAGGATCTTGATATTGGAGGATTGCCAAAGTTTGCTCAAAAGGGTTTTCTTCTATTACCAGTATTGATTCAGAGCGGCTTAAAGCATCAACATGCTGCATGCGTCGTCCTACTCTATGTTCTATAGTATAGTCGAATTCTTGCAATTCCAACGCCCACCTGGCAATTCGAGGATTAATTAATTTTTTATTTAGTGTTAATGTAATTGCATTACAATCCGTTATAATTTTGTTCGTCCGTATAAATATACTCGAAATCGGCGTAAGGCATAAATTATTGCTAAGCATTCTAACTCATACGAATGATATCTTGATTCACATGCCGTAGTTCTTTTTGAAAAATAAATAGCTGATGGGATGAAATTTCAAATCTTTTTTCTTCTGCAATAACATTGACCCGAAACCATTTGCACTTGCATCGCAGTGCAATTCTGTCTCGTCTTTGGGTGAAAATATTGCCAAAATTGGTTCTTCAATTGAATCGGTCTATGCGAAAAGGTCACATCTACTTTTTTTCAGAAATACCGCTTTTCTTTCTACTACACTCTAAATGAATAAACTGACATTTCTAGTGCAAACGGCAAAACCCACAACAGTTGTGGGTTTTCCCGTTTGCACTAAAAATGTCAGTTTATTCATTAGGAGTGTAGTATAAAGAAAAGAGTTATTTCTAAAAAAAAGTAGATGTGACCCTTTCGCATAGACCGATTCAATTAATTTTGATTTTAAATTATTAAATGATTCCATTTGACTAATACCAAATTCAAATTTTGATTCTTTTTTCACAAGGTCTTGTAAAGGTTTGGCTATATGACAAAAATCTTTTATAAATTTGCGGAAGTAAGAAGACATGCCTAAAAATCTTTGAACCTCTCTTAAATTCTTAGGGTACGGATAATTGTAAATAGCGTCTATGTTTTTACGATTTGGACTTATACCTTGTTCGGTTACAGTATAACCTAGATATTCAATTTTTTTGACCAAAAACTCACACTTATCCAATCTCAATTGTAATAAATTTGCTGTAAATAATTTTAAAACTTCCTCAAGAATTTTAAGATGTTCATTTATAGTCACCGTTGCAATTAATATATCATCAATATGTATTATAATTTTGTTTTCCTTTAACAATTTTGAAAATACGGAACTGATAAATTTTTGGAATACGGCCGGTCCATTTTTTAAACCAAATGGCATTCTTAGATATTCAAATTGGCCAAATGGTGTTACAAAACTCGTATATTTAATGCTATCTTGAGCCATGACGACATGGTGAAATCCGCTTTTTAGGTCGAGAGCGGAAAAGAAAATTTTCCCCTGTAAATAATCTAACAAGTCTTCAATTACAGGCAAGGGATAATTATCCCTTAATGTCAATTTATTTAACTGCCGATAATCGACACATAATCGTTTTTCTGTCTTCTGTTTTTTATTAATAAGCACAATTGGAGAACAATAAGGTGACTCGCTTTGTCTAATAATATTTTTGTCTAACAATTCGGTAATGATATTTGAAACTATTTCGCGTTCTGAATAAGATAATCTTCTCGGCACTGAACTAAAATATTCGTGTTTGACCAATGAAATTTGCATTTCGTAATCTGTTGCTGGCGTATCGGGTTTGGGACAATCTAAATAATTTTCTTTAAAAATATCTATGACTTTCATTCTTACATTATAATCTAAATTCAAATGTCAATTTATCAATTTCTTCTAAATTACCCTCAATCAATGATATATTTAAAATTTCGCTATCGGAATCCATTTTATCTTTTTTTACTCCTACATCGAAATTACCAATTCTGATTTCGGTTTCACACATGGCAAGAAAATCTCTTCCAACAATTAAATTATGCGACATAGTATCTTGGGGGACAACATGCAGTGCCATACAATATAATTTATCACAATATAATACACTAACATTAACAATTCCAATTATTCTAAGTTTACTTTGGTTTATACCTGAATATTCACAATCAGTATCTTTTACAATATCGAAACAATCAGTCGGAATACAATTTTCCTTAATGATACTGATCGGACTTCCCGTATCCACCAAAGCAGACAAATTCAAACCCTTAACATTTAAATCGTTTATAAAATTTTTTAAATCAATGTATAACTATACCTGTACTATTTATTGGCTTTTCCTCCGTACATAAATTTACCGTTTTCTCTTTATTCTTGTCTGGGCACTCATAGATTTTATGACCGGCACGTCCACAGTTTATGCAAGATCCATAAAGTCTTTTAGGTTTTGTACAATTAGTTGATATATGTCCAATTTCGCCACAGTTGTAGCATCTAGGTTTCGGATTGGACATTGCTGGTTTGAACGTTGTTCAAATTTTTCCCGAAGCTCAACTTTGTTGATTCTCGTATGATACAATAATTCCATTTCATTCAAAAGCTCTGTTAAATTTAATTTTATATTCTCAGCTTTAGAATGAAACCATTCTGCCGCTTTCCCCTCCAATTTATTAATCACCTCAAATTTTAGCTCATCTTCCTCGACTTTGTAAGTATCCCGAATCAAATTAATTTTTCCTATAAAAGTTTGGAAATTATCTCCTGGTCCTCTAAACGCTGATAATAATTTAGATAGATCCAAATTACGTCTCTCTTTTTTTTCGCTACTTAAATTCTCATTTGTAGACACTACTTCATTATGAACTTCCCTTTCTTCCATCTTTTTATTCAAATTATCCACCATTTGTCGTAAACGTTCGTTTTCCAATTCTCTTTGTTCGTTGACTATGTCAATCAGGTGCTGTTGTAATTGCCACTTGTTTGTGTTATCCCCAAATTCAACATTGAATGTACTAAGAGTAGTCTTCAGCTCTTCCACAGTTAATTGTAAAACTTTTGAAATACTCAACATTTTATATTTTTACAAGTTTCCGACAACAATTAATTACAGCAATCGTCACACAATACAATAGTGTACACAATATTAATGTTCAATAAGATTATTTCGGCTTTTTATAGACACAATATATTAATAATAATGGCATTCACAACATTTTCGACTTGTCAATCAGAAAAATGAAGAGGCCAGTCATTTATAATATATCTACCAAAAAAAGTAGAAATATCAAAATCCCCCCCGTACTTTAACCCCAGAGTTAATACAAAATGTATTTTGACTCTAAAAAAGAAAACCTTTCCTTGCGTTTTCGTGGGTAGTTTGGTTTCGTACTGATAATCTCAAAACAAAAAGTTCGATCTACTCATCAGGTAGCTACGACCAAACTACAAAAATACAATTCCAACTCCATACTTTAAGTATGAAGCAAGAGTGTAGTTGACTTAGCGAATTATAAATAAATTCACCAAATCAAAAAACACAAGGAAAACTTTTCATTTCTGTGTGCTCCATGCCAACACGAATAATAGAAAGAGAAGTTTAGTTGTTTGTATTAAATCAATAAGATGAGAAAGTTTTCCTTGTGTTTTTTGATTTGGTGAATTTATTTATAATTCGCTAAGTCAACTACACTCTTGCTTCATACTTAAAGTATGGAGTTGAATTGTATTTTTGTAGTTTGGTCGTAGCTACCTGATGAGTAGATCGAACTTTTTGTTTTGAGATTATCAGTACGAAACCAAACTACCCACGAAAACGCAAGGAAAGGTTTTCTTTTTTAGAGTCAAAATACATTTTGTATTAACTCTGGGGTTAAAGTACGGGGGGGATTTTGATATTTCTACTTTTTTTGGTAGATATATTATAAATGACTGGCCTCTTCATTTTTCTGATTGACAAGTCGAAAATGTTGTGAATGCCATTATTATTAATATATTGTGTCTATAAAAAGCCGAAAGAATCTTATTGATTTAATACAGACAACTAAACTTCTCTTTCTAATATTAATGTTCGTTCGATTTTTTTTTTCTTTCACCCTCTTTGTCTTTTATAACTGTTTTTTTTTTCAAGTTTAAACACGTTTTTTATTTTTTTAATTTTGGTGAACCCCACATCTGAAAAATTGTAAGAGGGTTCCAAAATGGTTTAATAAAACACTTTGCACTATATTTATTTTTTAAATTCAAATATTTTAATATTTATTCACTAAACCAAACCATATATATTTCTGATTTTATACAACTCAATAGTTATTTATTATCAATAATGAACAATAAAAAATATGCGTCTTCTCCAAATCGACGATCATATCACAATGTTCTCTTTTTCTATATTTTCCCTACAAACCTGCATACCTAAATACAGTAACAAGAACATAATATACAGTCTGTTTACGTAATTATAAATCAAACCGCAAGGTGGCCGACTTTTCCTTACAGCTGATACATTAGGTATGAAAATGGCTGAACAGAATCTCGATATTCATATACCGCATAAAAAAAAATCGCACACAAAAAAAAATCGCACAAAAAAAGACCGCACAAAAACAGGTTTGACTGTATATTCTTTTCACATCCCTATCATATTTTTTTTCTTAAATTTTATAATATTTTCTTAAATTCCAGTACTTGTGTTCAATATTATAAAGTAAAATAAAAAGCCACGAAGAAAATATTGCACACCATCTCAAATTTGACATTTTCAACAACATTTTGACATAATTCATATATTTTTAATAAATATTTTTGTGTTCGGATTTTTTAAACCTACTAAACTATGGGCAGCGAATATTTCTTAGGTTTATCGTATATAAATGTTGCGTATATTCCAAATGCTTTTTTAAACAAAAATAAAAAGCTACAAAACAATTTATTTATAAAAATGGTTATATTAAATGATTACAAAAAAAAAACACATACATATTCAATAAAAGATAACCAATGAAATTAATATTTACTGGATCTACCCTTGGCTGTGATGACATCCTTAATCCGAGTCGCCATGGAATCATAAAATTACTGCAAATATGCTGTTGAAATTTCTTCGCATCTACTTTTTCAGTTAACTTTTTCTGTTCTTTAAGAGTTTTTAGTTTATATTGCCTAATCTTGTATTGTATGAACCCCCATAATTCTCTGTATTGTCAAAGTCTGGACTATGTTCTGGCCATGGTAGTGACTCAATCCCCAAAATTTGTTTAAATTCTGTTACCTAAAGGAAAATGGCATTATAAATAAACATTCTTATATTACCAACAACGGCTATATCTTGCAAGGCGTGATTTGTGAAGTGGAGCCGAATCATCCTCAAATATTGAATTTGTAAAATTTTGTGGCTGATCCTCAATGGGCGGAACGACGCAGATTTCAACATTTTTGTTTTGTATTTTACTCCATTTACAGAACCTTCTAGAAGGTGAATAGATCCCATTCCAAAAGCTGTTATGGATCCCCAGACCATAACGTCTGAGGAATGTTTTAATGTCAGCAAAATGCATTGTGTCGAATATCGTTTTCCTTTTCGTCGCCGAACTATCATCCTTCCGCCCGACCCAAATAAAGTAAATTTGAACTCGCCCGAAAATACTACTCTCCGCCAATTCTCGGATATCCAATTTTTCCGTTCATTTGCAAATTTTAATCTTTGAGGTCTCATTTTTAGGGTAAGGAGCGATTTTTTCAATGGTCGACAAGCGTTCAAACCTAGTTTGTTTAATCTTCTCTGTACAGTGCGAACCGAAATTAAGACGTTAGTTTTTGCTAAAAGGTCTCTTCTTCACAGAAAAGAAAATGAGCGCAAAACCCAAAAACTTAGAATAAACAAAAGAGACAAAGTGAAAATAAACCAATTCGTACATTTTTATGGCGCTGGGAGTATTGTATCTACTCGCAAATAAGAATTTATTTTAAAGAAAATTTTCAGTAGAAAAATACAAACAAATAAAATTTAAGTCATCAGAAAAATTTTAGGGAGAAATCCATGGATTAAATAACAAAGCTTTAATGTTTGAAAATGCTCATGTTTAAAATGCTTTATAAAAGTAACAGTGGTAAGAAGTCAATTAAAAATTCACAATAATATTTGCTGAAGTATTCTTAGTAACTAACAACTATACAGGGTGATTGGGTTTGGGATGCTGACCCGTCAAGGGGTGATTCCTTGGCTTATTCTGAGAAAAAAATCGTATGTGGAGGAGGGGTCCATTTTTGATATCCTTCGAGATACAGGGTGTTTAAAAAATTTGGTTCAGAAAAAAAGTACACTCAAATATTAAACTGTAACTTCCAAAATACTTATCGAAGGGCAACCAAGTTAGTCTTATTTGATTGGTAATTGTATAGGCTCTTATTAAGATTCAGGTGGTTATCTTACATCTGTATCCGTTTGAGAGCTATGATGTTTTAAAGTAAAAAAAAATATTTTTTTTTTATAAAATTGAGTTTTTCTCAGAAAGAACCGTTATAATTTTTTATTTTTTTTATTTTATTTTAATTCACCAGGACCTCCCCTACAATCCCCCAATACAAAGTTTGAGCCTAGGAGTTATAAAAGGTGCTCAAATTGCCCTCCTTTTGATTGAATATCGGCTAATATTCGTTTCAGTATACCTTTGGTTATTTGTTATTTCATTTCTTGGTAATTCTTTCCTTATCTAGTGTGCTGCTGTGTGGATTCGTTGTATGAGTTCTACTTTTGTTTCAATTTTTTGGAGTATACAAGCGTTTTCATTGTTCCCCATACATAAAAATCCAATACCGTACGATCGGCCAATGAATTGGACCATTTCTTCCAATCCATTTATTTGGATAATTTTGGTTTAACCAATTCTTAACATTTTTATCGTAGCGACAAGGTGCACCATCATGTTGTAATGTGTGCGAGACTCTACTTAAAATAGGAACATCATCAAAGAGGAGTGGCAAATCCTTTTGTAAAAATGGTAAATAACGATCACTATTTAATCTCGATGGTAATATGAATGGTACAATTATCCCCAATTACACCAGCACATACGCGGTGCTGAAATAATGTTTGTTTTTTCGAATGAGGATTTTCAGCAGCCCACTCGAGTAGATTCTGAAAGTTTGTTATGTCATCTCTTGTGAATTATGATTCATCCCGCCACAGGATACGTTTCACAAAACTATCATTGTCCAAATTCCTTTCCATCAACCAATTAATAAACCCCAATCTTTTATTGCGGTCTATATCGCTAATAGTTCTTGAACGGGTGTTATATGGTATGGATGAAGATTCTCCTTGTGTAATTCTTGATGAATTCGGTAGCGAGAGACTTTCAATTGTACTGCGAACTTCCTTATGCTAATAGAAGGATTTGTTGTTACATTACGAATTATTTCTTCGTCGACATCCAAATGATTTGGTGAGACTGAAAGGGGCTCCGCCCGGGTATTTGATGTTGTTATGATATCTCGCAGTTTTCTATATGAATATTTGTAAATACTCTTGCGTCACGAACGCGACCTCTCCCACAAAGTTTGTAGGCAAAGAGGTAAGAAACAAGGAAGTGTTGCGTAGCAATGCATGCAGGTGTAGACTTTAGTATGAAAATGTTTAATTTTTGTTAATTCAACATTTAAACAAAGGAAGTGATAATCGCCTACTGTTTTAGTGATCAAAAAAAAAATTGTTACAATATTAACACTTCAACATCTCTTAATTAGATTGAGAATAATCGATATACGTAAAAAACTATGGTACGTGGGTACAAATAATGTATTGGGAGATTGTAGGAGAGATCATGGCGAATTAAAATTAAATAAAAAAATTATAACGGTTTTTTTTGAGGAAAACTCAATTTTATAAAAAAATATATTTTTTTTTACTTTAACCCTTTCAAACGCCATTTAAAATTGACTTTCTTCCAAAAATAAAATACGTAGCACAATTATGCACTGCTATGATATGGGATTGCTCATAAAACTGTAGTGTGAACATAAATACATAAGAGAACGATCGCACAAGAGAAATGAGACAAAAATTAAAAATTACGGTTGGTCGAAGCGATGAAAGTTGATGTACAATATATTGTACAAGGCGTTTGAGAGGGTTAAAACATCATAGCTCTCAAACGGATACAGATGTAAGATAACCACCTGAATCTTAATAAGAGCCTATACAATTACCAGTCAAATAAGACTAACTTGGTTGCCCTCCGATAAGTATTTTGGAAGTTACAGTTTAATATTTGAGTGTACTTTTTTTCTGAACCAAATTTTGTAAACACCCTGTATCTCGAAGGATATCAAAATGGACCCCCCCTCCACATACGATTTTTTTCTCAGAATAAGCCAAGGAATCACCCCTTGACGGGTCAGCATCCCAAACCCAATCACCCTGTATACTTAAAAACTTTCGAAAAGTCTGTTTTAGATTAACAGCTAAAGTGATTTAAGCAATTTAAGTTTCTATACAAACTCCAAACTCCAAACTTCACTTTAAGCTCATTGAGCTACCCCTAAACATCAACTTTTCAAATTTTTTTAAAAAATATTCTTAGTTTTAATTATAATTTTCCTAGTTCCACAGATTCAGAAAAATCGAGCACCCGTGGAAAAAATCACATTTTGAAAAAATTAACTAGTCTAATTAAAACATATATACAACATGTATGCAGTACTCCATGTCAATCTCATCATTTCACGTCATTTGCTTTATGGCCTTTTGAAAATTCAAAACGGCGGCCGAGATATAGTGATGTTCAATAAAATCACTCGGAGATTTTTTTTTGCAAATTCTTAATTAACTTAAAATCGATTTATCAATTTTACTTTTTTTTATTTACATAGAATAAACATAAACTTGCAATTAAATATAAAAAATCATAGTTTTTAATTTATAAAAGGTTTATTAAAAAAATAATTCTTTTTATTTTACAAATAGGCTGTTCAAAATAATATAGCACAGTTAATTTCAAAATTCATTTTTAATCTTATTTGTGTATCAATTAACCTAACAAGTGCTTTTATTGCATAGTATTAATCGTGTGACCTTCCTTTCGAATAACCTCTTCCGTGCACCGAAACTCCCATATAGCTTACTAACTCCTGGTATTAAAGAAAGTACGTAGGATTTGTCTGAAACACACGGGAAAAAATAAACTGGTCCCCAGCTAAGAAAACGGACTTTTAATTCAAAAAAATGTACTTTTTCTTGATTTAAAAGCTAATTTTCTTATTTCATTCGAGTTTTTCTTCATTTCAAGAAACACAATTCTTACATGAAGAAAAACTCGATAGAAATAAGAAAATTAGCTTTTAAATCAAGAAAAAATACATTTTCTTGAATTAAAAGTCCGTTTTCTTAGCTGAGGACCAGTTTATTTTTTCCCGTGAATTTTTTCAAAATGATTGATGGCGCTGTAATCGACGAAATTCATTTTTTTCGATTTCTACCTACTGAGAACCTATGCATACGATTCTGCAATACTTTTGCCCACAAACAAAAATACCACGTTTTCATGAAAATTTTGAAATTAAAAATTTGTGAATGAAAAGGAGTTGAAAATGTTGTGACCTCCAGTGCTTTGTTGATTCCAGTTGATCCCATTATTAAAATTTGTTTTTTTTTAGCAATATGCTGTTCATTAATTTTTAAAGAAGTTGTTTCGTTATCATACAGTTATACGTCGTCCTGGTCGAGAATTTAAAATAGTTCATTACATGATTATAAGTGGGTTGGCGTATTTCATTGTTGAGATTTATGTTTGAAATTTGTAGTTTCATTCGCGTTATTGTTGTCTTACCTGCAACCATCCCTTATCTTCGCTGTATGTTTGACTTGAGCCATCCTCTCAACAACGGTTTTGTATACTACAGCCTCTAAGAACATTGCGGATAAATTAAAAGTAATATATAATAGTGCATTGTTGGTGAGATAGCTGAGCTTTCCCAATGTTTCAAAATATATTCCCATTGTAGAATTTTAAGTTGTAATATCAAACTTGTCTCCTTAGCAGTTGCTGAATATACCCCGAGCACACTTAATAGTGGAATCATAGTTAACAACATCAATTTGGATTGATAACAAGGTTTAGTTTTCCTTTTTTATCTTTTCAGGTTAGGAATGGCTTTTATTTTCTCTGCATCTATTTTCACCACATCGTCTACTTGCACTCGCAACCATATCCCCGATTGTTTTTACCTTCATGGTCGGGCGTTTCTGATGTCTTACCTTGACTTGTATTGGTGGTTTTGCTAATCGTGGTTGACAATACGATAATGGTCTCGGTAGTCAATTTTGTACCTTAAGGGTGTTTTCAATTGGGAGATGCGCTAATTTTGTCACTGGCCCTTTTTATAAGGGCGCTTCAGGAGTCGCGGATTGTTGCAACACGAACGATTCCGTCTTGTCCCGGGTGAGTTTCTACAACCCGTGCAGTAATCCATCTGGATGGTGGAAAGTTGTTGTCTCGAATTAAATCCATTTGTCCAATTTTTAAATCTGGTGTTTTAGTGGTCCAATTTGCTCGTTGTTGAAATTGATGCAAATGATTTCAGGATGGGTTATGATAGCAACTTCAATAATAATAAAAATATGACCTGGAGTTAAAACGGTCGTACCATCGGTCGGTCCATCACATGTATCATCGGTTGGTCATTGGTGGAATTTGCCTTGAATTAAAGCAAGCCTATATTTGGCAAGATAATAACATCTTCGAATGTTAATCCTATCACTCTTTTCAAATGATATTTTACTGATTTTATTGCTATTTAGTAACATGTTCCACAGTAGAAGCAGAGATAAGAATAAAGAGATAAACTATTGGGAACAATCCCATGGCCCCGCACTAATTGACTGATAAAAGCGACAATAGCAATATAAGCAGTAGCAGAAACACAACTCGTAACCCGACACATCATGCCATCTAGACGAAAATAGTAAATTTTTTATTTTTGCTATCACAGGCAGCAACAAGAAAAAAAATTGGTCTCATTGTATATAATTATCTTCACTACTACATAAACACACCCCTAGTAAAAAGCAAAAATAATATGATGAATGAAAAAACGATTTTTTCATGGTTATTGTTGTTGTAAAAGCGGTTTTATGTTTATTATGTATGTATATGTATTTGGTTATTGGTCTTATTTTTGTCTATGCATTTTTATGCATCCGATGAATGAATATAATTTTTTCAAAATATGACCTCAAAAGGTCATTCACTTTTCTAATAGATCGATAATTTTGCAGATTTGTTATTTTCGGGGTACCGAATTAAAAAAGGCTTAATTAAAAAAGTTTTTTAAAAATGAATTGAAAAAGTTGATTTTTGTATTGAACACCTGCAAGCTGCAACTTTTTTAATTCATTTTTTTAAGAAATTTTCTGAATTAAAAAAGTTATTCCCTTTTCATACGATATTCACTTTTTTTTCATTAAGGAACATTTTTAATTCATTTTTGAAGAACTTTTTTAATTCAGCCTTTTTTAATTCATGTAGCCGTTATTTTCTTGTAGTTGTAATAAATATTTAATTTACTGCAAAAAAGTGTTATCATGGAATATATACATTTACGTATATATAAGAATAAGGCGATCTTCAAATCAAAAGTAAATAATTGTATTAAAAATACGTCATACACAATGTATATACATAGTATAATATTTGTATATAGTATGTGATTATTTTTCTTATCTAAATTTCGCCTCGTAAAAATTCGCAGAAATTTAAGGGACGTAAGCTATCCATTTGGATCGACAACAAACGCCGAGTTTCAGAGGCATTTTTGTGTGATATGTAAGTCTTGTAAACAACATTAAAAAAATTGTTGTGCCATATGTGGGTCTCTTTTGCGACAAGTTTGGTACACCACAATAATTTTAGGTTCCTACCTAACGTATACCAAAGATTTATAAATAAAAAATAACATAATTCACAAAATTTTGCGTTTTTATTACAAACCAGAAAATTGTGTTTCATGATTTAAATTTTACAATAGTTTTGTTTACAAATTGAATTGTATATAATAATAGCTGGGGATTTACTATAACAGATTAATTTAATAGGCCCATTTGTACCTATAAAGCAAATTGGGGAAATTTATTATCTTTTGTGATTGTGGCTTGGTATTGGAACAACACACAAGAAACTGTTGTCGTATGTGATTCCCTTTCGGGCCAATTAATATCTTTTATTTGAGTTAGTAAGTTTTACACACAGCACAATAGATTTAGATTTCTAAATTTAAATTCTTGGCTCTAAAATTTAAAAAGTGGACACAATTTTTTACTGATTGATGTTATCATCTAAATAAAATACTTCTCATAGAAAAATATTTCATGGTTTTTTTGACCTTCTATATGAGTTTTAATTTCTCAGTCATCAAACCGGAATCACGCTTCACTAGTTTGGATAAAACCCATATGAGAAATTTGTCATCGAACCGGAATTCGGGTGCTGATGTAGTTTCGCCCATATCAGTTTTGTTCCGTTAGTTTTGGAATTTTTGCTGAACGGCTTCATTACACGAAAGATGTCGCTATGCCCTGATCATTTAACTGCGTTATGATTTCACGACCCGATTCCCTAAATCGTCCTAATGAAGAGTGCACGATTCTTCAGCCTGCACGAAATGTTATCTTACTTAGTTTTTAATTTTATGAGCCAATTAATATTTATCAATCAAACAATTTTTTTTTTATGATTTAATTTGTAGCATTTCCAAAATCGATCTTTATCTAAAATTGTATGTTTCACGAGAATTTGTATGTTATCTATAAACTTATTTGGTGGTTTGTATTATTCAGAAGTCGTGTAAGTGCACTAATGCTTAAATTTTGATCTTTATTTATGTCACTTTTTTGTTGGTAAAATCTTTTTTCTGAAAATTGTTTCGTCTGTCCTGTGTAGGTAGCGTTGCAACTACATTGTACCTGATAAACAACGTTTGATTGTTTCTTTAAAGGTATGATATCTTTAATTTTAGGAAACAAGTTGTTATTTAAGCTTGTGGCTGCACATCCTATAATTTTTATGGGCATTTTTTTGTTTCCATAATTCCATATTATGTGGTTAATCAATTTCTCCGGATACTGGTTGCGAAATAATGTATCTTTTAGAATTTTTAAATTTTTATTGTGAAATTTTTCCGATAGAAAGTTTTAAATTTTTTTGGGTCAGAATTTCAATGGTGGTAATTATTTTATAATTGTTGGGAACCCAAGAATGAAAATTTAAATATCTACCAGACCAAGTATTTTTATGGTACCAATCACAAACAATTTTGCCATTTGGTTCGTGAATCAGCTGAATGTCCAAAAATGTAATTTTATTATCTACTTCTTTTTCTAAGATAAATTTTATTGTGTTATTTTTCGAATTAAATGTTTCCAAAATGAATCAATTTTGTTTATTGGTATTGCCATAATTGTATCGTCCACAAATCTAAAGTAAAATAAAGGTTGAAAATCTATTTAAACTGAATTTTCCAAATTTTCAATTAATAAATTTGTTATGATATGACTTATTGGTGATAGGTGAGCCAAAAATTTGTTTATAAAATTTGTTGTCAAATGAAAATTCAGAATTGTTCAAAACGATATCTAAAACAGTGAAAAATTGAATTTTTGTTAATTTTGATTTAGCATTTTTCTTTATATTTCTCCAAATCTTGACTTATAATATTTTTGACAATTCACGATTTCCTACACCCTTTGCTTAGCATTTATTCTTTAAATTTGGTGAGCACTTGTAGAAATGATAGGTAGGTTAGCACAAGAAGTCATATGTCTGCTTAAAAATTTTAAAAGATTTCAAAACGCCAACAAAATTATCGGGAGAAATTACTAAAACTTGTTTAACGTAGACAATAGTTAATATTTCGTCGTAAATTTGAAAAGCATGGTTTATAGTAAATTTGAGTTATTTTGCCGTAAATTTGAACAGACGCAATGGTAATAAATATAATTTTTAAATGGGTATTGTGTTTTAAACGAGTATTGATTAAGTGTTAAAGTGTTAAGATATAATTATCGGGAGAAATGACGATAAGCAGCTTGGAATAAAAAAGGCGACTGCGACGTTCTATTTAAATTCGACTGTCTAAGTAAAAGTAAGTGGCTCACAAAATTATAATAGTTTTATATTGCTTTGTTAAATAAAAAAACAACGTCTGCATTGGATAACTCCTAAAAACCAAACATTTAGCTAAACCAATTTTGAATTTACCCAATGCAATTGTTGTTGTAATTGCTTTATTTTTTTTTAATTTATCAAATCAATAAAGCTACTAATAAATAAAAATATTCAATTTTGGATTCGATGTTTTCATGTTTAGAACAATTATTCGACTTTAAATTTCTGACGGACTTTCGAAAATTTTATTGTCCTTAACGAAGATCTTTATGCATCTGGACAATTAGTTTTTGCATTTGTTTTAAGGCTACATAACCCACTAAATACCTCATAGATGATTTTTGAAGTGGAACATCCAGATTAAAATATTTTCTAACATACCCGAAATTGTGCCTATGACATCCATCTTATTTACGCTCTTTTCAGGTGTTGATGAATTTATTTCGGTATTCCAATCTATATTCGGCATACTGTCCGTCGTTTCAAGCAAACGAATATCCAAATCGTATTTACAATTGGATAAGTTTGAAAATGGTGTCAATATTTTAGTGGTGGTAATTCTGGCAATATTGTGATTAAACTCATTACAATTTTTGAATCCATGATGGCATCAATCACAAGATTTAACCAGATCTTGTTGTAAGGATATAATTAGTTTCGACGCTTCCTGTACTTCTCTGATAGTTTTGTTAGTCATTTAAAGCAGTTGAGACAATCGAATAATTTATCAAAATGTTCAATAAAATTGTAAGTAGGTAGCTAGGTCTCGTTGCACATTTTGTTAAGTTGGACTGCGGTTTTAATGGCAGAAGCAACATTTCTACTAAAAACTTGAGTGGCTAAGTGTACTCTCATTAATTCAAAATTATTCGGGTAAAGACGCATGTCGGCATGTATGTAATTTTTGGGTAACATTTCATCATTAAATTTTGTTCTAATTTCTTTTGTTCTATTCAATCAGTACTTTCCAGCTCACTAATACTCTTGACAGACTAGGGATTAGCTAATCTCGTTTTATTTGAGGATTAGCGACTAATCGAAATTAGTGCACTAATCTTTGAAAATTTTGAAGTTTATCTCGTTGTATTGGGTTTCAACATTGCTGAAAGTGTAAGCGGCGTGAGGTTATGATAGAAAGTTATAAAATAAATGACATCTTAAATAATTTTTGCTGAATAAATTTTGAGGTTATATTTATAAAAAGGAAAACTAGTATGTTTTAATGTATAAATCTTATAAATATTGAATTAAAAAACGAGTCCAGCTAGTTTACTAGTTATATTTGAGCGAATCACCATCATAGTATTTTAATTCTCTGATCTCTGCCTAGGAAACTAGTCCCTAGTCTGTCAACGCAAATGGATTTGTGGTAGATTATAGCTAATCTTAGTTCACTAATCGCGCTTCGCTAATCCCTAGTCTGTCAAGGGTATTAGCCATCTTGGCATCGAATATCCGATTTCATTAGTATTTTTCTAACTTATTTCAATAGATGTGGCGTGTCAAAGATTACCATTACTGTCTGTTTATTATCTAGGACCAGTGCTAAAACAAAAAAAAAAATGTTTTTTCGTGAAACAAAACCAATTTTAAAACAAACTTAAATTTAATAATAAATTTCTGCCTATATTTACGCAAATCTAATATTTTTTAAAACTGCCAAAAAATATTTTGCTTTATATAATGTGTCTGTTGTTGTAAACTAACCAAAGCAATACGCGAAAATTGCACTCAAAAAGTTGTCAGTTTATTTGGCACCAATACAAATTTGGTAAAAATAAAGTTGGTTCAATTTTATATAGAACTTTATTTTGGTAAATGACTGTGATCTTATTCAATATAATGAAAGATGGGAAATGATTTATCTTCAACCTTCCCTTTGCTCTTATCCTTCACTTTGTCGATAATACTACCGATATCTCAGTCAAGGTGTTAGAAAAACAGTAGAAATTGTAAAAAGAAGGTGACATTTTTTTTTTAATTTTCCTTTTTTCAAAAAAAAACTAGAAAATTTAGTAAATGAGTCTAAACGAAATTTAAATCCGTTAAAAAATCACAGAAATATTCAATAGTGAAAATTTAGATCTATACCCGGGAAATATACAATCAAATATCAAAGTGAAGGTTAAAACACGTTCAAACAGAAAACTGCCAATTGTAAACGAGATATAAATTCTATTCGAAAATGATTTTCGAATCCCGTCTTCCACAAAACGAGTTCAACAGTACCACACTGGCGTATACAGAACCCATTTTAAAAAATCATTTTTAGAATTGAGCGATCACTACACGTGTAGCTCGAAAAAAAACACAAAAATCCTTAGACAAAAATTATTAACCAAATAATGATCATACTGTTTTTTACAACGCCAATAAATGTGTTATGAAAGATATACATACATATTATTTCTCATTCATTCCTATTGTGTTTTGTTTGTGTGTTTTTTATTATTATTTTTTTTTCCATTCAATAAGAAATTACGAAATGCTATGTATTTTATTTGTATGGTATGTAGTAGTAGCTATTCGTATACTTACATATATATGTATGTACATAGCTACACACAAAACAAAAAAAAAATGAGGAAATCTGATTCGGTTTGGTTTTTATCTATTTACAAGTAGATGGCACAGTTTTGGGTTACAGGAATAAGCTTTGATAATATAAACTGAAAGTAAAAGTGGAACCATTGTCGCGGGCCAAATATTTGCTCTGTATAATCTATCTCTTTATTCTTATCTCTGGTAGAAGTTACATTGTTTGAAGCTATCTGTTCCACTGTTTTCAATTTTTTTAATTCCATTGTCTTACTAGCACCATCAAAATTAGTACAAAATGTTTTTATGACGGCATGAAAACTTCGGTTGTTAAATCACAGTGCACCTCAATGTGGACAGCTTTCTTTGCCATACAAACAATATTTGGAAGGTAGCTGTTGTACGATTTGAAGTCCTGACTTCAAAAATCGCCCAGCAGGAGCTAATATTGCGTCTCGTAAATTACCCGTTAGTTGTTGCTTAATGGTTTTAGTGAATCGGTGACATCTCAGACATTTGGATATTTGTCAGAGACATTTCTTTAATTTATAATACAAAATGCGGTTTGGATGTGTGCTAAAGTTAACTGTGTACAGCCGCATGTATTGCTGATTTGTGACCTTTTTAGATTATCAGGTTAACAATTGGATGTGATTGTGGAAGGACCAAGGGATGTTTTTCATCATATGACCGAGTTATGTAATCGACCGCCAAGGCCAACTCTCAGTAATCCATCTTTTAAAAATGGTGAGAGTGACAGTACTTACTTGTATTGCAGGTTGGTCTGTTGTTCTTTAAATTATGAATTTCATTCCTATATTGGCTTTGATGGGCATTTCCAATTAACTTATGGAGAGCTTCTTGCATTTCTTGAGGTGATATAATATTACTTGGTTCGTATTTCGTTAGTTTTAGCTTAGTGATATACCGTTTACAATATGATATTATTCTTTAAATTTGATTGTTTCACGTACAGACGATCAATAGGGTTTTCGTCGTCCCTCACTCTCGTTTCTTGTTCTTGGCTAGTGCTACTAACTTTTTCTCTGGAACGTTTTCAAGTATTACCTCTGAATTATAAATTGGCCAAGTTGTTGGAGTATTTTTTAACCAACTTGGACCACTCCACCATATTTGATGTTTTTCGAGACATTCAGCTTCCATGTTGTTTGGCTGGTTAGACTGTGGATCTCTGTAACTCGTCTTTGGCTTATATTCACGGTGTGGGGGAAGCCGAAAAATATGGTCTAAAATGCCGAAAAAAACTAGCGTCATATATAAATACAGCATGCTCTACAGTGTCATAATCCATTAAACAGAAAATCGTACCTGATCATTTAACAAAGAAATCGCGAAAAAACGCGATTTTTTTAATTTTAATTGTAAATATAATTTCGGCGGCGAATTTAAAAAGGAAGAAATTAAAGATGATACAACTTTTATAATTTTTTCTTAATCTGTATTCCTTTATCTATAAAATGAACTGTATATCAATATTTTGCGATAACTAGTTTTTGTGTTACAACCAAAAATACACTAAAATACAATGCCGAAAATCAAAATACTCCGCCTAGTTTGCTTGAAACAATACTAACTCAAGGTCACTGTGTAAGGAAAGATGAAAAAAATTTGCCTAACAATTTTTGAGTTGGTAACGTGGATGAGAACTGCAATCAAACGATTTTTGGAGGAATCGATAGACAATCGCCAATCTTCGGAATTATATGCATGGTACGGAAAGGTGAAAGAAATTTGCCAAATAGGTATACTAAATTCAATAAAAATTTAACCATTTTACCCACAATCAAAAAGGATCGAAATTAGACAGGTTAGAAGAGCTGGAAATATACAAAAACAAAAACAACAACAATGTACTTAACGACAAAATCAACACCAAACCCAATAAAAATTACGACTTAATTGTATAACAAAAACAAAGGATGTGCCAAACAACAACATACAGCAACAGTAGATAAACAGCTTCAACATAAGTTATGTACCTAGTAATAGTAAAAAAGAAACCGTAGCAGAAATTATCCTCGAAATCGATATTTCAAAAAAATTAAAAAATTGTCACAATAAGGAAGAAATAAAAACTATAATATAAAATTAAAAATAAAAAGCTTTTCATTTGGGTAAATATATAAAGTGACAAAAGAACACAAAAAATGAAGTGAAAATCGGTTTGTGAAATCTGGTGAAATATGAATAGACGTTTTAAACTCAATTGCTTTTGTTACGTGTGTGGAAAATCTAAAATTATGACCAATCGCCCCAAATTAATTGATGAAACCGCTGATTTATATCGACTATACTTTTCACAAAATGTTACTAGTGGTGTAAATTGGACGCCGTCTATTGTTTGTATGGCAAGCATTTTCCATCTGCATAAATGGCAAAACCTAAAGCCGCAATGTCATTTGTTGTCCCGATGATATGGATAGATCCACAAGTACATGATCCAATTCAATGTTATGGGTGCGTGAATTATATTCTCGGTACAAACAAGAAAAAAATTGGTACTTTGATATACACTGCAACGACATATGCTCATATACCGCTGCCGCATTCAGATGAAATTCCTGTTCCGGAAAGATCAAACCCAACAGAAAAATATTTACCTCTAACATTTGAATCTGATGAGAAACACCTGTATCAATGTATCAACCATCAAATGTCACTGCGCCATTCAATCACATTGAAATCTCTCAAAATCGTTTGGATATTATCGTACGGCGCTTGAAACTTTCGCAGCGGCAATCCATTCCTTTGTCAAAGGATTTAAAACAATTGAACATTTTGGCTCCAAATGTTCGGATGTATGAAGCAATATATCGTAATCGTCATTTTACGAATTTTTTCAAATCAATTGAGAATAATTTACTCGCTGTTTGCACTGTTATACGTGGTTTGGTTTCCACAATGCACCATGCATATAATTCCGAAGATTGGCGATTGTCTATCGATTCCTCCAAAAACCGTTTGAAGGCAGTTCTCCTCCACGTTACCAACTCAAAAATGTTTAGGCAAATTTCTTTCATCTTTTCGTACACAATGACCTGGAGCCTGGAGTTAGTATTGTTTCAAGCAAAGTAGGCGGAGTATTTTGATTTTCGGCATTGTATAGCGTGATTTACACATAGCGAACAAAATTTTTGTTCGATGCCTAGCAAAAAATAAAAAGATAGTATATCATGATTTTCTTTTGCCAGAGAGGGATAAAACATAACAAAAAAAATTTTGCTCGATGTCGAACAAAATTTTGTTAGGCGTTTTTTTCTTATTTTTTACATTCTTACTATAAACAGCAAAAATTGAACTATAAAATATACTCGACCCGAGTATGTTTTATGGAAACAAAACAATCAAAATGGCGATTTGTGAAATTTTTATAGCACTTTAATTTTATTTTTAAAAATTTTAATTCAAAATTAAAATTTAAATTCGAAAAGTTTTCATTTTAGGGAAAAAGTGGTAATTTTCATAAATAAGTAGAATCATCGCCCTATTCGTCAAAAATATTACATCGTCGATTTTATATCGCCAAAAAATTATAGCATGTCCGACATTTTTGTTTTATACTTTTCTCTTTTTATCACATGCAATTTTTTTCTATTGCGTGTAGCTCTAAGTTTTTAACAAAAATTGTTGGGCATAGAGCAAAAATTTTGTTCGATACGTGTAAATCACGCTTTAGTTAGTGTATTTTTGGTTGTAAAACAAAAACTAGTTATCGCATAATATTGATATAGGGTTCATTTTATAGATAAAGAAATACAGATTAAGAAAAAAGTATAAAAGTTGTATCATCTTTAATTTCTTCCTTTTTAAATTCGCCGCCGAAATGATATTTTCAATTAAAATTAAAAAAATCGCGTTTTTTCGCGATTTCTTTGTTAAATGATCAGGTACGATTTTCTGTTTAATGGATTATGACACTGTAGAGCATGCTGTACTTATATATGACGCTAGTATTTTTCGGCATTTTAGACCAACTTTTTTCGGCTTCCCGCACACCGTGTATTGGTGCACTCTAAGCAGTTGTGGGTGACCTCCATTGGCTGGAACTCTTACTAATGCTATGGTTAGGATTACCTGAGCTGCTGTTGTTGTACTCTACCATAGTCTGTTTTTACTATCTACCATAGTCTGTTGTTGTACTATCTACCATATCTAGTGTTTCCACAATTGGTATGACGCATTGTGTTGTGGGTTATCACTCAGGTGAATTTGTTTGCTGACGTTCACTGCACCTTCTTTGGTGTGGAGAAGGTGTAGTGTTTGCCTTTGCACACCCAATATTGGCCTTCTGTTAAACATATGTTTGAGAAATTATAATTTTCTAAGCATCCTCTACAAAGATTTTTCATGGTGCATGTTTTGTTGCGATCTATCGTTGACATCTCCAAAAATGATTTGCATGCTTCAGTCTTAAGCGAAGCTTTATAATTGGCGCATCTGTTTGTTGTTGCCACTAGCGTTGTTGTTGTTATGGATTTTTATCGTTGTAGTCGACCGGTAGGTAAGGGATGCCGTTTCGATTTACTTCCTATTGATTTTTCTTCTAGTGATTGGAATCATTTATCCAAACACAACAAAAAATGATTGAAATTTTGAATCTTTTTTGGGTCGTCTAAAGTTGTCTCTTAGGCTCTGATAGATCCACTATCTAATTTCTTCTGAAGTACAGTATTAGCAGAGCTTCAAATTTTCCTTCACCGCAATCAGAATATTATTGATGTTATGAATGGCTTCCATTCTAATGTCGAAATCGATTGATTTTTTCCCCTCATCCGAGTACACTCGACAGAGTACCCTATTTTTTAACCGTCAATCGAATGAAAATATTATTTGCACTATTGTTTGGATGTGTTCGTGTGTTGTGTCAAAATAAACATAACAATAATAATAATAATACAAATTTAATAAAACTGAATATTTTGACAAATTAATTATTATATACCAATTTTTTATTCTTTTATAATGAACCAATTATGAACCAAATTCAAAATGCCGCCTAAAATCAAAAAGGCCACGACAAATCACAAAATGTCATAAATCAAAATGCCGCCTAAAATCAAAATGTCATTACGACAATTCGAAATGTCATAAATCGTCATAAATCAAAATGTCATTACACAAAATGTCATTGTCATATTTGTTGGTGTGTGTAAAAAGAGGGCTACATGAATTTAAAAAGGCTGAATTAAAAAATGAAATTTTTCTGAATTTAAATAAGTGATTTTAATTCATTTTAAAAATGAATTAAAATCTATACTAAAAATGAAATTAAATAAGTTTCTCAAAATGAATTAAAAAAGGCATTTCTTATTTCACTTTTATAATGTTTTAATATGTGCCCATAAAATGAAATAATATAAGCCTTTTTTAATTCATTTTGGAAATGAATTAAGATGTAAATTATAAAATAAAACAAAGTACTAATATCTATTATATTTATGTTATTATCATTATGTATGCGTGTTTTTTTCGGGTAAAATGTCTAACGGAGTTGAATATGGTTTGTTCTCTGATGATAATAAAAAGAAGGAAAATGGGAATAACAGTCATATAATATTATAAACGCGAATAACCAAGTATCAGGAAATAAAGTAAATAAATTGTGTACTGAAAAGCAGAAGTCGCTTATGTGCATTTTAGTAGTTTTGAGAAAATGAAGGTTAAAGTTTTAAAATCAAATGTAAATACATTGAGAGTATTAAACGTATTACCTCATAACTTTTTTATTTTTTACCCGATTTTCACCAAAATTTGATACAATCTAAATAGTAGACCAATTTAATTATTTATGTGAAATTTAGAAAAACCGCTTAAAGCCACTTAAGCGACTTTTGCTTTTAAGTACAGGTTTACGTTTCATTATTCCTTAATGAAAATAACCACTGATCATGAGCGACTCTAATTCGTTTCCAAAATATGTAAAAAATTAAGCAAACAATTAAAAATTAATTAACTTTTAATTAGTTAACAATTTAATTAATTTTTTACATATTTCAAAACCGAATTAAAATCGCTCATGATCAGTGTTTACTTTCATTAATGAAAACATAAAAATCTAATAAAGTTAACTTTTTTATTTAAATTTTTTTTAACGCATTTTTAATTCATTTTATAAAATGAATTAAAAAAGGCCCTTTTCTAATTCAGAAAAATATCTTTTCTCAGACAGCCGTTTTAATTCGTGTAGCCAGAATCTTCTATGATTTCGAATATTTCACAAAAAACAACAGAAAAAGAAATCCAATGAAACGTAAATATAAAACAATTTTTTACTAGAGACGCATTTAAATTATGTTAGTATTAATTTTGTAACAAGGTGAATTTAGTACATTTTCTTCCAAACACGCATTTCTGATTTTTGTTAAAAAAATAAATTACGATTTATGTTTAAAAAATGAAATAATATATGCCTTTTTTAATTCATTTTGAAAATGAATTAAGATATGTGTTTATAAAATGAAATAACAAAAGCCTTTCTTAATTCATTTTACGTTTTTCTCGTTTTTACGTTTTTCGTCAAATTCGCCTTTTTTAATTCAGAAAATTTGATAAAAAAAATGAATTAAAAAAGGCGCAGGAGTTTCATACAAAAATCAACATTTTTAATTCATTTTTAAAGACCTTTTTTAATTCAGCCTTTTTTAATTCGGTACCCCTAAAAAGAGGGGTTACTCGACCAAAAAAGCTAGAGTAGCAAAAATTGCACTAGTGCAAAACTAGTACAAAAAATTTTACCCTTAACGCATTTTTTTTCTTCAATGAGACAGTTTGACAGCCAATCGAGTACTCTTTTTACACTTCGAGTGCAAATTTTCCTTCAATCGAATTCGACATAAGATAAATTGGGAACAAAACAATAATATCCGTAGCTCAAATTTTACAATTCAATAGTTCCTCGGATGAAAGAATTGCCTTTATGTTAATCAAGAAAAATTTTAATTTTTAATATAGCCTATTTTAAGAAAATTGCACAATATAGTTGAGAAAAGGGTCAATTTCTAGTTGCAAGAAAAATTGGAAGTAAAACAATCAAATTTTTCTTCATTCGTTGTTTTTTTAGATTCAATCAAGTAATTGGAGCAGTTACAGATGCAAGAAATTAAACCTCAGATTACAATAAAGCAACAAATCTTAACTCAAGAAATTTCTATCATTGCACGAAACACAAATCTTACATGAAGAAAAATCGGAAAGAAATGTCAAAATTTCTTCATGATAATAAGCCTACTTAGTTTTTTCCATGTACCACAAGTTTATAATCGATTTTTTAATATTTGAACCAATATTTCGGGCCCCCGGATTATACAATTTTTTTATAACGAACACTCTGTGCTTGTACCACACTATATATTTTATTATTGTATGTTGTTGGATTTTAAATGATCTTATGTCCTAATTCCGATCAATTGGCAAAGAAATTTTTATTAAATTTAATTATATGCGGGCTTTTGAGTTTATATTTGATAATTTAATTTATATACGAGTATAAATCATTTTACATTTTTTTGCAAAGGGTGCTAAACTTTATTAAGAATTTCGAATATAATTATGTATGTAGTATATGTAATACTCTACGTGTAATGTTAGTTTCATTGGACTTTCTCAAACAAGACTGATTTGAAGACCATGAAATGAAGGTCTACGCATGCCTTGAGCTTCAGTCGCCCTTTTCCTTGATAATGAATACGACAACGTATAACTTAATAATCATATTTCAATGACGAAAAGTGTTTCTAATACGCAGGTATGCATAATGTGTTAATTAAACGATCATAATAAATGATTTTTTTATTTCACATTTTTATTTTATGTCAATAAAACCGTGTATGACACAAAACGTTTATGCAAATAAGTACATCTGCTATATTGGTATTGAACGAGAAAAACACACTTATTGTATTTAGAAGAAAAAAAATGTGTAAATCGATCTGTTTGATTTACTAAAATGTTTTATAAGATCCATTTATTAATTTTAAAGTAGATAGATATACTCGTATCTAATTGGGTGATTTTATGAAGTGTAGTAAGTTAATCGACGCTAAAATAATTATTAATCGTGTGTCACGATATAATGTAATCTTGGTCGCGTAATCGCAATAAATATAAATATTTTTATGCTGGTTTATTTGAAGTGCTAGTACTATACATAATTATATTAATTTTTTGGCTAAATAATTCACTGGTCGCCGTGGTGTCCAATCAGTTAGTTAGTGATAACGCGCGTGGCGTTATCAAATTTAATAATTTAGATATCAGTATATTATTTTATATTTTCATATCAGGTTAAATTTGTATTTCTTCGATACTTTAGTTTCGTTGTGGATATGATCATTTAATATTTGAAATATTTAAAATTTCCCTTAATGAACTCATATCGATGAGTTATCGGTACATTTTTATGTAGAAAAATATGTACGTATTTGAACTGATAACAGAAAACGTGTAATACCAAGTGTTATCGATCAAGTTTTACCAACGTGAACACGATTTGCACGTTACAGTTGAAAGGCGCGTAAATATTTTGTAGCGGTATATATTTCGGACTTGAAATATCAGATTACATCAGTAGACTGGGATAGTCAGTTACTAAAGTCTCTTTTTTTATTTTTTATTCATAAGCTACCTATAGAGAAATACTCGATCATGTTGCTAAATAATTTTTCTAAGCCAAAATAAATTAATAGCGACTAATTTTTAATCTGTAACATTACCTAATTATCTTTACATATACTTACTCGATTTTAATTGTGGGGTAAAAAGTCGGTAATAACTTCCTCATAACGTTTTTATTGACCAGCAGTTCAAGTTTTTATTGCCCAAAAGCAAATACAACTAGAAAACAATTAATTTTAAATTGAAAAACTCATCCAGTAAAATTAATCAAGTAGTGATATTTTCTAGAGTAGTGATGTTTTCTAGATATCCCGAAAAACCTTTATTGTAAAAATTTACAATATTTATGAAATATATGACAAACAATAGGTTTGCAAATTATTGGAATAGCTTGGTGCATTAGTTGAGTAACGCATTATCTTCGAGAATCAACAAAACGTCATTTGATACGAACTTGTAAGGAAGTTAAATATTCTCGTCGCCAACGATTCCAGAATAGTTATCTGAATAGATTTCCAATGTGTTAGACGATTATATGAAACTTTGGTGATGGCTGGTTGGGTTAAGGACAAGGTTGTTATTGCATGCCCAATTAAAAAATGTGCAGGTGTGAGTGCATCTAGTTCATCTGATGAAAGCTGGCATAGCGGTCGTAAATTTAGCAGCCCTTCAATCTGTGCCAACAACGTTTATAATTATTCTACAAGATGGTATTGCCAATTACTCGTTCCATATGGATTTTTGCAGATTTGACTCCGGCTTCCCAAATTCTTCCAAAATGAGGTGCTTGGGGTCTTCGTAAATATACAACGACAGCATAGGCAACTTCGCTAGCGTCACAAAAGCCGTGTAATTGAAAATCGCTTTCGGTGCCATTAAACCATCTAGGAATAGTTATTTGTGTCACATCATTAATTGCTCGTCTAATATTTAACCATTGTTCCGAGAGTTCTTTTGGTAAAGGATCATCCCAGGTTAATTGGGGAAGCCATAGTCCTTGGAACATATATATTTAATTTTAATAACGAATGGTGGAATCAAAGATTCGACTAGCTTCCGACAGGATTGCTTGTTTTGTTAGAAGCGGATTTGGGTTAAGCCTAACTTGGTATGTGAATGCATCTTCGTTTCGGTAATCATTGAAGACCCAAAATCTTTATGGTATCAGGATTAGGGATTGCAATCCCGGTTTTCGATAAACCGGTAAACCGGTTTTACCGAACAATTTTGATTTTAAAATAACCGGTAATTATCGATCATTTTTACGGTAATTTTTTTTTTTTCGTATCGCAAAAAAATTCAAGTTGCTGTTTCTGTATGGATTATTATATGATTTTCAGAGTTTTTTATAATAAAGGGTGGTCCAAATGAGACGCAGGAAAATAAAAAATAATTTTGCAAAGACGCCATGTTGGGTTGTATGTTTGCCATTTATCGCTATGAAGTCGTATTCGATTGAAGTTCGTGTAAAAATTATTCAAGAGCACTACCGAAGAGCGGTTACAATCAATTCTACGCGATACCATGCAATGTTAACGAACTATTTGTTGCTCCAGCTTGGTGGAATCGACTTAGGTGATGTTTATTTTCAACAAGACGGTGCATTTGCCGTATTACTCAAAGGTTCTTCGAAAATCGCTTAATTTCGCGTCGCGGAAACATGAATTGGCCTGCAAGATCACGCGATTTAACGCCACTGTTTATGGGGATTTTTGAAAAGCAATAAAGTATACGTTGATAGTCCAGCCACCATCCAAGACCTAACAAACAACATCATTGCCGAAATAAATGTCATAGCAACATCCTTACTGGAAAATGTAATCAAAAATGTTGACCATCAGATTGACGTCTGTAAAACCAGCCGTGTTGAACATTTGAGTGATATCATTTTTCATACATAAATGGCACCGATAATACTGCAAAATAAAGTACCCAATTTGATTTAAAAATAAATATTTGCAGTTTTAGTTTGTGTTTATTTTCCTGCGTCTCAATTGGATAACCTTTTAGTAAACAAATACGACTATAGTTTATATTATGAATTTATGATGCATGCATAATATTGTCTTTGTCGATCCATTTGATGATAGCTAGCAATGCAGCATTTATCAGGGTAGAAAATTACAATGTAAGTTGATGAACATACTTCTGATCTCTTTACTACTATATACAGTTAAAAATTTCATTCGTTGTTTCACAGTCTCCTTCAGCGTTAATTCGGAAGTATCGTTAAAAAAATGGATTAACTTTGAAAATACTTGTAACGACAAAAACTTGATTTTCAATTTCAACGTTTGCTAAAGTTTCAAAGTTCCATCAACCATGCGCATTGACGATATAGTTGGCTATCGTTTTGAAGAAATCTAAAACTAGTTGATATTTATTTGATCAGTTGTATCAAGAAATTCTTTAAGTACAGGTACTCAAACGTTAAATCTTTAGGAGTAGCCATATAAATCTACTTTTATTGATTTCGAATCAACCGGAAGACGTTCAACTGATGTTTGTATTGTGCGTAATACGACAACTCAAGCTAATTTAACCAAAACTAAGCTTCAACTCAACCCCGGCTCAAGCCAAATCTAAACCCTTTAAACAACTCCAAACTCGACAGTCAATCCCGAAATCAACTCGATTCTAAAAACTACATGCTTACTGAACTCAACTCAGCTCAATTTTATCTCACCAGCGGACTAGCCAACTAATCTGTTTCCATTACTACACAATATATACATATTTACATATACATAAGTATATGTATAAGTTAATATAATTTTATGGGAACTTTATGTATGATTATCGGCATACATTTGGTACAATCGATCCTCTTGTGGTATTATAAAATGTGGTACGTTCGTTCAAAATGTGGTACGAATGGGCAACCTAATATAAAACTGATGACTGATGAGTATTGTACGATACGTAAAATGTTTAACTTTCTTAAATTAAATATTGCAATGGCTAAGTAATACTGAAATATGTATAATCTTATATAGATTGTTTTTTATTTTAATGAGCCAATATATTTATCAATTAAACAATTTTTTATGTGGTTTAGGGCTCTTTTTTATTTCTTTAAACTAATTAAAGCTTTAGCTTTTGAACCCTCTTCGGATTCATTTTCAAAAGCGTAATGAAAAATATAACAAAAAATTCTTTCTTTTATACATAAATCAAAAAATAAAAAATAAAGCAATCACAAATTTTTATTAAAACCGACTTTTCATGGAAACGCACCGCTATGTAATTTTCGAAGAAAAAAAAAAAAATAAATAAAACTTTGCTAAGGCGCTTTCATGTAAAAAAAGTTGTACATTTGAATAAAAATAAAATTGCAAGAGGCAAAAAACAATTTAGAAGAACAAATCATATGAGTTGCCAATATAAGCATAATCTTCAACGACATTGATTGAATTGTTTTTTGCCTCTTGCAATTTTATTTTTATTCAAATCTACAACCTTTTTTACATGAAAGCGCCTTAGCAAAGTTTTATTTTTATTTTTTTTTTTTTTTTCTTCGAAAATTACATAGCGGTGCGTTTCCATGAAAAGTCGGTTTTAATAAAAATTTGTGATTGCTTTATTTTTTATTTTTTGATTTATGTATAAAAGAAAGAATTTTTTGTTATATTTTTCATTACGCTTTTGAAAATGAATCCGAAGAGGGTTCAAAAGCTAAAGCTTTAATTAGTTTAAAGAAATAAAAAAGAGCCCTAAACCAAATAAAAAATTGTTTAATTAATGTATAATCTTCTAATTTTAAAAAATTATAATGGCGTTTTGTTAATATATTCCCAATAACGAAATTTACCGGTAATTACCGGTAAACCGGTAATTCAGCTAAACAAATACCGAAAACCGGTAATGTAAAATCTCGGTAATTTTGCAATCCCTAATCAGGATGTTCGTCGAGTGGTTTTGTTACAATTTCCTCTGCATTTCCATCAATTTATTGAAAATGGCGTAAACATTCTTATGAATTGGATGCCCACTTTCGAAGAAACACTCCTAATTCTTTCATAAATTAGTTATTTCTTTTCCTAATTGAATAGCTTCTTTTAAAGTATTCGCTCCCATCAGCAGATCACCCATATACATATCGTGTTCAATAATGCTGCTACGCTCTGGGAAATTGTTCTCTGTTATTCATGGCAATCATTTAAGAATTCTAGTTGCGAGATAAGGTGCTGATTGCCGCCCCAGTGGCACAGTGGTTAGCATGCTTGCTTTAAGCTCCATAGGTCCCGGGTTCGATTCCCGGCGGGTGATGAAAAAATCACGGCTAGTCAATGTTGGATCAATGAACTAATCACTCATTATCCGTTAAAAAAAATGGTTACGAAACTTCATCATGAAGTGGACAAATCCCTCTATGGGATGTAGAGCCAGCGAAAAAAAAAATAAAATTGTAGTATTGGCCACTAATATCTGCTATTTTTACCAAGGCTGGTGTTACTTCTTGTTGACCACTAACAAGTAATGAATTATTAGTGCCTGGCTTTTTATGTTCTATGTTGGCCACATGCACAAGGGAATGATGGCGTTTTCCACAATGATAGCATTTAGCCTTTGATGTACTTTACATTTACACACCGCATGAGCTCGAATGAAATGTATAAAACAGCGGTTATTATTTTTAACCCATTCGTGACAATTACTAATATTCATTTCCTTGAATTCGTTACACTGAAAAAGTAAATGATTATTTCCTTCACATAATGAACAAGAATCAGCTACTAATCAAAGTTTTAGCATTCG
This sequence comes from Tipula helvola, assembly GCA_963556165.1. Taxonomy (NCBI): domain Eukaryota; kingdom Metazoa; phylum Arthropoda; class Insecta; order Diptera; family Tipulidae; genus Tipula; species Tipula helvola. The sequence goes on along the minus strand of OY744483.1, from coordinate 192,560,407 downwards.
GCTTCACTAAATTTGGCATTCATTTTGTGTAGCTATATGTACTGATCGTTTTTATATTTTGTGCTGTTGAGGTATGAATTGCTGGTATTTCCATAAATGTTTTTATGAACGTCTGGATGATGTGTGACGATAGTAGCGCTTTTCCAATTTCGGTATGGCTTCATATTTGGCAATTATAATTGGCATCAGAAACAGTTAAATGTTTAAGAAGTGAAACTTTTGCGCAGGGTTTAGACTTAGATTTTCGTGGATGGTCGAAAAGAAAAAGTCATAAAATGGCACTCGGTGTAGTCTCCACTAAATGTTGGTATTTGGATTTTTGGAAGCTTAACGTTCACACCGGTTTCTTCGGTCAACCAAAATATTATGTCCAGCTTTTAAACCGCTCGTAGCCATTTGTTAAGAGCTGCGATCGTACAATAATATTTGTATTCGAAATCATCTCGCTGACTGGTTTTCTCGCATTTTACTTGAAATATTGCGTCTTACCAAATTTAATAAGTAAATTTTCTGCACGTCGTAATCTCACTTTAATTTGCTCATAATCACTATTAGTTGCAGTTAGAGCATTCGCATGATTGTATAACTGTGACTCACGGAAGGATATACAAGGGGAGGAGGGGGTGGGAGGGTGAGGGTGGGGAGGGGAGGGAGCAGGGGCAAGGGAAGGGGGATGTAATCACACACCCCCATGAAACAAAAACCTCTAAAAAAACACACCTAAAACAACGACAACATATTAGATGCCCCCGCCCTCCCCCCACCAATTTATAAGCTGGATCCGCCCCATGCTGTGACTCTGAATACATAAATAATTACCGCGTTGTCCGCAGTTGACTTTTTTTTCTAATCGGAGTTTTGTTGCTCTATTTATTTTGAAAATTTGCCAAAAATACTGATTTGGCTTGGCCACCATTGCTCTAGGCCTTTGCATTTTCAAGCAATAACAAGCGAATCGGGGTAGCATATTTCATGATGCCAAAAGCATGGATGCAAAAATTAATTTTCCATATCGTGAGCCGAAGCTTGATGTATTTGACCGTGGTAACAAAACCATGCCGCCCCGGTGGCACAGTGGTTAGCATGCTTGATTTAAGCTCCGGACTCCGGAGGCCCTGGGTTCGATTCCCGGCGGGTGATGAAAAAATCACGGCTGGTTAATGTTGGATCAATGAATTAATCTCTCATTATCCTTTAAAATGATTACGAAACTTCACAATGAAGCGGCCAAATCCCTCTATGGGATGTAGCGCCAGCGGGAAAAAAAAGAAAACACAACCAGATATAAGATAAAAAAAAAATCGATTTGCACAAACTGATTTTTCTTAAAGACAATTAAAGCGTGATTCGGCTCATTAAAAGTTCCCAATTCCATCAAAGGACCAAACACACAGACTTGATATCATTTCATCTGAGAAAGGTATAAGGATGGAACTGTCGATTTGAATTATGTGGCAACGGATAAACAGGCGGCCGACATGACCAAAGCATTACCAAAGAGTAATCATCAATGTTTTTGCAAATTGATCGGCTGGGAATGCTCCGAAATCTTTCATTACAAAATCATGCATTTTTTAAAAATCATGCAATTCAAAATCTTGCTAACCCAAAATCTTGCAGTTCAACATACGAGTAACAACGTAATCTGCAACATAATAACAAAAGAGAAATACTAAGTAATAGTCAGTGGCGTAGGGAGGGGGGGGGGGAGGTTGCGAGGGTGCGGGGGTTGACCGTCAGTGCCGTAGGGAAGGAGTCAATCCCCCCTCCCTAGGCCACTGACTATTACTTAGTATTTCTCTTTTGTTATTATGTTGGCGATTACAATTCTGTACTAAAAAAGCAAAAGTCGTTTATCTGCATTTTAGTAGTTTTGGAGAAAATGAAGGTTAAAGTTTTAGAATTAAATGGGAAAACATTGAGAGGATTTACCTCATAATTTTTTTATTTTTTAAGCGATTTTCACCAAAATTTAATACAGACTAAATAATGGACAAATTTAATTATTTATGCGAAATTAAAAAAAACCGCTTAAAGTCACTAAGGCGACTTTTGCTTTTAAGTACAGAATTACCATTTTACCGTAGAAATTTATTGCATAACAATTTCCCGTACATTTATGGAATCGGGGAGCGTATCGAAATCTTAATTATCAAAATCTTGGTTTTTAAAAAAATCTCGATTCAGAAAATCCAGCTTTCTCAAAATCTTTCTTTTTGAAAATCTTGATTTTTAAAATCTTGGTTTCGCAGACAAGAATTTTTTTTTTTTTTTAATCTTGGTTTTTCTGAAACGATATTAAAAGAATTAAAAATAATTGTCTAAACCCAACCCAGAGCAAAACTCCATTTGCTGGCACCAAAGCTAAACTTTTTAGCATTTGAATATGTAAATTGAAATTCTCATCATCCCCAGATTTAGCTACACAATCTTGCGCTTGAACTTTGCGCCAAATGATCTGTCCAAAAAGGGAACAAGCATCTTTTATGTTGAGTCTCTGAGAAAGCATTTTTAAAGCCGATATGGTTGCCTTTTCGAAATCGGAAATTATTATTTCTGGCTCAAACATTTGTCCTATTCACATGCTAATTGACATATTTCAAAGAATGTCTCGAAATATGCTTGAGTTTTAGAACTCATCACCAAAACAACAACAGTACAAGTGCATGTTCGATTTTGCCATGCACTGTAAACAGTTGCCACATAAATAATGAAATAACCTCGAACGTCCCGTCCATAAGTAAACATTCCGCCTCTCTAAGGAGTTTAAGGCTTGGTCCTGTTCCTAACAGAATAATTTTCTGATTATCAAAGTTCTTTTCAGATCGAACAAATATTTCTCCTTCTAAATATTTTAATTGTTCTGGAATCGTTATATTCAAAATACTGGCAGCTTATTTTACATCAGTATTGATCTGACTCTAGTGATGTTTTGCTTTTAAGCTCGTTTACTCAGTACAAAACCGGCATTCTGGTAAAAAATTTGACGACATTGGGCTAGATACTCGATACTCAGATAAGCAGATAAGCAGTTATTTTTTGCGAATTTGCTAGAAATGTTATACACGATAATTTAGCAATCCAATTTGTTTCTGAATTTCAGAAAATGGGCTACTTTAACGCACTTTAACGTTTGTGCTGAATACAAAAATATATTTTACTTTGCTAAAATAATCGAGTAGTTTATGCAATCAAATTTTCGATTAGCAAATCCGCCATATTTGCAGAGTTGCGAATTGCTAAAGTATCGAGTATCTGGGCCATTATTTTGAATTATTTGAGAAGGCAAAGGTGTGGAGTCTACTGCGTTCTTTTTCGCATTTTTCTTTCGCATTTATTTCAAATGTCGCTTTTTCATAAGGAACAGGATCATAAGTATGATTGGATGAACCCTGTTTAACTATATGAAGATCATTTGGAATTAGGGTAACACTAACCACCTTTCACTGGCATAATAGGGATTTAGTTGCGGCGTAAATCTACTGAAAATTTTTCTTTTACTTTGCCAGGATTTTGCACAAAAGGCAAGAAGAGAGTTTATATCTTTTTTTAAAAGAATAAATGTTTTTTTTTTTTTTTAAAGAATAAATGGTCGATGTCGCTTTTTCTATTGCGATTTCAGTCAATTATATTATGTATAAGAGCTATCTCTTTTTTTTCGCTTCGACCACGTATCTTCGTTGGTGAGAGACACAGACGAATGATAGTTCAAATAGAATATCATTTTTTTCTAGCTAGCTGAGGTCGCATTACCAAAATATATTTCTACTAAGCGAAATAAGCTGCGTTTTTTTATTCACTCCCGATAGCTGCTATACGGAGCAGTCGATTTTCTACACCCAAATTTAAAATTGATGTGCTATTTATTGGTAAATTACATTTATTTAACGTCAAAATATAATTTTTAATTCAATTTATAAGTGAAAACTTGAAATAAAAAATATTTAGCTCTACCTATTTATATGGAGCCGCTATCCGGAGCTATTTTCATATGACGGCTCTCGACAGCAGCTCCGGATAGCGAATAAAAATACGCACTAATAGTGTCCATATTCAGTGTAAGTAAAAGAGATACGCATCTGTCGTTAATTAACTTTTGTTTCCCCTTATTTGATTTGACAATGACAATTTGACACTGATAATAACGCTACGGTGACACTTATGATAGAGTAGAATAAGTTAATTGATAGCGGAAAGTTCTTCTATGGAATTTTCCATGATAAAACTGTTCTAAATGTTTCTAAACTATTCTTCCCGGAACAATGATAAAATTTCGAGCAGTTTTGTTTTGAGTATAAAAGGATTGAACGAATTCGAATTTAGAACATTTAGTTTTTGGCAAGCGATAAAGTGAAGATTAAAAAGGAAATTAAAAAGTGATTTAAAAAGTGTTTTAGTGCGAAATAAAAGTTATAAGTGAACAGTAGTATTGTGCAAAAATTATAATTGGAGATTTTGTGAATTTTTGTTAATAAATTGTGTTGTGTTAATTTTGGGTGTTAAATAAATAAATTCGTTGGTGATTAATTGAAGTGGTTTGTTATGTTACGAACCTTGATTGGCAATGCAAAAACGTAACAATATTTATACGAATAAGCCTATTTATAACTTTTTTATCACTATTATCAACACTTTTTATCAATAACACTTTTTATTCTTGGTACAATTTAATTAACGATTGATTTTCATCATTTAAGTAAACAACATTACACACAAGATATAAATTTAAAAAAATTAGGGCAATCCCCGGCTTTTATGAAACTCCTCATATATATTTTAATATTATCAGTCTTGCGTAATCCTCAACTTTTATTAAACTTTATTTATGTAACACCCTGTACGAGTACGTTACATACTCAAATCAAAAGTCAAATCACCGTTTTCAAAACAAAGATTTTGAAAACTAAGATTTTGGCAACCGAGATTTAAAAACCAAGCCGCGCGCGCGATTCTATAAATGTACGGGAAATTGTTTTGTAATATTCTGTAATGCAAGATTTTGTAATGCAAGACTTTGAAATGTAAGATAAGGGGCTAACCCGATGGGCCTTATGACAAAGAAGAATTGATGTGATTTTGAATAAGTTTTTTGATTGGAGTTTTCATTTTACTAACGTTGTTTTGGGCATTTGATTTAGCGTACCTTGTAAGTAAATGTGGGAGTATTGAAATTAGTGGACGCACTCTCTGGTGTGATTTACTTCAAGTTGCGACAGTTTGACCCATTGTATTAGTATGTGTACGTCTTTCCGACCGGCGCACAGTGGGACTGATTCCAAAAAGCTGGCCAAAAGTCAAAAACTCAAGTAAATTACCTTAAAATCTGCACTGAGGGATTTTTTGGGTCGCTGATTACGAATCTAAAGTCAGAGTTGCAAAATGTAACCCCCTTCAACCCCTATTGACAACCCCTATTCGTGAAATAGCCTGTATATCATGTAACATGGTTGTTTGAGTGTCAACAAAATGTCTTTATTACAATCAAAGTAGTAGGTAGATATCAAAGAAAAGGGGAAGAAATAAATCAAAACTAAATTTATTTACATTTTTCTCAACAAAATACTACTTATAAAATGTGACGCGCGTTTGAAATTGGGAAAATTGCACTTCACTCTGGTCGATCAATCTCATGAAAAATTCGATGAAATCTTACAAATATCGCAGACTAAACCGATTGTGCGGCGTACTCGATTGTAAGAGTCAATGACTCCTATTATGATTGTCGAGTCGATCGACAATCGATACGACTGTCTGTTATATTTTCCTTTTTCGTATTGTTTTTATCAAATGAGAAAATGAAAACGCAATACAGAGTCGTGTCGATTGTCAATCGACTCTTGAATCATAATAGGGGTGATTGTTTTTTTGACAGCGAACAAAAAACACGTAGAATTATGTTTAATTATTTTAATTTTAATCAATAAGATTCTTTCGGCTTTTTATAGACAAAATATATTAACAACACAGATAATAAACAAAAGAGTAGGAGATAAAACAAAAATCCCATATAAAATCATAAAAACAATTGAAACCAGTTTTTATGTTTTTTCTCTTTCTATATTTACCAACGCCATATTGGTTAGAGAAATTTTGTCATTTGAGGTTTAGTTTTTTAAAGTTTATAAGGCATTTCTTGAATAAAAAATTAAAGTGTACTTTCAAAAAATAAATTTATTTGTTAAAATGATGCATAAGTGTTGGGTGTGTAAGTGCAAAAATACCAGATATAAAGTAAAAATCGAGAAAAAAGGGATTACATTTCACCGGTAATATTTATAACACTTGTACACAATCATTTTAAATATTTTCGAATTTTTTACACTTATTTTGTACACATCAGTAAATTCACTATGTTTTAAAATGTTCAAAATACAAAATTAAAAAAAAATTATTTCATAAAATTGTAGTTAAAGTGAAAATTTCAAATTTCATTCACACAAAAATCTTATTTTGACCACGCATATGAATCGTCATGGCAACATGACGAAAGCAAAAAAAAAACCATAGGCGTCCCGTTATATTCAATATTAGCGGAGTCTAATGAACGAAATCACATATGAGAAAATTTTATTATAAGTGTATTGAGTGTTTTTAAATTTGTTGAAGTTAGATCTTGCATTCCAAATGACTTTATTACAAGTTTTAATACTTTAGCTATGTTCTAAATTGGTATTTTTATGTTCATTATAGTAACTGTAAATCATTTTTTACACAACACACATACATAAGTATTATTATTATAATTATGTTGGTTCATTTATAACAATAAATTTTTTATATTAATTATGCTCCTTTTAATATATTTACCCTACGTCATTTACATAAATTATTACTTGCATAAAACCTAAAGAAATATGCGACGCTACTGAAAAAAGCAATAATTGGTCGGCCATCATGAATTTTTCGGCCATCTTGGTTTTAATTTGCTTCACTATTTTTGTTTAGTTTCTGTTCTCTTTTTATTTTTCTATGATTAACAATAATGTCATTCACAACATTTTTCGACTTGTTAATAGGCCAATTATTTATAATATATACCTACCAAAAAAGTAAAAATATCAAACCCCCCCCCCCCCCCCCCCCCTCGTATTTTAACTAAAGAGTCTAAATATTACTCAAAGTAATTATAAAACACGTTTCCCGGAAAATAAATAATAAGCACGGCGTTGTTTGCTATTTCTTCACAAAAACACAATTTTTATTACAAATGGTGGTTAGATTATAATTGTTTGATGGATTAATGACGAGTGAGTTTTATTTTTATTTTCTCTTACAAAGTTAATTTTGGTAGTACATAAAAATTATGGCAGATGGCTATTCTTTAAAGTAAAACTGAACTTAACCAAAATACAACAAATAATAACTACTGAATGCAACCAATAAAAAATGACGTAACAATCAATAACATTGTCAGCTGTCATTACTTACTGGATATAAATTATAAACAAAAGCACAGGTAAGCTAAAATTACAATAATTATATGAATTGAATAATATTAATTAATATAAATGTCTTTCAGAATGCTAAATGCGTAAAATATTTGATTGCAGTGTAAAACAAGTGATGAAAAATTAAAGATAAGTTTTAAATACAAATTTTACTCTTAACCTAAAATTAAATATATAATTTTATTCTAGGCGCAGCATGTATGTCATCGACTGCTTCAACATACTCCCGGACTATTAAAAACTCCAGTTTTTAATATACAAATGATTATGGACTGTTGTTGGAGTTACTGGATTTTTCATCTGATATTAATTGACATATTTTTACAATGGGCCGCCTTACAATTCCTGATGATGTTTTAATTGATACGACGCGAACCAAACCATCTTTGCCTGGATGACATTCGACAATACGACCCATTGGCCATTTCGACGGAGACATGTTGTCTTCTTTTAGCAAGACAAAATCACCCACCTTGACGTTATCTAGTTTTTTATTCCACTTTCGACGATGTTGAAGTGTGTGCAAGTAATTGATTCGCCATTCTTTCCAGAATCCTTGCATTCTGGCTTGCACATTCTGCCATCTGGAAAGTCGATTACATTGCAAATGATCCAATGACGGTTCAGGAATTGCAGTGATGGGTTCACCGATTAAAAAATGTGCTGGTGTGAGCGCGCATAAGTCATCAACATCGTTGCTCATCGGACACAAAGGCCTGGAATTGAGTATTCCCTCGATCTGTATTAGTAACGTCTGCATTTCATCTGATGTCATCATGGTGTTTCTGGTTACTCGCTTCAAATGATGTTTGATAGATTTTACTCCGGATTCCCACAGACCTCCAAAGTGTGGGGCATTGGCTGGATTGAGAATAAATTTAATTTCATTCTGTGAAATAAAGTTTGAAATTAGTTGGCTTTCATTATTTAGTTGGTATAATTCATAAAGTTCGCCGATTTTTCTCTTAGCTCCAACGAAATTTGTTCCATTGTCGGACATGATGTCTAATGGAATACCTCTCCGGGATATAAATCGGCGCAGAGCAGCAATATATGCTTCAGCTGTCATATCGTGGCACAACTTGATGTGGACGGCCTTTGTGGCAAAGCAGACAAAAATGCAAATATATCCTTTAATGATTGGACTTCGACCTCTCCCGGTTTTTGATTTGATATATAGAGGCCCGGCGTAGTCTACACCCGTATGTAAAAAGGGGCGGCTTGGTGTAATTCTGGCTGAAGGTAAGTTACCCATAAGTTGTTGCGACGTAACAGCTCTTTGTCTTCGGCATTCTAAACATTTGTGAATGAAGTGTCTTACGATATTTCTGCAATTTATCACCCAGTATTTTTGCCGAATGATGCTAGTTTGTAGCGTTGGACCTGGGTGCAAGTACCGAATATGCGTGTCGTTAATGATTTTAGCACACAAGATGTGATTTCCTGGTAGCAACATAGGATGCCTAGCGTTCAATGATGCGTCTAAATTATCTAAGCGTCCTCCGATTCTGAGGATGCCTTCGCTGTCGATGAATGGAGATAACGATATTAGTTTGCTTTTTGACCCAATTTCCCTTTTTTGTTTTAACGATTGGAGTTCTTTCTTGAATTCTTCGGATTGTGCCCACAGCACACACAGTTTTTCAACTTTCTTCAAGATATCTACTGCATCCAGATTTCTATAAACCTTTCGCCATCGTAATATTCTTGCCAGAATTAGTTTAATCTTCATATATGAGTCAACTCGCACGAATAAATTTTCTAGCAGGTGTTTTGATTTAACGTCTGACTGGGACACCAAAGAAATCTGTCGTTCCTCTAGATTGGTTTTGTCGATTTGTACCTGGCTGGGCCATTCCTCTACTGGGCTTAATAACCATCCTGGTCCATTCCACCACTGCTTATATTTCAAGAATTGCGTAGGAGTAGCACCTCTGGAAGCAATGTCCGCAGGGTTGTCTCTTGAAGCAACGTAATTCCATTTGACTCGGGGAGTATTTTCCAAAATTTGTGCGGTTCTATTCCCAATGAAGCTCTTCCAACGCCTGGGAACATCAGACAGCCATGATAGAACTATTTTTGAGTCGGTCCATGCAAAACACTCTACATTGTCGATTTCCAGTAAACGTTCGGTATGGTTGATAAGTCTGCTTAACAAAACCGCTCCACAAAGCTCTAGTCTTGGAAGTGACACTTGTTTCAATGGTGCAACTTTCGTTTTTGCCACTATGATTCTGGTGTTGGTTCCATTGCTGTGTGTTGAACGGAGATAAACAACCGCTGCATACGCATGCTCCGACGCATCACAAAATCCGTGAATTTGGAGGTTCGTTGCTGATTTAGTCGTCATTAAAAACCGAGGAACTTCTATGCTCTCCAATTCTTGCAGTGAAGACTGATTCGCCATCCATTGTTGCATGATATCTTCGGGGAGTGGATCGTCCCAATCAAGTTTTCTCAGCCAAAGTTTCTGAAGAACCATTTTAAACGTAATTACAGCGGGTGAAACCCAACCGAGAGGATCAAAAATTCGAGAGATCTTAGACAACATTTCACGCTTTGATACCACATTGTTGTCTCCAAGTTTGATTTTATATGAGAATGTGTCCTTTGTTGGGTTCCATTGCAGTCCCAATGTTTTTACTGTTTCTGGACTATCATCAATACGAAGACTGGTCTTCTCTCTGAACTCGGATGCAATTGTGTTCAACACTTCTGCTGAATTAGATTTCCATTTGCGGAGGTTAAATCCGCCCTTAGTTAACATAGATGATAGGTCCTGTATGGCTACTTTTGCATCGTCGATTGAATCAGCTCCAGATAGACAATCGTCTACATAAAAATCACGTTTTGCAATCTGGGATCCTACTGGATGCGCTAACTTGTAGTCCTCTGCGATTTGATGCAACGTACGAACTGCCAAAAATGGTGCACAAGCCGTTCCGTACGTAACTGTGTTTAATCTAAAGGTTCTCATTGGCTCATCAACGGAATTTCTCCAAATAATTCGTTGGTAGTTTTGATCCTCCTGGCTTACTTCAATCTGCCGGTACATTTTTTCAACGTCTGAGGAAAACGCAATGGCATGTTTCCTGAATAATGTAATAATAGACACCAAATCCTTCTGAATAGTGGGTCCAACAAGCAATCGATCATTAAGTGAGACTCCAGACGACGATTTGCATGAACCGTCAAACACGACACGCAGTTTTGTTGTAGTACTATCGTTTTTAATAACGGCGTGGTGCGGTAGATAGAAGCACTCTGTGTCTTGGCATGGTGGATCGGTGGATGGTACCTCATGCATGTGTCCTAGAGTCAAATATTCGCTCATGAAGTCGCTGTATTGTTGTTGAAGGTTTGGGAACCGTTTAAACTTCCGCTCCATCGAAATCAACCGATTGATTGCAGCCGATTTCGAATATCCTAATTCTCCGGAATCTGTCCTGAATGGCAGTCTAACGACATATCTACCATCATTGTTCCGTGAATGGGTATTCACGAAATGACTCTCACATCTTGCTTCTGTCTCAGATATTGTTGCTGCAGCTGGAACCTCTTCCACTTGCCAGAATCGTTCCAATAATCTTGTTATATCTTCTTCTTGTATGGTCGCTGTGAGCACCTTTGAGTTAACGGGTTTGCCTTGTGCTGCTCCGGAGATGACCCATCCGAACTTAGTTGACTGTGCAATGAGTTGGTCTCTGATGATAAGCTTGTCGGACAGAAGTACATCAAAGAACATGTCGGCTCCAAAGAGAACATCTATTTTGCTTGGAGTGTAATATGTTGGATCGGCTAACTGCAGATTTTTCTTTTGCATCTCACTGACCCATTGCGCTTCAACCTTGAACTGTGGAATGGTCGATGTCAATTTTGAAAGAATGAGTGCTTCAATTTTGTAGCACTGACTGGGTTCGAATCTGGACTGAATGGTTAGCTTCACGAGGCCTTTTGATGTTTCAGCTTTCGTCTCTGATATTCCCGTTACAACAACATTTGAACAAGATCGTGCTAAATTCAACTTTTGAACGAGGGTCTCGCTAATGAATGTTGATTGTGACCCTGAATCCAGTAATGCGCGAGCCACATGAAGTTGTCCAGCGGAATCATGCACGTGAATTAAAGCGGTTGGTAACAGCGCTAGACGCGATGTGCGGGCACTGAGTGATGTAGTGCTTGTGCTCGTGTTGGGTTGTGGACCGATTACAAGATCTTTAACTGGAACGTTTTCCACCAATGTTTCTGTTTGTGCAACAGAACTGATTGGCGCCGATGATGTTGGTGTGATAGAACCTGCTTCGAGATGAAGCAATGTGCTATGCTTCTCGTTACAGCGACGACATGAATACTCCGTGGGACATTTACTAACCTCATGACCTTTCCTGAGACAATTATAACACACTCCCGATACTTTAACTATGCGCCTCCTATTCTCGATTGTCATTTCTTTAAACTTGCGACACCTCCACAAATAATGTTGGCGATTACAACACGGGCACTTTTCTAAATTTGATGAACTATGCATTGATTTCACTGTCACTGTTGATGGTTTAGTTCCCTTTTTCTTTGTATCACAGAAAGCACTTTCCTTGGAATAACATCGGTTATTTAAGAATTCTAAGAATTCTTCAGCCGTTGGAACTTCTAGCTCTAGAGTTTGGTTGGCCCATGCAATACGAGTTTCGTCATCTACTTTTGACAATAAAATGCGAATGAGCCAAGGATCTCTAGTTTCGGCTTCAGAACCCAATGATTTTATGCCTCTGAGTATTTCATCCGAAGAATCACTTATTTGACGTAGTGTTTGAGGAGAACCAGTGTTTGCGGATGGCAGTTCAAAAAATCGATCAATTAATGAATTTAATATTGGTCGTTTTTTGTTATAACGTTGCACCAATTTGTCCCAAGCTTCGGTGTAGTTTGCTTCGGTGACTAAAAAGTTTCTAATTATATTGAGCGGCGGACCGATGAGCAAACCCCTTAGAATTTGGAATTTATGAACTTGAGATATGTTGGTGACATTATGTACCGAGGACGTGTATAAATCGTAGAAGGATGGCCAGGCTTCATATTGACCAGAAAACTTGCTGATAGAGACATGTGGTAATTTAACATTCTCCGAAGATTGAATAATTGAACGCTCATTTATGGCTTGCGTACGATCCGCGAGATTCTCCAAAAATATTCGTTGTTGATCTAAGAGTTGATCAAATGAATTGTTATTATCAGCCTGAGGTTTTATAGGTGGTTGTTTTTTTCGAAATGCTTCCAGTAATTTTGACTTCGTATCAAAAAATTTTGCTTCAAACTCTTCTTGCTTTAACTCAACAGTTGCAGCGGGATTATTTGCAAGAATGATAGCAACTTGAGTCTCTTGTTCTTGAAACTCACGCCAGAGCTCGTCAAGTTTATTTAACCTCACTTCAATGTCGCAACATGTGGTGTCGGCATTTATTGCTAATGCGAATTTTTTCAGTACCGTTAATGACGCCATAACACGCCCACGTGATTGTACTGCTGTAGCCGCCATGTTGTTGCGATAATTTCAAGCGAGGTTCTGATGATGAAATTGCGTTGAAATAACAAATGCTGCACGAGTACCCAACAATGAACTTTCGTGATTTATGCACATTAATTTCTGCAGTGTGATGAACCCAGCGACTATTGGTTGAACGTTCAATATATTATGGCGTGCTTATTAGCCTTCGTGTTGCGGCGTAATGAAACAGCGGATGATAGTGTGAACTTCAACCAAATTGTAGCGTGCTTATACGTATGAATCTGCACTTCATAAATCACCTGATAATGTTGGATGGTAAGCCACAAACTGTATGTGTCTGCGTCCAATATGGCAGCGTTTTCTTGCAAACTGCGTGGTTATAATTTTATGCGCGAACTTGTTACACTTTGTTAGTCACTAAACTTTGCATTTAATAACTACACTATAATTTTAATGCACTCAACTTCGGCATCCGGCTCGAAGGACCATAAATATTACTCAAAGTAATTATAAAACACGTTTCCCGGAAAATAAATAATAAGCACGGCGTTGTTTGCTATTTCTTCACAAAAACACAATTTTTATTACAAATGGTGGTTAGATTATAATTGTTTGATGGATTAATGACGAGTGAGTTTTATTTTTATTTTCTCTTACAAAGTTAATTTTGGTAGTACATAAAAATTATGGCAGATGGCTATTCTTTAAAGTAAAACTGAACTTAACCAAAATACAACAAATAATAACTACTGAATGCAACCAATAAAAAATGACGTAACAATCAATAACATTGTCAGCTGTCATTACTTACTGGATATAAATTATAAACAAAAGCACAGGTAAGCTAAAATTACAATAATTATATGAATTGAATAATATTAATTAATATAAATGTCTTTCAGAATGCTAAATGCGTAAAATATTTGATTGCAGTGTAAAACAAGTGATGAAAAATTAAAGATAAGTTTTAAATACAAATTTTACTCTTAACCTAAAATTAAATATATAATTTTATTCTAGGCGCAGCATGTATGTCATCGACTGCTTCAACAGAGTCAGACAAAGTGTATCGACCCTGCAAAAAAAAATGAGAAACCTCATGAGTTCTCTATGTGGTAGTTTGGTTTCGTATTCGTATTCGAATTGAAAAGTTCGCACGTACAAAAAGTTCAATCTACTCTTCAGGTAGCTACGACCAAAATATAAAATACAATTCTTACTTCTCATACATTAAGTATGAGGCAAGAACGTACTGACCTAGCGAATTATATTCACTAAATCAAAAACTCAAGGAAAACCCTAATTTCTGTGTGTTTTATGCCCACACAAATAATAGAAAGAGAAGTTTGTCTGTGTATTAAAATCAATAAGATTCTTTTGTCTTTTTATAAACAAAAAATATTAACAATAATGGCATTCACGACTTTTTTTGACTTGTTAATCAGAAAAAATCAAGAATAGTATCTACCCTGAAGAAAAAATGAGAACCCTCCTAGAATTGTCTATGTGGTAGTTTGGTTTTTGGTATCGTACTTAAAAGTTCGCACTTAGCAAAAGTTCGATCTACTCTTTAGGTAGCTACGACCAAACTACAAAAATATAATTCTCACTTCATACCTCATTCATTATTCATCAATCATCATACATCATTTATAGTTAGATAATTAAACCCGTTGGTAAAATTTGTAAGCTATTATGTGCTGCTTTGGGGAGTGTTTGTAATGATTTTAGAGCCCCTTTTTCTAATGCTAAGAAAAAGTGCAAGCTAAGAAAAAGTGTTTTGCATTTGTAAAATAAATTTTTTTAAATGTCCAAAGCTGCTGCGACCTAGGTTTATTATATGATTTATTCTATGATGGTGTGTTTATTTTAAATTCATTTTTAGTGGCAGGTATCGTAACTAAAAATTTGATTTAATTTACGTACATTTAAATTATTTTTAGCGTTGTTCAGTGCCATTGCTGAAGTAAATTTGCCAAAGCAATACATATAGTGCTGCACCCTGATTCTCTAAAAATTAAGATAATGGGCAAACGTGTAAACTCGTAAAAAGCAAAGCTTTCTTTTATTTGTTTGCAATTTTTCGATTTTATTTGAAGTAGTAATCATATCGAAAAATTACGAATTCATTAAAGTAGGCCTAGCTTTTTGCAAGTTTACACGTTTACCCATTATCTTATTTTTTAGAGAATCAGGGTGCAGCTCGAGTTAAGTTACATTTTCAGACATACAGTAAAATTTAACTATGTATGTAGTTAAAAAAGAAAAATTTCGCCTAAGATTTCGTTAAATAATACTCTGCTCTACGCGAACAAATTATAAATCTCAAAATAATATTCTAAAAATATCTATGAATGCGCAAAGAGCTGTAGAGATCAAGTTATATATTTAGTTAGCTTAGGCAGCACACCGAGATTTAGATATTGGAAACAAGTAAGAAAAATAGATCAGAAGGATAGTTTAGCTTCTGTAAAGTTCTCCGATCTAAAATATTTTCAATTTGTTAAACAGTGTCGGGTGTGTCGCGGTTAATGCACAAAATCCATTATATCAAAAATGTATCAAATTCAATATTGACCGGAATCCATACAATTTATGACTCACATTGCTAAGTAAATATAGAGCAGTGTAATATGGATCATCGCACAAAGTCTTATCTTTATTAAATTAAAATAATTCGTATAGAAAATATACAACTTATCTGCAAATAAACAAAAACCAATTGTATTTACTGTCATTGGATTGGGCTGGGAATACTTTGGCGGTAGTTTGTTTGTTTTTATAAGATAACGCGGATTACTTAGAAATTATTAAAGATTCAAAATAAAATTGACTTAATTATGAATTTTATTAAGAATACGAAATTATGTGATTGACTTGGTATTGGATATTGAATTGGTAAAAAACTAAAAAAAAAACGAATGAACTTTGTAAATAATAGAAATAAATGCTCGAGTATTTCGAGGAACAATACAGTAAATTGATAATAAAAAATTACATTGAATCCACTTTACATTTGTCTAAATTTAGAAGGATGATTTCTTTATTACTGCACTTAGAAAATACATACATATACCGAAAATATGTTAAATCGTTAATTATTATTTTTGCCATACTGCTCACTCTTCGTTAATGAGAATTAGAAATCTGTTTATTGAAATTCGCTTCTGTTAATAGATAAGATTATATGTTTCTAAAATACTTATTCCACGTATACTCGTATTGCTCATGAAGACTGAATCATAATTGGAATATAAACATAGTTCTTTTATAATCAATATGTATAAATAAAAAATGTAATTTGTTGATTTTTATAAAATTGTTTCACCCTAAAGAAACCTGAGTTGTTGTTTGTTCAATTCACGGTAAGGGTCCCAGTATAGGTTGAATAAAATTACTCTTTGATTGTTTAAAATATTATATGATTTATTTTTTTTTTTTTCCTAATGTTCCGAATTGAAATCCAATTCATTCTTAAAGGTTAATATATTGAATTTTTAAAAATAAATGTGTAAATTAATAATAAATATTGCACTTAAATTTAGATACATATATCGTCTTGCAATAATATTGTAAAACGATTTCTAAATTGTAAAATATTTTTTAAGTAAGTTTGGTGATATAAATAATAAAATAGTGCAGAAAATGATTTTATTCATTTCGTCGAACAATGGTCGAACTTTTCCAAGCTTGTCGTTTTGTAGCGTGACGTACGATGATGTGATTTCTGAAGTCGACTGCTTAGAAATTCCAACCAATACGACAGACCTGATATTAATACGAGTAATTGATAAGTGATTGTTTGTATAATAAAATTGTCATCTATGCTTGAAAAAATCAACAACTGTTCATTACAATTATTATTGCAGGTGTACTGCACCGATGCTGTAAACGATACTATGTTATATGGATGCAGACGGTATAAAAATCCTGTAAATCTCCTTTACGGCTGCATTCGTATATTTGATTTATGAATTTCAAATTGCAGTATTTGGTTGAAGAATTAAATTTTAAAGGCAATACTGCAAAATCTGAGTAATTGACTAGATATTTGGGTATTGTTTTACAACTTCGGATATTGTGCATATTTTAGAGCATTTGCAATTTCCTCAACATCGGACTTCTCACAGTTTCGGCAAAATCTATTTCTGAACGCAACGTACATTTATTGGTACAGATAAATCGATGGAATTATCGATTTTTTCCAACTTCGAATGTTACGGTCTATTTTCTCAATACCAAAGTCCGCGGCAAGCATAAATAAGCATAATTATCACTAGACGTTAGATAAATTAATAGTTATTTACGTCACAAGGGCGGTAAATGAGTTGTTACAGTACGAGTTCTACGTTTATTTTTAGAATTTTGTACGAGTACTGTGACGATCATTTAACGTACGTGTAATACAAACGTGTATACAAATTACAAGCGCACCAATAATTATTGTCCGTCGTAGTTCCACTCAATGATTTAGGTGCTATGTCCTCTAGTCATTAAATCGCATCTTAATGTTATTTCAGTTGAGCATTGGTTTATTTTAAGTCCGCACTCTATTGCTAATTCTTTTTAAAATGTAATTATTAACTTACGAGTAAATAATGGCTAACAAACAGATGATCGTTTTTGGTACGTTGCAATTAAACGGATGGGCCAAATATAAGAAAGGTTGTGGTTAATGCAAAATATGTTTGGAAATAGTGTATTCCTTTTCTAGATAATTAACAAACAATATTTTTAAAGCTTTAGGATTTTTTATAATTAATACGTTTTCCGAATGTTCCGGGTAGTTCCCCTATTGTTTTGCTTTGAATTGTGATGAAATTTATCAAAACTATGCAACAAAGTATACCATTTTTGTAATCTAAGCCAAAAACTGTGAAATATTTTATCAAAATATGTAGGAGAACAAACCGAATTTATTCAAGGTAACGTTTTTTGAAATTTGAATAATTATTTTTTAATTGCCACTTAGCGTGTTCCATTGGCATTACCAAACTACTCACAAGTACTTGTATCTACTCGCAACTATTCATGCTCAAATGATGGTCTAGTTGAAAAGTTACGCATAAAATTAACGGCTAAAATTAAATTTAGTTTAAAAAATTCCAATAGATGGCTCTATAACAATTTTGTTTGTGTGGAAAATCATTATTTAAACCTAATCCAACCAAGGTGTGCTTCGATTTTTAAAATAATGTTAATTTAGTTATAAACTTGTAGGTATTTTATTTTGAAACATTTCCATACATTACAACGTACTTTGCACATACAACGTACTTTGCATTCTTTGCAAAAATATTAAATTATTTGGTAATTTGAATTTACTGACATAACAAAAATATGTTGGTTGGATTAAGATTAAAACAATTTTTTTTGGTTATGTTTGTGACACGACACGGCAATTTTTAAATCGCAAAAATATTTTAATTATTTTCTTGTTTTATTATTAATTATTATTAATGGAACAACGTATTTTTTGTCAAAATCCAGCAGTTTTATTTAAATTGAGGTTATGTTTTACAATTGTCACGAAAATTCGCATTTCACTGAACATCTACTCACAAGTACTTGGCAGTAGCAAATTGTTTCCAATGGAACACTACAACTAGGTAAAGTGATTTCGGTGCCATATTTGATTATATTTTGGAAAGTGTTTTATAAGACAAAATGTGATAGCTAATTCTTCAGTGCAATTGTCATCAAGTTTAAAGAAAATATTCTTTAATAAAACATTTAAATATTCTTTTATTCTTTAATTTTAAATAAGATTTGACAGCGATAAAAAATTTTATCTTACAATTGATGATTGTAAAAGTAGAGAAAGCGCCTCTCGAGGAAAAAAGTTAAAATGATGCATCTGGTAAAATGACATTTGTCACAAATGCGACGAAAGAAAATTTAGCAATGCAGTAATTAAAAATTGTTTTTATAGTCTAAAATTGGAATTAGTATCATAATCGTTTTCGCTTTTAGCTCTTATTATTAAAACACATGTTTTATCGTTTACTATTTACGCCATTATGTATTTTGCTACAGAAAGACTACAGTGCTTCGTCTTCATTTCATTTTTGTGGTGATTACCAAAACTTAATTTTAATAAACTATAATAACGCCATCTCTTATCAATAATTACAAAACATTATTTAAATTCAATTATTTAACTGAAACTTCTGTAATGACTGAAATGATACAGATATTATTTAATTGCTGTGTTCCGTTGGCCTGAGTAAACTACTCACAAGTACTTGTATCTACTCGCAACTACTCATGCTCAAACGATGGTGTAGTTGAGAAGTAGTTACGCACAAAATTTACGGCAGATGGATTTTAGTTTACAAAATTCTAATAGATTACTCTATACCCATTTTGCTTGCGGGGAATGTCATTTTTTTAACCCTAATCAACCAAGGTGTGCCTATTGGCTTATTTGATAAATGCATTGATTTTCAAAATAATGTTCATTTAGTTATAAACTTGTATGTATTTTATTTTGAATCATTTGCATACAACGTACTTGGCATTCTTTGCAAAAATTTATTAAGTTATTTGATTAAAATTTGAATTTACTGAAAACAAAAATATGCTGGTTGGATTAGGGTTAAAAAAAAACATTTTGTTTATGTTTGTGATACGTCACGGCAATTTTTAAATAGCAAAAATATTTTAATTATTTTGTTGTTTAATGTTTTATTACTTATTATTATTAATTATTATTAATGGAACAACGTGTTTTTATCAAAATCTACCAATTTTATTTAAATTGAGGTTATGTTTTACTACTATCACGAAAATTTGCGTTCCATTGGACATCTACTCACAAGTACTTGCAAGTAGCAAATTGTTTCCAATGGAACACTACAAATATAGAAAAGAAATTTGTATTGGCTTGTGGGAATTTATACCCCCGGTGATGATTCAAACAAAATTCTTGATTGTTGCTACATAGGTCGTTATCCGTTCAGAGCCATCACTACAGATTTACCGGAGAAATTGTTTCCGATGAAGCGGATTTCCTATAAGGTTCTCACTACTAATTTGGTGATCCAAAACATTTTCCATCATTTTCAGCAGAAACGATGTGAGGCCAATTAGACGGTATGCCTTGGGCTAGGTGTTGATCGTTTCCCACCCTGTGGTATAAAGACAACATTTACGCTCCTCCAAAAGTTTTGGGATGTATCTTTACTACAAGTGTTTTGACTTTATAAAGTGCAATTTCAATAGGAAATCTGATTTTCTACAAAAAAAAAATCGTATTGTGTGTATCTACTAAAAATGCATAGTTTTTGAGTTATAGTGAAAAAACTTAAAAGTGGACAAAACAACAGAAAATTTACTCCGTTCTCAAATGCCCAAACCTAAATTTAATAGCACTTTGTGGATTAATCATTGTTTGGATATAATTGAACATATCAAACAATAAAATACCTATAACGAATTCGAATAACGAATTTTTATAGGCATATAGCCTGTATATGTAGCTTTATTTGAATAAATACTAAGAAATTTAATATCAGAACGAATTTAAGCAAAAACAGAGAAAGTGATATTTTGCCTTAGTCTTAGTCTATAATTCAGTAGTATTTTTGTTGATAAATGAACTAAATAAATTTCGTTGTTAAATCACTTGATGATTCCCTCAATTTCTCTATTTCCAGATTTTAAATTCTTCAATTCAGGTGAGATCATCACCATTTTCAATGATACGTTCATTTGTTTTGTCGTTAACAGTTTTTTTGCCGATCATTCGATTACATTTTGTGGAATTGATTTATTAAATAATTTGGCTCACACCTTGCTTAAAAAAATTCAACAACTACAATACCTAAAGAGACATTATATTATGGTTCTAGTTCTAAAATTTTTAATATTTTTGATAAAAATGAAGTAAAATACAGAATCAATTTTTGATTAATAAGTTGATCTACGTTTATGGGACTCTCGATATTGGATAAAACTAAACCCGAAAAATCTATACCCTGCTTATAGTCTACTCTACCGAGTAAAAAAATTACCATGACATTAGAAGAAAATTCAAAATGTGACATTTTCACACCGTTGCAAAATAACAAAAATTTCTTGTGGGTCACAAGACATAAGACGATTATTCCTAGTTAATGGCTTCTTATTCTTGTTATTGGCCGAACCATAAATTATTCAAACGAGTAAAAAATTTAACATAACAAGAAAATTCAAAATGTGGCATTTTCCACACCGTTGCGAAATGACATACTCGTATACTCCATGTGGTTCA
This sequence comes from Tipula helvola, assembly GCA_963556165.1. Lineage (NCBI taxonomy): Eukaryota > Metazoa > Arthropoda > Insecta > Diptera > Tipulidae > Tipula > Tipula helvola. Next base: position 192,539,202 of record OY744483.1, on the reverse strand, counting down.
GAAGATTAAAGGCTATTATTCCAAGTTAATGGTTTCTTAGAACGGTCCTTGCGATATTCTTGTTATTGGCCGAATCATAAGTGCTCAACCTAGTAAAACCTGCCACAGCGTTGCGAAATGGCTTATAGTCCATGTGTTTCATAAGACATTAGCCTATTATTTCTACTTAATGGCTTGTTAGAACAATCCCTGCGGCATTCTTCTTAGTGGCTTCTTAGAAATATCCCTGCGATATTCTTGTTATTGGCCGAACCATAAATTAATCAAACGAGTAAAAAAATTGGTTTGACATAACAAGAAAATTCAAAATGTGGCATTTGCCACACCGTTGCGAAATGGCATATAGTCCATGTCGTTTATAAAACTGAAGACTATTATTCCTAGTAAATGGCTTCTTATTGGCCGAACCATAATTATTATAAAATATTACTATGTAAAATCAGCGTGACGCAACACATCCAAAAATTGGTTATTCTACTCTGTAGTTTATATTTTGTTTCACAAGGTATTAGGGTATTATTGACGGTTTTGTCGATCATTACTTATAAAATAGTGACTGGCAATTAGTATATAATAATACATTATAATGTACATACACAAAAGGCTATTACTTCCAGCTAGTCGCTCTGTACAAACAGCTTTTGTTTGAGTTCTTTACCTAAATTTAAATTTGAGTTGACACACTATTTATTGATAAACTAAATTTGTCCACGACTAACGTATAATATACTCATTATACATTTGTTTCTTCAATTATAATGATATCCATTATTCACTGCTAGTTTTGAATTTTTATGTACGAGCCCTAACACATGTTCGAACACTAAGTATTTTTCATGTATGTATTTCTCAAATATTAATATAACCAATCAGTAGCGTAACTACAAATTTTGGGCCCCCCCGCTAAACTTAATGTGAGCCCCTAGACTACCTCCCTCCACCTTGTATATCTTTCCCTTCAGATTAATAAAAATCGTCGATCGTTCCGCTGTTGCGATCGTCACAGGTAACGTAAGAAACAAAAATAAACATGTTATTACCTGCGAAACACTTGAAGCTGCTATAGGCAATTTTATTATTAGAACTTCAGCGAATTCAAGTATTAATGATATCCCTGAACTCTTCCGATAGGTCGTCTGTATATTTTTCTTGTATCGCTCCTGCAGACTTCATGAGATCATTTTCACAAATTTGTCTGGCTGCATACAACATTTTAAACCAAAATTTAATTTTTATTGTTAAATTTTGTCTTGTAATTTAGAAAATCATATTGTGGAGAGTATGAAACAGTTATTCATTACAAGAGCATAGATCACAGGACCCGCATTGCGGGCCCCCATCGTCGCGGGCCCCCCGCAGCGCGGGATTTGCTTCCTTGTAGTTACGCCACTGTAACCAATTAACTTTACAATTACATTTTTTTTTTATTATAAAGCACATTATTCTTACACTATTTTTTTTAGTTCGGTGTAAAGAAAAACGTAATATAGAAACAAAATTTAAAATCATAAACTCATATTGTCGTCAAACTTTGCCGACACATAAATATTCGGACCCCGTGCTTTACTAAGAAGTTACGTTACTTTTAGCCTTAATAACTGCTTTTATATGAGCAGGCATAGTTTTAACAAGAGCTTCGCATTGTTGAACGGTAAACAATCCCAAATAGCCTGTAACTCTTGCCGAAAATAAGCAATATTTCTCTATCCTTTCTCTTTTTAACCAGTGTTTATTTTTCTATTGTGTGCTGTTCTAACCGATATACAAAAATTTTGTTGGGCAAACATTTTTCTTCATCTAAATCGGCCTTTATACTTGTTTCATCATTCCACTTACCAGTTGTATCTCGGTATCCCGTACCGTGTTCCTACGTTCAGATTTACAAATTCGAATAAGTGTTTTTTGCATTCTGGGACTGACTTTACATGGGTGACCTGGGGGTCAATTCTCGTTCTATGAAAAAATGGAATGAAAAAAATCTTTCCATTTGGTTTCCATCACGTCTTTCTCATTAGTATCTTTTCACGCAGCAGCAATATGCGATTCTCGTTGTCCAAATGAAAAAGAACGCTGAAAATACGCTAAATACTACACAGCAAAACATATTTTATAAGTTTCATATATATTTCCGCTAGTTGCGCTAGGTAAATGGTGCAAATAATAGCTAAATAAATGATAAAAGAGATTATGATTTGTAATTAGATTTAATCACTCTCTCAAAGAGAGGTAAATGGCCAAATTTTATTAAAACTAAACGAAACTAATTATTTAGAGATTTTTCTTAAATTAATTGAATTTTTTTAATAAATTCGCTTATAAATTAGTTTTAAAGTGAGTAGTATTATAGTTTGGTTGTACATTATACATTAAAATTGGAAATTTAGGTCTTATAAAACTGAATTTCTATATTCATTTATATTCCCACGATCAAAATACTCGGTGAGAAAGTTGTTTTCATATGAGAAGATTTTGACGTCATTTTTTTCCTTCTCATGAAACGTGAATCGGAAATTTATATTTCTCACTGAAAACACTTTTCATTGTACTTTTCACAGAACGAGAATTGACCCCCTGGGGGTAAATTAAATTAAATTTTAATTTAAACTAAATAACCACCTCTGTTTCTTTACGCAAAAATTGACTTCAGAATTGCTCGGATCGGACGAGCCATTCTCTCAATACAGTTGTTGAAGAATTTAAATCGAGTGAAATCATTCGATAATATTATGTATGAGGCATGAAGCCTAAGGACCAACACATTTAAATTAAAGGTAATGCTTTTAGTTGATTAGTAATTGCACATGACCAAGGGAAACATTTCTTGTCAATTTTCTGAACATGCGGCGTAAGGCGTTATAACGTCAAAAAAATATAAATTGAAAAACAAAACTAAAATGCCTTGACCACAATCGAACCCCGGACTTTAGCCGCTCTAGTCCAAAACATTTCTACTAAGCCATATCAACCTAAGGAAATTTATTTAATTTTCATTCTTAAATTGTTTCAAACAGAGCATGCTTTGAAGTTTATAAAATGAAAATTTTTTTTTCCGAAAAATTCTCATGGTTTACTACAACCAGAACCATCTTGATATGAATAGAGCCGGCATGTGAAAAATGAACTTAAAATAAGGGATATAGAAACACTAAAAATTCATTTATTTTCATAGTGTTTATATGAAAAAACGCGATTTCGATTGACGATAAAATATGAATTAAAAGTTAAACCCAGTTAAATAATTTTTTAAGAAATCGCTAACAAACAACTCAATGTCTTACTCATTTAAAACACAGATTCTCAAATTTCCCTATTTTCCAGCAATAATCAAAAGAAAATAAGGGAAATTAAATTAAAAAACATTCTACAACAACAACAATGTGTATTAAAAAGAGAAAATTCAGTTTAATGTTGTCATCATTTGTCCACATCTAAACCCAATGGTAAGAAAAAAGACAACACGCCTCCGCTCAACAATCAAAATTTAAAAAAAATCAAAAAGAGCCAAACAGAATAAATTAAATCAATACAATGAGTGCGAAAAAAACAAAACATCAAAACAATCTAGCATGCTTTGCAAATTCAAAATAACTATAGAAACATATTCGAATTCAAATTGGAATGAAGGCAATGAAAGAGATGATTATTGTTTTGTTTATAAATTTCTAGTTATGTTGGTGACGTATAGTATTACAAAAACAACAATATTTTAAATTTCAAAAGTACCTTATTTTTCATGATGATTTTCACTTAGAAATAAACATTTTCAAGACTCGATTTTTCAATCAAATAATATTACATGTTTCATGAACATTTTCATATAAAAACAAAACAAAAGCTCACATTTCTAATAAACTAAATCTGTCAATGAAAATAAGCGTTTTCCCATATAGTTTCATAGTAAAGAAAAAATTGTTTGTACCTTATTTTAAGCTTAGTAAAAAATACAGTCGATACTGTAGGCTCTTATTTATACAGTAGGCTCTGCTACAACTTATAATATATGAAAGTTTTTAAATAATTTGGTGTAGTGTTTAGGGGCATCATAAACGCGGACCACGTATTTTCTTGTGTAATTAGTAATTACTGTAAGGGACAATTTAAACGGGCATACAAGAAAAATTTTTTAGCGACAAACATTAGCATCAAAAACAATAAACAAAGGCGACAAACATTGACATCAAAATTAATAAATTGGTGACAAATATAATATTTTGGAACAGAAAAAAATTATTTTTAGTAGTAAAAAAAAAAAAATTTGTGACAAAAAATTAAATTTAATCGATACAAATTATTTAATATTTGATGGGTGATCGATATAAAATATTGCAGTGTCATTAATATATTCTATATAATCCGCTCCTACGTGCGGCACGCAGTGCGACATGTTTGCTTATCCCGGCTCCTACGTCCCTCGAAGTTTAAATCTAAAGCCCCTCGGAGGGCTAAGCGGGGGGGAGCGAAGCGACCTCCCGCGTTCCCGTGAGAGTTACCGAAGCCGTTAGCCTCTACAATTCTAAGTTAAATTAGGGATCTCCATTTTCCAGAATATTTTAAAACTAATTTAATTTTTTTAATTTTTAATTTATTTATTTATAAATTTGTTGCCAGTTAATTATTTTTGTCGCCCAAAATGTTTATTTTGATGCCAAAAAAAATTTTTTGTGTACCCTTCCAATAGTGCCAAAAAATTATAAATGTTGCCAAATTATTATTATGATGCCAAGAAATTTTTGTTTGTTGCTCATTAATTTGTGCCGTTTTATTATTTTTTTGTATCTCAAATAATAATTTTTTGTGTGCCGGTTTATTGCCAGCCTTACTGTAATAACTATAAAGCGGAATGTTTAATTTAAAGTAAAATATTTGGTCATTACATGAATACTAAAAAAAATTATAATAAAAATAAAATTAGATGAGGTTCGAACCGAAGAGCTTTGCCGCTCTAGTCCAATGCGTTACCACTATGCCAGAAACAATATAATAACCATTGTTTTATTTTTTCAAAGCGTTCTACAGCCTCGCTAGCTAAATATAATATTAATAATAATTGTGACGTCAAAATGTCGACGAACATAATTTTTGGATTATTTAAAGGATTTGATTACAAAATAGAATGTTATTTGTCGGGGTCATGCGTCATGGTCAAAGTATCGTGTTCCACTTGCATATAATGGCTGTTATTCACTCAAATGATTTACGACACTCTCTTTTATCGGCTCGTATCGGTAAACTTCTTCTTCATGAATAACAGTTATCATTATTATGCTTGTTGAAAAATTTACTATTATTTAATATCAAACTGTCATTTTTAATTCAATTGTGAAGCGAAAACTTGACATAAAAAATATTTGGTGTACCTATTTATAAGTAGTGCTATCGGGAGCCACTTTTTTTATTACGGCTCTCGATAGCAGCTGTCGGGAGCGAATAAAAATACACAGCTTATAATGTTCTGTATTGATAGTTATACCGATTTTACTTATTTGCATTGATTTATATTAGGCCTACCTACTTGGAAATTGTATATGGCCTAGTTGAATCACTTAAGATAAACCTTCATTTTCATATTACATACATTATACATATATGGCCCAAAGCGCGTCAAGTGGATCACCTTTCTCTCCAAAATTGAGCGGAACGGATTGGGATGTTGCAGGTATCAACATTTTTGTTAAGTCATAATTTTTCGAATGCCTTGTAATACTTGACGAAAATCAAGATGGCAGCTCCAATAAGACGTCTAGAAGACAGTCTCAAGTGTACATACTAACACATGCTTATTTTTGTTATTTGTTATTAACTACACAGGTGAAATATTCAGTTAAACCTCAGGAAAAATTATTTTAAAGTTAAAGTCAAATATTTTTGATTACGCACAATATGATACAAAGAATCGTTGTTTGTACCACAGAATAGATTCATTTAACTATAAGAAATTTTCTCCAGAATTAGTTACCTTAGCCGAAGTAAATTCCGCTGTACATATTAAAGAATTAATAATAGGATATGCTCAATATTCTCCAAATTATAATTTACACCAACGATAGACAATATTAATACATCCCCATACGTTTACCTTACAGCAAATGATTAACCATATTATATTTATATGTAGGCTGGGGCTGTTACCTAAAAGCAACGTGCTTGAGGAAAATATAATAAAATTATGAGGTATTTATCAATGCTCGAGGGGTACTCGACGAGAATTTTTTTTGCATTTTTATTTTATTCTAGTAGTAAGGCTGCTAGATTGTAAATTGTTCTATGAAAGTGTCATTTTGAAACAGTATTTATTGTAAAATAAAACCACAGATAAGAATAGACAGATGTACATCTTGTATGGGCAAAATTTACATTAGAAATTTCAATACAATAATTCCAATCCAATCCTTTTAGAGCAGGACGTACATTTCTGTCTCTTTTTATCTTTTTTTACGTATGGCTATTTTGATTATATCAAAGCAAACATGGCATGGCTATTTTGATTATATCAAAGCAAACATAAACCAACTTCAAACAAAATTGTATTTTACAATATATACGTCTTGCTCTAAAAGGATTAGATTAGAATTTGGTATTGAAATTTCTAATGTAAATTTGGCCCATACAAGATGTACATCTGTCTATTCTTATCTGTGATAAAACTATAAATTCTTTTCATCTAGTAGCCAGAGTATGTTTTTCTAAAATAGCAAGCCTATTAAATCGGTCAATTTCGAGTCACGTGTACAAAATATACCAATCAAAATAACATTACACTGATAACATCCCTAGGGAAATTATCAGTGTAATGTTATTTTGATTGGATTATTTCGTACACGTGACTCAAAATAGACTGATTTAACAGGCTTGCTATATTAGCAAAAAAGATTTCAGAATAATATCCCAAGGGCATTAATCATTTTCCGAAATAATTTTATTATATTTTTCGAAAGCACGTTGCTTGGTAACAGCCAGTTAGTTATTATTAACCTCGCTATCGCTCAGGCTGCAAATTTCACTTTCGTATTGCAATTTGCAATGACTCGTTTTCTTCACTTGTTATACAATACACATACTATTATGTGTACATTTTAATAAACAAATATTTCATAACACAGAAATAGTTAAGGCTGCTAGATTGTAAATTGTACTATAAAAGTGTCATTTTGAAACAGTATTTATTGTAAAATAAAACTATGAATTCTTTTCATCTAGTATGGGGCATGCTTATAATAACAATATTCACCGCTGTTTTTAAATGCAACACCCTCGGTAAAGGTTAGAATGTCCAATCGTATTAGTGTATTGTATCGAAACTGTATTGTGAAATTAATAACACAAAAGAATTTTTATATTTTAAAATGTTTATAAGTCGTTTAGCGACGCGTTCGAACTTCGTAGCCATAAAATTAAACATTAAACATTAAGTGTATTGCTTTGGTAAAAAAGGATTAGATTTAGGTTTGGATTTAAAATTTCAGAAAGCAACCCGCAAAGATTTATTTTTGAATTTAATTTTTGTTTGATGTGTTTCATATGAAGCAAATTCTAGTGGTAGGTATTGAAACTAAAAATCGGATTTGATTTAAGTAAATTCAAAAAATAATTGGATTTAGCTGAATCTTTTTTGGATTTATTTAATGCAATTGTTGTTGTATTTTTTTATAAATTTACCAAAGCAATACATTGATTATTGTAACCTTTGTCACGACGGTAATGACATCTGATGTGCGGAAACAAAAACAAACTCTTTTGCATACCCCATTAACGATTGGACCGTGTGCTCTGTCGGACCAAAGAAAAGCTTCGAACCCATTTAAAAAAAAAAAATGAAAGTAAGCTTTAATCGTTCACTCAAATATTATATGAAATTGATTAGTATTTCAAAGATATCTTAGTTTTTTTAATGGGTACGAAGTTTGGTTTTCGGGCGATAGGTGGTATCGCATTTCTTAGTTTTTCAATCGTCCAATAGCCAGAGTATGTTTTGCTAAAATAGCAAGCCTATTAAATCGGTCAATTTCGAGTCACGTGTACGAAATATTCCAATTAAAACCAAGGTATATAGAAATAATGGTATGTCATTCCCGTGTTTAATATTCGTCGTTTTTGCGCATAACGTTATTCACATGGTAAAATTATATGAATTATCAGAGAAATAATATTTTTGTTGCACAAATCACCATAGCAATAAAATATTTTTACGATTTGAGTGACGTATTAAAAAGAGAGAGAGACAGGATGCGACATGTGCAATGTCATACCATGTTTTCTATATACCTTGAATTAAAACCATAATAACTTATAATTTCCCTAGGGAAGTTATCAGTCTAATGTTATTTTGATTGGTTTATTCCGTACACGATACTCAAAATAGACTGATTTAACAGGCTTGCTATTTTAGCAAAAAAAAATTCGGGTAAATCAATTATTCTACCTAATGGTAAAAGTTGGCATTAAGCCTCCATTTTGTTTTTAAATTTAAACAACAAATATTTACAGGGTTTTAATCAGTTTACAATCCTTTTAAAAAAAGTAAATTCATTTACCATATTTATAGTATATCTACTCTGACTATTGGTCCACAGCCATTAAATGATTTTATATGGTAAACTCACCAAACAGTTCCAATGTTTTATTTTATTTATTTTTACTGACACACGTTTAACAGTTCCACTAGCGGCTTTAATCAAACATGTCTCGTGACCCAGAGAGGAGACTTCACTACTCCTACGTTTCTGAGATCGCTGAAACCGAATATGACCATAAGAAATGGATACAATTACCCATTTTCCCGTTACCACCCCCTTTAGGGTCGAAATTTCAATTTTCATGCAGTTGGAATGGATGTGCATTCCTACGTTTCTTGGCATGCTAAAACCGTAAATGATAACAAAAAATAAATCCGACTCTTCCATAACTCCCTAGCGCCCCTTTAATACCCCCACAAAGAGGTGGAAATATCAATTTTCATGCAAAATTGAGATGGATGTGCATTTCTATGTTTTTTGGGGCGCTGGAACTGAAAATGATAACGAAAAGTAAATATGAACATTCCGCCACCCAAAAAAATTATTGCTTCGTAAAATAAAATGTTTCATATTGAGAAATACAAATAAATAAAAACTTTTGAATTAATTTTTTAATAATGAGCTGACTGATTAATGAACACCAATTTAGCCGCTTTTTCGATACTAAGATTGTTTCTTAAATCCTTATGTGTTAAACTAAATTTTGAAAATATTAGTTCGACACCAGTGGTACGGTTATGGATCTGGCTTACATTTTCTTCCGAAATTTCATTAGGAGAAACTATCTTAGTGATGTCCACCATTCCGAACCTATCATTGCCTCTATAATTGATGCACTACAGGCAGAATTAGACGAAACAAAGGACCAATACTGCCCTTATATACAATATAAAAACAATGCCATGGGCGAGCTAAAATTTCCTTCTAGGAGCTCAATTGCAGCATTATTTTCCTTTGTACTTAATAAACGAAGAAACGTTGCAAAGTGAGAATAACTCTTTGTTAAAACCAGTTTGACTTCAGAACTTATTGTATTCCCAGATAATACAAATTCCTTTTCTAAAACTTCCCAGGCATGGACGCAATTACATAACTTTACCTTATTGCTTTGAGACAAGTGTCAATAGCTTTGGAAGTGGGTGTTAAAAGCTTGACCAAGTCTTCCGCTCCTCCCTTGACACTTATATTCATGTTCAATTTACCTTGCTGTATCATACGAATCTTTGGGTAAATGGTGGTTTCGAAAATATTTCAATATTTTTGTAATTTGATCTAAAATTATTTAAAGCAAATAAATTTAATATATGGGCGGCGCATCCGTATGTAATAAATAATATGTACTATCATTTTCGGCACCTTCACAAATTTGTTTCCTCATCTTTTTCATGTTGCTAGCATTGTTGGTTACGAAACTGACAAATGAAACATTGAAATAAGTTTCAGTTTTGCGTTGTATCAAGATCACGACATATCAAGGATGTTAACTAAAATGACTTCAGATATTTAACCATCCGTCAAGTCACATTTAGGCTATTGTCTATGTCATTCAATAAGGAACTAATTCTTTAAAGGTATTTAATTTTTTCATATGTTGGATGGTACCCGAATAATGATAAATCCACAAAGTGCTATTAAATTTAGGGTTGGACTTTTGAGAACTGAGTAAATTAGAGTAAATTTGGACACCTTATAGTTTTTTAACTATAACTCATAAACTATGCATTTTTAGTATATACAGTTTATGCAAGTTTTTGTAGAGAATTAAATTTCCTATCGAAATGACACTTTAGAAAGTCAAAAACCTTTTGTTTTGAACAAAATAAGTATGATAAAAAAAAACTAAAACAAAAAAAGTCAAAAAAACTGAAAAGTTTCAATTTTTTGTTTTTTTTAAGTTTTTCTGTAGCACTTTTATCTGAGTGGGTTAGGTATAGGCATTGATTCTCAAAAAAAAAAGCTGACGTAATTCCCGTCAAAACGGTGTCCGTCAAAGGTATTTCTGATGAACGTTGGCTGAGATACAGTCATTCAAAGTTACCAACTACCACCTTTATACCATGTGATTTTAATTTTTTCATGCAAACATTTTTTTTATTCATTACAAAAATTATTTTCGGTACATTTATGATAATGATATAGGTATTTCATTGATAAACCGAAAATAATTTTTGTATTGAATAAAAAAAATTTTTGAATGAAAAAATTAAAATCACATGGTATAAAGGTGGTAGTTGGTAACTTTGTATGACTGTATCTCAGCCAACGTTCATCAGAAATACTTTTGACGGACACCGTTTTGACGGGAATTACGTCAGCTTTTTTTTTTGAGAATCAATGCCTATACCTAAACCGACTCAGATAAAAGTGCTACACAAAAACTTAAAAAAAAACAAAAAATTGAAATTTTTCGGTTTTTTACTTTTTTTGTTCAAAACAAAAGGTTTTTGACTTTCTAAAGTGTTATTTCGATAGGAAATTTAATTCTCTACAAAAACTTGCATAAACTGTATATACTAAAAATGCATAGTTTATGAGTTATAGTTAAAAAACTATAAGGTGTCCAAATTTACTCTAATTTACTCAGTTCTCAAAAGTCCAACCCTAAATTTAATAGCACTTTTTGGATTTATCATTGTTCGGGTACTATCCAACATATGAAACAATAAAATACCTTTAAAGAATTAGTTCCTTTTACCCCTGTTTTTTTCGACATAGACAATAGCATAATTTTTAATGCCTAATAATCTGAGAGTAGCAGAGTAGTTTTCTCGCCAATCGAAGTGTTCATCTTCAAAGTTTACCATCTTTGTTTGCGGTTGGCGGGTGATAACCTTATATGATAAATTTCTAAATTCTTCATTCTCAACCGTGCTGAATGAATCATTTGTGTAAAAATAAAGCGAGCAACTTTGTGATCCAAATTTTCTTTTTGTGCTACTATTCTCCTAACTCTGAAAATTTACTTGGATCGGAATTTGAAAATTTTGGTAAACCAAATTTCTATAAAAAATACTTTTAATAATTTTAATTATAATAATTTCGTATACATAAAATTTATCTGGAAAAAATATAAATAGGTTTATAGAATAAGTATGCCGCCCTGGAAAGTGCTTATTTTATTTAACTGGTTGTCCGAAGTTTTGCTTAAACATGAGGTGTATTTGCTTTACCGTGGGATGAATCGATGTAATTATGGTGTTGTTAATTAATTGAATACAAAAGAACATTACTCAAATTACATGGTGTCATTTCGAATGGAAATACACTCAATCGCCATTTCTTAATTCAAACAAATTATAAATAAATGCTTTTTCATCCGAAAATATAACGATTTTCGAATTAATTAAATCGATGACCAAATATATAAAAAATTAACGTAATATTCGGGAAAAAACGGTACAATCGCGATTGTATTAAACAAAATATACTAACTAAACGATAAGGTTTTATTTTGTTATTTATTTTTATGTTTTATTTTCGATATTCCAAAAACGATTAGTATTGAAAGAGCTTTTACATCGGCAGTAACTAGCGCAAATTTTGCATCAACAAAAACAAAAATTTCTTAAATAAAACCTAATTATTATGTCGTTAGTTATCTAAAAAAACACGTAAATTTATTTCGAATATTTATTTAGTAGTAAATTAACAACAGAAGTGAAATGTTACAAAATATTTTATAGTGAACATAAAATCTGAATTTTGTATGTACATAGTGTTTGTGAAAACTTTAAGATGTTATTGCGAGTGCGGACACCTTATAATAATATGTCGATATACTACGGGTTTATTCCTATAATATTGTGATAAAATTGGTAAACAATATGGAAGCAGATATTTGTTTATTGTTTTTATATTTTAAAAATTTCCGATCTTTCTTATCAATGTAAAGATACTGATAAATTTATTAAAATAATTTTGTAATCAAAAAGAAAATATTGCGTTGGTCTTGTTATTGTTGAAGGACCCATGTGAAACTAAATAATAAATGATTGTGTGGTTCAAATTTATTTGCAGTACTTAAGAACAAGTTGATTTGTTTAGATCTATATAAGTGATAAGTGAAGTTTAATATGTGCACTTTGATATAAGAAATATAAAAAAATATGTGAATGCTTCATGCTGCGCAAATTTAATTCGATTTTAATCAATTTGGTACACACTGATTATTGTTACGCGTGTACATTTATAAATTTTAAGTGTAAATAATATACATTACCGTTAAACCTGTTAAAGGGTGGCTTTATTAATGGTGTACTTTTGTTCCCAGCTTTATTTTGTGGTGTTGTGCAACTTTTGACTGGTAATTTTTACTTTCAATTCAAACATGCTTATAAATAAATTCAGTGTCGATATTTGCGGTTAAATTTAATTGTACGATATAGGAAAGTGAATACAATTAGACGGCCTAACCTGTAGTTTATCTATAGCGGAAATGTGGAATGTAGATTGATTCGTTGGACATTTTTTTTATTTTTTTTAAATCAGAAGGTTATTTCTGAGTACAGAAACCATTTTATAGCTAATATATAAAAATGTCGAATAAATTTATTGAAAGAGGCTCGATCGAATAGTGAACAAACAATTTTCGTATGATTACACCATTAACCCTAACCAACGAGTTAGAGTTTAATTGATTTGTGCTCAGAATTATTAAGAATAGGTTCACCGGTATTTTTAAATTTTGTTTTTAATGAATATGAGATTTATATAACGATTTTTTGATCGGAAGATTAGCAAGTTTTTACATTGTTTAGACTAAAAATTAGTTTGTATTTTAAAATACTCTAGATTTTTTTAATTTTAGTTTTTAATTATTGCTTTGACACTGTAAAAGGTAAGGCCGTTCAAATACATACATACATTGCAAAAGGGTTCAAAAAACCTCAAACTCCAGAATGACAAAAACAGCCAACATTTAAAATTTGTATTCTAATTAAAACATCATCAAAAATAAAAATTCATTAAGTTTCAAATATTAAAATTAAGAAATATTAAAGTTCCATGCCGATTATAGTACACTATTTGGAAAATCTCAATAATTTTATTTTATTTTAAATCCAAATAGTAATCCACTAATCCAGGTACACTAGTTGAAATGGTATACCACATGGTACACTATTTGGTTTAGAATTTGAAATACTAAAAATAAAAATACGCAAGGTTTGTAAGGTGGTATAGCCTTTATTCTGATCGCAAAACGTTTTTGAATGGATAATTCATTGAAAAATCTAACAGTTCACTGTTTTTGAATTACACATTTTTTTTTTAAATTTACAACCGTCCATGATGAGCAAAGCCCTCTCTCGCCTAAAACTGTCGCATTGTGCCTTATAAGATTTCTGTATCCATTTGGTCATTAAATCGGTCGTCATCAAGCCGTCATCTTTCACAACTAGATGAATGTTTTCAGGTAATTTTACATTCGAAATTTTCAAATAATTTTGGATTCCTTTTAAAATAATTTGGGCCGTCAGCTTCGGAAATATACACAATACTAAAGCAAAACGATTTAAGTTTGTAAGACTAATGATTTAAGTCTTGTCAAAATAGCACGGATTTTCATCCATATTTAAAATCAACTGTTCCGAAATGTTTATCTTTTTCTGGTTCAATGCTGTAATAAAATTTTGCACTTTATTCCGGTTTCATTTGCAGACGAATTGTTTTGTTAACTCTGATGAGTTATTTTTCTTGATGTTATCATTATTTCTACAGCAAACTCCTCTGATCCATTTATCACTATACGAGAAATTATTTGTTGCAAAGGGAGTTCCAATATTTTTACAAATTTCTTCGCGTCCTAAGCATGACCATTGTTTCTATTTCAGGAAATGCGGACTTTCGCCCTCCACTTGTAACTTTTTTTTTAAATTATTTGTGATTTAATGAAATCATTTTCGCGAGAAACCCATTTTCTTATTTGAGAGCGTTGATACTCAGAAAGTTTTTCCAAAGTATTGGGCGACTCACCACGTTTTGTTCGACCCACAAATTCCAATTTCTCAGATTTTAACAGCCGGTCGCACCAAACTATATAAAATACAGTTATCTACTACAAAAAAAAAATGTTTTGTTAAAATTCAAATAGTATTCCATGGTATATGCTATTTGGTACATTTTAACTAATAGTATACCAGTGGTACACTATTTGGGGAATTATTTTATTCGGCACTCTACGGTATACAGCGTAACGACTACAACTATTGGCATTCTTAAGGAATTTTACGTTTTAATCTGTGCCAGTTTCATCGGAGGAAATGGCAGCGGTCAACTGATTTCCAGTCGGCTCTTATTTTTCTGTACAAAAGTGGAAAAACACTCAAAAAAACCGGGCATTAATGCACTTTCAGTATTTTAAGATAATTACCAAATATGTTTTATAATTTTCTAAAACGTTTAGCCAAATTAATGTGGAAATTGTTCAAAGAAAATATGACGCACGCTCTAAACCTGGCTTAACTAGAGATTTTAATTCTCCTGTTACCGAAAAGGTAAACATTACGGTTAAGTTACCCTTTGCCATCTTCTTGCCTAATAAATTTCTGGATCCTGCTTTAGCTACCTACTTAGTACATTTTGGAAATTCGGGTTTAAAGGAAATTACTCAGTCACAGTTAGTTTCATTGCCTAATTTTTGATAATATCAAACCACGAGTATAAACGGCATCTGTTTCTTCAAGTAATACCGGCCAGTGCTGCTTTTAAAATTATTGAAAGCAGCCTATACCAAAGTAATAGTTTCGGCTTTAAAGAGATGAGGTATGTATATGTTGGTTCTTTCAAAAATCTGCAATAGGGGAACATCTTTTTCCGTTTGCAATTTTGGTTCTGAGATATTTATTCTCACCAAAATAATTGTGTTTTAGGCTGTTAGTGAATTAGTTAAAAGCTAGTTAAAAATGCAAATTTTGACAATTGAAATTAAAAATTTTTTTTATTCACCACAAAAAAATATTTAACGTAGTCAACACCGCTTATAAATTTTGACAAGTGATGTTAAAAAAACGTCATTCAATAACATTCAGTATTGAACGTCGTTCATTAATGATGGCTATTTACTATGCGGCTTGACACTGGACATAAAGAAACCAAACATCAAGAGGAACTATGTAGAGTAACTACTCGCTGCAAAAACGATTAAAGCGGCAGACCCTATATTCTAAAATTTCGAACCTACTTTAACCTCGCATACGAATACTATACCATTCAAAATTTCATGAAGCAAGCATAATGAAATAAAAAAAATATTTCAGGATATTTGTGTTAGTGATATTGATTACGTTTGGTATAAGTATGTAGTTTTATTTCATAAGTCCCGCCTATTGAAAAACAAAAAAATTAATGTCAAACACAAACTAATAAATAAACAAATTTGTAAACGTGATTTTGTTTGAAGATGGCCGGTTTGGACGAAATAATTGTTTATTGTATTGATGCAAAATTTTATTTAAATTTCTTTTACATGTACCTTTGTATATATATTTAGCAAAAACTGATTACGTCGATTTATCAAATCCTTAAAACCTCGCAATTTGTGTATATGTTTACAAAAAATGTATATTTGGATATGACGTTGTATTTTCACATTTCATATTTAAATATACCACACTGATACAAGTAAGTGTAGATTTGTTTTACAGCGCAGCTTGTATTTGCGTTGGTTTTGGGTTATTTTATTTTGGGACAATTTAAACGGGCATACAAGAAAAATTTTTTGGCGACAAACATTAGCATCAAAAATAATAAATTGGCATCACAAATAATATTTTGGCACCACATATGAAAAAACAAACAAATATTTTTGAAGGACATTATTAAATACTGTGGCGACAAACATTGACATCAAAATTAATAAATTGGCAA
Organism: Tipula helvola; assembly: GCA_963556165.1. Lineage (NCBI taxonomy): Eukaryota > Metazoa > Arthropoda > Insecta > Diptera > Tipulidae > Tipula > Tipula helvola. The sequence goes on along the minus strand of OY744483.1, from coordinate 192,522,823 downwards.
CAAAATAATATAATATTTTGGAACAGAAAAAAATAATTTTTAGTAGTAAAAAAAAAAAAAAAATCGAGACAAAAAATTAAATTTAATCGATACAAATTATTTAATATTTAATGGGGGATCGATATAAAATATTGCATTGTCATTAATAGATTCTATATAATCCGCTCCTACGTGCGGCACGCAGTGCGACATGTTTGCCTATCCTGGCTCCTACGTTCCTCGAAGTTTAAATATAAGGCCCCTCGGAGGGCTAAGCGGGGGGGGAGCGAAGCGACCTCCCGCGTGCCCGTGAGAGTTACTGAAGCCGTTAGCCTCTACAATTCTAAGTTAAATTAGTGATCTCCATTTTCCAGAATATTTTAAAACTAATTTAATTTTTTTAATTTTTAATTTATTTATTTATAAATTTGTTGCCAGTTAATTATTTTTGTCGCCCAAAATGTTTATTTCGATGCCAAAAAATAATTTTTGTGTACCCTTCCAATAGTGCCAAAAAATTATAAATGTTGCCAAATTATTATTATGATGCCAAGAAATTTTTGTTTGTTGCTCATTAATTTGTGCCGTTTTATTATTTTTTTGTATCTCAAATATTAATTTTTTGTGTGCCGGTTTATTGCCAGCCTTTTATTTTTTATGATGTGCTACAATCTATACTGTTGATTGAATACATTGACCACTACCACTGCAAAAATACAACAACATTTTTGTTGTAAAATCAAATAAATTTTATATTACCCTATGTAGGACAAAGGCAAGCACCATGATTCTATAAATCCCAGGTTAGCTCGATTTTCAAAACACGTATTTGTGACGTCATGCAATTCTTTTTTACTTTTCGTTTTTTTATTTGTTGTTGTAATTTATATACGTATTGAGAATTGAGTGACGTCAAAACAAAAAAAGATGGCCATTTGTTTACATATTTCGAGCTAACCTTTTGTTTTATTGAATCATGGGCAGGCACTAAAACAAAGCAGGTGGAAAAGGATAAACATTTCGTTTTTATTGTTTTATGATTGCAATGTTAACATCAAATGCAATGTTTGTGATCATCTACAAACGAAAGCTAAAAATACATCAGCTGATTTTGTTTACAAGTTATCTTTGGATTGATATTAATGGAGATGTTTGAATTTTTCATACCAACTTGAAATTAAAAAAATAAGGGAACGTTTTATTATTCTTTCGGTTTGCACCTATTTACATATTTCAGTTGACTGATAATCGAATACATTTTTTTTAGATCACAAATTGCGCTTAGATATCATTTTTTATTTGAAATTATGTACATGGAGCATTTGCATTTAATCTCACATGATTTTGTCCCCAAGCATTTTTTTTTGTCCCCTTAGCATTTTACAGATCATTTTTAAGGAGATAAGTTAAGTATGTGATCACAATACAGAAATTTATAAAAATGTATTTTTTTAAATTATTTTAGACATTTATTTTTAAAATAACGAGTTTTTTTGTCATGAACGTTACTTTACTTATTTTAGATAAATTGTGAAATTCAAAACCATAAATTTAATTTACCGACGTTTATTCACATTGGTGATATGTCACTTCCAAATGGTATATTAATATTTTGTATTTTCAAATTATTAATTTTAAAAATAACGAAATAACGTATTTTAGGTAACGTTCATGACAAAGAAAATTAAAATAGCATAAAAGACTATAAAAATAATGAAAAAATCAAATCTTCTCATGCCCAGATTTAAAAGAAAAAGAAATATGATTCAAAAATTATATTTTAAATTTTTTTTCTTAATTCGTTTATAACAGAAAGCAAGAAGCTTGACAAAATTGAATATGCAATTTCGAAAAGGGCACATGTCTGAAAAATTAAATTTTTCAGGAATTGAAGAAAACTAATTATTTTCTAAAGTAGTAAATTATATAAATATTTAATGTTAATCTATATTCTATATATTTTTTTATATATTTTATACATAAGAGATGTGCCCTTTTCGAAATTCCTGAAACATAAACGTACAGTGATTTTCAAAATAATACCACAGTTAATTTCAAAATTCATTTCTACTCTTATTTGTGCATGATTAGATCTAATATGCGTTTTTATTGAATAACATTGGTCGTGTGCTCCTGGCATTTGTGAACGGTCATTTATTCCAAATTCGACAAATTTCAATTCCAAAATTTCTGTTTATTTCTGTGTTTCTCATTGTTAATAGACTTTTACTCGATTCTAAAAATGTTCGATCGGATTCAAGGTCCCTATCATGATTTCCGCGGCGAGTCTTAAAAACATTCGATATGTTCTTTTCGACCCGCTTCAACTTTCTTATTATGAATTCCGCTATCGAAAAGGCTACAAACGCAATCATTTAACGTAATAAACGCACTCATTTAATGTCAGCTTACTTGACGTTTGTCAGTGTACGCGACAATATTTTGTAACTAATTTTGGTTTTAGTTCAATTAAATACTTTTAACGTTTTTCAATCTATTTCTTAAATCAAAATATATCACTTTTCAATCGAACTAACGCAAAATACAACAAACCAGTGACCTATCATAATCCTCAACAATAAATCAATCGGAAAATTGTCCGCCTTATTTTTGTTGGCGGAATTTTTCTCGCTATCGAATAGATGGCGAAAAAGTATCGTGTTTAGTGATCCCAAATTCACGATGTCGTGTAAAAATTCTTTCGCGGCGGAAATCATGATAGGGCCCCAGATTAGGTGACTGACTTGGCTATTGCGCGACTCCCATTTTATAATCGTTAAACTAATATTTTGCTACCTCGAGGTATTCGTTAGGTCGCTATCTTGCTGAAAACACAAGCGTGGTGGTTTATCTTCTTCGGTATAACCAAGAATTAGATGAGTTAATAATATGAATGTAAACTACCGCAATCATTCCATTTTCCGGATAATGAATTGTCATGTTCCATGCCAGAAAAAGACCACTACCACGTATATTAGGGCGAAAGTTTGTATTGGGCTGAGATGATTTATAATGTCGACCTGCAGAACCAAACAGATTAGCTTTTATTTTGTCAATTCATAGTACTTTTTCCCTCCTTTTCGGCATCAAAACTATGTTTGGATAAACAAGGGACGGCTCGGGTATTTCAAACTATTTCGAGCAACTGCTTGTGCCTTCTAAATAATTAAGATTTATAAACCTTCATTCGTTAGAGGTGATAGAAGAATGTTTCATTGCAGTTCGGATAATTAAAGTCCCTAGTAGGCTTGTATTTTCAGCAAAACAACGACCAACCATACCTCAATAAGAGCAAACGACAGAATTGCAAATTACAACGGCGTGATCACTCACCTGATCTAAATTCGATCGAACATTTTTGGAATCGAGTAACAGTCTATTAACAATGAGAAACACAAAAAGAAAAAGAAATGTTTGATTTAAATGTGTCAAATTTGGAATAAATCACCGTTCACAAATGCCAGGAGCTGGTGAAGTGATTCGGAAAGAAGATCACACGACCAATACTATTCAATAAAAATGCATATTAGGTTTAATCATATACATATAAGAATAGAAATGAATTTTGAAATTAACTGTGATTAAATATGAATTTTTATATTTAATTGTAAATAAAAAAAAATTAAAAATTGATAACCAGTTTTTTAGATAATTAAGAATTTGCAATAATATTATACCTAGTGTGCTGTATAAACTTTACGAAACTATTATGTATCAAAATCACGTCAGCAAGAGACGGAGATATATCGCCTTCGCCGATTAGTAAAATGCATTAAATTCGAAAAGGGCACATCTGCAAGAGTTGTGACCTTTTCGAAATTATTGTCATACACATCAACACTGGTAGCAGTATTAATACAAGAGATGTGCCTATTTCAAACAAAATAGGTGCGGGGATATATTTCCATCACATTAACGTGAAAAAACGGTTTTGTCAAAATTTTCGAGATGTGCCCTTTTCGAAATTGCATATTAAATTGAAATGTGAGATTTAAATGCCTAATTGAAATTAAAGGTACACGAAGTTAGTTATTTTTAAATCTTAATTCTCTCAATGTTCATATAAAAATAAAATTCTTATTCTTCTACTTAATACCTCCCTATTTTCTTTTGCTTTTTTATTATGTAGTGGCATTGCTACATAATATAAAACAAAAGAAAAATAAAACGTTTTTTTTTAAATAAAAAAATTGTGTATCCTATTCTATCTGCTTTGTTTTAGAGTCTCACTTTGTTCTACATACGCATAGGATAATAAAAAAAGTATTTATTCATTTTACAAAAAAAATGTGTTGTATTTTGAAATGGTAGTTGTAAATATGTTCAATCAGTAGGCGTGTTCGGAAATAGACGTTGAGTAAATTCACAGTAAATTTAGATCATTAAATTAGACCATTATAGTGTAATTTAATGGCCGAAATTTACTGCGATTTTACCCATGGTCTATTTCCGAAAACGCCTAGTGTATAGGTAGTATAATATAAATGTATAGTTCAATATTGTTTAGTTTAGGCTGTAGGAGAACATAAAAACCTAAATAAACACATACACAAATTGCGAGGTTTTAGTAGTTTGATAAATTGACGTAATCAGCGCCGTATTTTTTTGCTGGTTCTGCATAGTTTTTCTTATATGTTATTATTCTATGCACTGGATGAAGTAAAAGCTTTTATAATTTAGATACTCATCGTGCTTATTGACTGGGCATTTAATACTTATTTGACATCCATCAATAGCACCAATAACATTAGCAAAGATTCCAGTTTTTGCCCTTGTGTAAAATCTAACCCTGATTTCTTCTCGTTCGTCAATAGCTGGTGGTTTAATAATATATCGCATATGTTGTGTAAAAAAGTCCAACATTTTATGTATGATGGATTTTACTGTAAAACTGTATGGGAAAAAAGGATAGGCATATAGTAATTTTACTATGTACATATGTTTTAACGCTAATGATTAAATGCAATGCATTTTGAATGAATTTCAACGGTCAAAATTTTAACTAATTCACACAGCAAATTCTACTTTTGTTGTTAAAGATATTTCACCACGATAATTTGATTTTCACCAAATTTTTAACTAAGATATTTTTAACATATTCACTCATGGCCTTATTATAAAAAATCTTTAACCTTTTTTGAAAAAAATCAAAGAGTTACAGTGAGCGAAATTTGTTTCGCTTTGTTGCTTGACTATTTTATTTTTCTCAAATTTCTTTGTCTAAAACAAATGGATTAATTACCAACAGCGTAAATCGATAGAAAATTTCCCGTAGAACAACTTGCAAAAAAGTGGGCTTGGTCCGTGATTCCTTAAAAGAGTAAACAAATTTGCGACGTCTTCACACACAAAATATTAACAAAATAATCGATTTAAAAAACATTTACTCAATAAATCATATTGCAGTTATATTGCGTTTCTACAGTGCGCTTTATTTTGAAATCATTATGAAAATTAAGTCTTTGGTCCGTATTTCCTAACAAATTAAGAAACAACACCACTGGGCCCGTATTTTGCACAAAAATCGTGAAGCGAGATTTTTGTTAATTTCTCGCCTTTCAGTTTTGTCCGACAGTTTTTTTTTCAATTTTGCACAAATCGACAAAAGTAAAGAAGGCGGGAGAAATTTGAGAGAGGCGAGAAATTTGAGCAACTTTTTATTAGTAGTCAAAGTTACATTTTTATGGTAAACGGTGTCAGAGTATTTTTAATTTGTTTTATTTTAAATTAGACTACTTAGTTTGTAGAGGGGTAACAATTAGAGGGAGAAACAATTGGACAAAAAAGTGTCCGTAGTCGAAACTGATTAAAGAACAAAATTTGTTCTATTTCAATTTTAAAAAAACAACACAAAATTAATTTCAAAAATACAGGGTGTTTGGTGCATCGTTTGCCAAATTGAATTGGCCCAAAGGAGGGGTAATTTGCTATCTCCTAAGCCCCAATAACCCATTTCTGGCCCTACGGATTTTTTATTTTATTAACTCGTAAAATGTTTGAAGAAGGTAAGAAAAAACTTAAAACTCAACTTTTCATTGCAATAAAAAAACCTAAAAGTGATCGTTATTGGGGCCAAAAATGAGTTATTGGGGCAGATAGCAAATGACCTTTTCTTGATGTATGTATGTAATTTAAGCCAAAATCAGTTTTTATCGCGAATGTCGGATATCAGGCTGATGAGTCACGATACACAAATTTTATGATTTAGTAAAGTATTTGAAATGGTTTTTATGGCATATTGCCTATGTAGTCACGATCACTCTTAGTTTTTTTTTTATTGCAATGTTAAGTTGAGTTTTAAGTTTTTACTATAGATTTCAAATATTTTAAGAATTAATGAAAAGAAATCCGTAGGGCCAAAAATGAGTTCTTGGGGCTTAAGAGTTAGCAAATGACCTCTCCTTTGGGCCAATTCAATTTGGCAAACGATGCACCAAACACCCTGTATAATTTATATAAACCTAATAACGGGCGGAGTGGATCTGTCGATGGGTACGAATGTAACGGTGAGTCTGGAGCTGTCGATGAGATAGATGTAACGGTTGGAGATGACGTTAGGATTGGAGGTAAAGTTATTATTGTAATAGAATTTGTAAGAGTTGAGGTGATTATAAATGTCGTTGTGGTAATGGGCCGGCGAATTAGTGTGTATCTACCGGTCGGTGCGGTTGTAACGGTTGGTGTATATTTTTGGATTGGAGAAATTGTCATTGTAGTAGCATTTGCAAGATTTCGCGCGATTGTGTATATCATTGTGGGAATCGGTCGGCGAATTGGTGTGGATACGTCAATGGGGGCGGAAGTAGGATACATTTGGATGGGAACTCTATAGATATTTGCATAGAGTGTATCAGCTATATGGTTGTAGGCAAAGAGTTCGGATTCGGTTCGGCAGCAGTTGATGGCTCTGTTGGTGTTTCATCATCCTGATAAAGAAGTTATGCTTTTTAAAAGTATATTTATCACAGTAAATATTTTTAAATTACTTGAAAATCTTCCGGATCGAATGAGATGGTATCGTCGAATGTGGTCTGCAAAGACGGAGTCTGAAATTATCGGGAAAGATTATTATGCCTAATAGAATACAAATAGATTTTAACAAACTACATAGTTACAATCTTATTTAGTCCCCTTCTGGGATATCAGGAAGCCCATCAAATCCCTCTACTCAAATCTTCCCCATAATATGGTTATCCTGTTCGGTTAAAATCAAATTTGATTTTGTGCCCCCACCAGTGCCTATACGATGTTGGCGTATTTTAGTTGACTTAGCTTATACGCTAAGGCGAAGACCTTTCCAGCACTAAAAATAACCAATAAATTAATTTAAATTCCGTACTTACTATGTAATTAATTTTGTAAAGTTATACTTACTTTTTTCTGCTGTGGCTTTCAATTCGCGTTGTATTCGCTACCATGCACTATATGTGAATTAAGCATCTTATACCAACTGAAACCTTCCATTTATAAAGTCCAAACTATTTGTTTGACTGGAGGAAATTTTTTCCATTTTTTTATGATTGTACGAAAGGTAACTGCAGCAAATATTTGAAACGGGATCCGTTCGAAACGCGATATTTCAAAACGCAATATGACGAAACAAGATAAAGTACGAAACGTGATATTTCAAAACGCGTTATTTCAAAACGCAATATGGTACAAAACGCGATATTTCAAAGCGCGATGTTTCAAAACATGATATGATACAAAACGCGATATGGTATAAAACGCGATATTTCAAAACGAGATGAGGTACAAAACGCGATATGGTACAAAACGCGATATGGTACAAAACGCGATATGGTACAAAACGCGATATTTCAAATCACAACGCGATATTTCAAAACGCGATGTGTAAGCAAATTCAATTTTAAAATTATTTCTGATAACATTTTGGAATGTGGACATTTGGTGAACTAAAAATGGTGGAAGTTTTTAAAAATGTATTTGAATTAAAATTGTTGATGTTATTTTCTTAACGAAATCCAAATTATAGATATTTATGTCGATTATAGAATCCGCGGTTGCGGATCAATCGCGGATCGAAAATTGCATTTAAAAAAAATCGGAAACAATAGTTTTATATCATAGTTTCATTGAAATTCCTTAGGATATTTTTACAATTCGTTAAAAAAAAATTGTTTTAGATCCGCAATAAAAATATTACGTTTGTACAGGGAATCAAAAAATGTAAATCACATGTAAATCAATTGACGATTGTAAAAGTAGAGAAAGCGCCTCTCGAGGACAATAGTTAAAATGATGCACCTGATAAAATGACATTTGTCACAAATGCGACGAAAGAAAATTTAACAATGCGGTAATTAAAAATTGTTTTTATCGTCCGAAATTGGAATAATTTACAATTATTAGCAATCCGGTAAGTAAAAATTGTGTTTACAGATCAAAATTGGAATTGTTTACAATAATTTCGAACGTCAAATTATCAGGTACATCAGTTTAAAAATTTTCCACTAGGTGGAATCCGTGATGCTCCAATCGTTAATAGAAGTTTTCCAGGATACTTTGATTTACACCAATTGTTTCCTATTTTTTTTATATGCAGTTTTCGATCCGCGATTGATCTGCAACCGCGGATTCTATAATCGACATGATTATACATTTATTTAACAAGTTTGCTTAAACAATAGAAAGTGTTTTAAGAATAATTCACCATTTTGGACAGATGTGTTTAATTTTTGTTTGTCGGGCAAGGTACATTTATGTTTGCACCGAGAATATTATACCTGAAACTAGCAGGCTGTAAAGTGAAACAGAAACCCCATAATACAACTTAAAAATAAACTTAATTCATAAAATGGGGTAAAAAATGATAGTAGAAAAATTCTGGAGGCGTAATTTTTTTAAATTCTTCTTTTGTTTGTTGATTTTCCTTTAATGCTGTGTTTATGACATTGGAACATAGGAAGATAGGGAGTGTGACACGACTAACCATATTATTTAAAATGTCACTAGCCCCACCTACTAGCCTACTTTGATCAAAAGTAAGAAATTTTTCAACTAGAGCATGGAAGTAATAGGCGGGGCTTGTGATATTTTAAATAATTTGGTTGGTCGTGTCACACTCCCAATCTTCCTATATTCCTATGTTCCTATGTCATAAACTCACCATAAACCTTCACCTAATAGAATTTTCCTCCAATTAGTAAAATTATCCTTAATTTACTTAAATTTTCCTTCACCTATTGGAATTTTTCTTCAGTGATCAGAATTTTTTTTCGAGAGCGTATCGAAATCTTAATTCTCAAAATCTTACTTTTATCAAAATCTTACTTTTTGGCGAATCTTATTTTCTTGAAATCTAGGATTTCGATACGCTCCCATTTCCCGTATCCCGGTTTTGAATTTTATTTTACTTTAAATTAAAATTCTCCTTCACCAAAAATGGTGACTCTTCGTTTCACCCATGTGTAAATTCTCATTTTTGAAGAAAGTAGAATTCGTCAAAAAGTAAGATTTTGGAAATTAAGATTTAGTAAGATTTCAGTTTCTATGTAAATCTAATTTTAATTAAATCTATTTTTTATTAAATAAAACTATTAGCTAATAGATGGAACAAATTCTCTACGAGCATCGTAATTAACTAATTCGCCGATTTTTTATTTTATATTTGTAATGATTTGTTTTATTCCCTTCTTACGGATTATTTTGTTTACGAATGACAGATGTTTTATTCCACTTATATTTTCGGTTATTAACCTCTTTAAATTTTTGTGTTACTTAAAAAAAAGAACAACTGTTGAAGTACAATAGAAGCTAAAATCTATTTATTACCTACATAAGTATTATTTTAAAAATTAAATTAATCGTGAATTTCTATGTTGGACTTTTTCATCTTCGTTGTAATAAATAATTTAGGTAAATATAAACGAAAATTGTCGGAAATCTTATAAATTTCTAAAAAAGAATTAAGTTTGATTCTGAACTTTATTCCATTTTGAATGAACGGTGTAAAATTACTCAAATATTAAATATAGGAATTTGGAGCCATAATAATTTAGTAAACGTAAAAAAACAATAGATATGAAATAAAGTTCCTAATAAAATTTCAAAAATCACTTTTATTTTTTGTAAGTTTACAATTTTGGGTTAACAAACTTATTTTAGGATTCCTTTTCCAAAATACTTGTAGGATTTCATCTTAATCGGTTAACAAATGGCCAAATTTTAAATAATGCCATTTTGAAATATGCCATAGTGTACCATATGTCGTAGTGTACTCAGGCCTGGCTTGATATTTTGCAAGGCCGTGTACACGACGATTTGCGAGGACTAAGACATTAATAATTTAAAAAATTAGATACACATTAAATATTTTAACTTAAAAGTACATAGACACATATTTAAGTAAAATTTCAACAAATTTATTTCAAAGATTTAGCTCAGGGAAATTAAGGATCTTTGAAAGTAGATTTTCTGGGGCAATATTTCTAAAAAACAACAATTCCTGAATTAAATCATCGGGATGAAAGTGTCCTTCGAGTACAGCATGTAATCTTTTGCAATTTATAGAAACGTCTAATTCTTTGATACGCCCAAAAACGTCTATATAAAAATCCAAATATATTGTTGTGCTTTTCATATGATTTGAATCGCTTCTTAAATGACACAATAGCAGAATCGACAATTCTAAAAAAATTATCGATTTTAAAATTTTCTTTTGCATCATTTATAACATTATCGCTAGCTTCATATATCATATTCAAATAATGGTCGAATTTTCTTATGTCGCACGGTTTTAAATATTTGGTCATTATTTAATTCTAATGCAATTCGCCAAATACAGAGTGAAACCAGATTCTCTATATTTTTCAAAAAATGGTAACAATTCTCTTAGATGTCAAACCTATTTGCATGGTTGAGCTTTGCAATATTTTTCTGACGAAACCAACTTTACTTAACAAATCGAACCAAATCATAATGCTTACAAGGAACTTATAGGTTATATTGACAAAACTTCGTGTTTAATTTTATTATCAATTACGGTATTTCCAAGCCCAGTCAAAGTATTTAACATTTTTGAAAATTGTAGATATGTATATAGCTTTGACACTCTCGTTACGGAATTCCCAACTGGTATCTGAAAGAGATTTCGGTGTTAGATATTTTACATGTTTTATTAAGAGATGCCATCGTGCCATTGAAGCAGAAAATGTTGTATACACTTTCTGAAGAATACCAAAAAAATTGAGAGCTTTACTAATTAAACTTAGAGGAGCACCCAGAGTCCAAACAGAATATTTCGAATTTAATGGAAACTTTAAATTTTCTAAAATACGTACGAGTACATAATACGAGTATGTACTATACATTATGTTGAATAAAAATATTTTGTATAACATTTTTTTTAAAGTTTCTTTTATAAATTATTTTGTTTAGTTTTTAGTTCGTATTTTTAATAATATATGTATATGATCGCAAAAACTAAAAATTTTTTCGCAAGGAATAAATTTATTAAAAATATTTTTCGGAATTTTTTCGCGAGGCCTTCTTAAAGCACGCGGCTCTGTGCAGTTGCGCTGTTCGCATCGGTACCAAGGCGGCCCTGAGTGTGCCATATGTCATTTAAATCATAATCAATTAAGAAATAGCCAAGTTATATCCTACTATGCATATCTGGCTATCTTTCCAGAACATAGTCAAAAAATCGTTTTAAAATGAAATTTCCACCACACATGACAAATTTCTTCATAATCGGTTAGGAAATAAACAATTTCAGTTTCATCCCAATCGGCCAAATGTCAGAAATTTGTCAAAAAAAAATTACCGCGTTTTGAAATATAGCGTTTTGAAATATAGCGTTTTGAATTATCGTGTTTTGTACCACATCGCGTTCAGAAATATCGAGTTTTGAAATATTGAGTTTTGTACCATATCGGGTTTCATACCGTATCGAGTTTTATTGAAATATCGTGTTTTGTACCTATCGCGTTTTGAAATATGGCGTTTTGTCAAATCGCGTTTTAAAATATCGCGTTTCAAATGGGACCCATTTGAAACGATCATTTAAAAAAATAAATAAATAAATAAAACTAAAATTAGAGAATGTGTATCATACCGGCGTAAAATTCAAATTAAGTACATTTATTTTTGACGTTTTGGTTAAAAACAAAACCTAAAAACTTCTCGCTTCTTCTCACCATATTCATAGTTGGTCGAAAAAAAAGCGAGAACGAGTGTCTATTCGCTTAGTGCAAAATCAGCTTTCCTCGCTTTTTGCTAAAACTCGTTCAAAAAAGGCGACTCGCTGGGGGCAAAATACGAGCCCAGGGCCCGTATTCTTGAAATTCTAACTTTGGTATAAAGTAATTTAACTTTTCGACTGAAATGACGTATTTCTCTAGAAAATCACGGGCGAGTTTTTTTCGGTGACTGGTATAAAACAATTTAAATATTCGACTGAAATGACCGCATTTCACTAGAAAATTATCGACGACTTATTCGGATGAATTTCAAGAATACGGTCCCTGAGGGCTTTGTTTCGGCGGCTACTGAGTGAAATTTCCTTGCCTGTGTGTAAATTTTTAAAAAAGAAAATTTAATTTTGGAAAGAAAGCAATACAAACAAAAGAAGAATTGACGTTTGCTAGAAGATTATCTTCATTTGTTGTTTCTGGTGGTCATGTCTCTTTTAAACGGACATAATCCACATTGTTGGGGATAATACAATGAGAATTTTACCTTTTTTCTCCATTAAAAATAAAATTTGGAAAGTTTCCGCTTTACTCTTATTTTAGTTTATTTAATTGAGAGATCATGAGATCTCTCTTTTCTAGAAAATTTTAAAATTAATGCTCCTATTCCAAGAATGATATATTACAAGATTATCCAACTCTAAAAACGTTACTCTCTTTTTTTCAAATTTAATAAAGCGTAGGGACCAGTCTCTATATCTTTCTTTTTTTTCGTATCGTAATATAATTTTATTTCACTCATAGCTGGTTCATCTATCATTTCGTTTATTTTAATCGGCTTGATTGAATGAATGAATGAGATACAAAATCAATAACGTACGATCAATACAAATGCACGTGCTATTATATATATCTTTCTTTTACTTTTCATTGTATTAAACATTTGTAGCACTCACACAGAACGGTTATGAAATTTATTTTAGTTTTGTTTGTTCCACAGTCAAAATCAAAATAAACGTTCTGCTCATAGTGTGATGAAAGCAAATCAAAGCAAAATAAAAATCCAAAGAGAAAATAAAGCGTAGGGACCAGCATGTTTACTCTCCATAAGAGTTCGACAATCTTGTATGTTGTAATATATCATTCTTGCTCCTATTCACGAAATGTAAATTCGCTTCGTAACCGTAAAATTTTCGATTAGTACTAAAATGATATTTATGAAACGTAACTAGACTCTACAAATGTAACTTATGCTCTGTAAGTTTACAGTGACAAATTTGTTGACATAAAGCTACATAATATCTTGACTTTAAGGAGCAATTTTTTGACTAGATTTTTTCAGGAAGTACTACTCTCAATAGCTTCCTTTTTACTTGCAAGAAATCAAGATGATTTAATTTGTAGTTTTTGAGATTTTTACTAGATGCTTTTCTATTACGTCTTTTGTCTTCTTATCGAATTGATATTCGTATGCTTGATGGTGTCTGGAATTATTTTGAAAGTAATTTTTTCTCTTCAGAATTTTGGTGGTTTGTGGAATTGTCAATGAGTGCAGAACACAATATCTTATCTCATACATGTAACTATTCATTTGAGAAATAAAAAAATACCTTGCACATGGCGACAAGATGAAATGATCACCCCATTTATCGTGTTTGGGTGTAAAAGTTGATGCTACCGAATGAGTACAAAAAAATGCCCCCCTTTAAAATGGTCCCGTCGAATCCCATTCGTTGAAAAATTGTTTAGGTTCCTACATATTTCTATCAGGCAAGCGCCTATAAATAGTTTCATACATTCCCCTTCCTTTGAGTTTCAAGCCAGAATGATTTGATATGATTTAGTTTTTTAGATTTCGTTTTATGTATTTATTACTATTTAGTTACAGTGGCGAAATTTTTACAGTTTGTGAAAACCAATCTTCAAAATATTTAGTTACCACAAATTTGAAGCTTAGACCCTTTCGGTGGCGTCGAATTTGAACATCCGGTTGCTATCAAATATTTTGTTTTGGTTCATTTTAAACGTGGATTATAGCAATCATTAAGATTTTCTGAATTTGTAGAGAACATATGAGTTAAATTCTTCGATAAATAAAGAACAGTTGCGCCAAATATGTGATTTGTAAGTTATGTTGAACAAAATACTTTGCTTTTACTCTTGCAGCCGTGTATGAAAATGAAACCCATTTCTTAGCTTTACAGATAACTTATTTCTATAAAATTAAACGTTATCAAATGAAACTAAGTTACATACAATTCAAATTAAGAGATTTTATTTTTGAAGCTCAAAGCCGACGAGGTCCGATATGAAAAGTACTTTATTGTGAAATACTATAGAGGCATTTCATGAAACAAAGTGATTCAGATTTAGATCAAAGTGGGTACGTCCGAATTGGAAAATGAGCATTTAGCGAAGACACATTTAAAAAATCACATGCGATGTAGTTTTTATGTGCATTTTTGATACATCTATTTGATGTCAATTTATATTTTAATTAACCATATTTATCGATTTATTAATTTGGTGCTGACTAATTTTAATTAATTTAATTATTTTAATATAATTTAATATAATGCCAAAATGCGCATTTTAAAAAATGTACATTTAAATTTACATTTCGGACACAGCCATTATTTGCTGTATTTCCATGAAAAAAATTTAATGGGGCATGCTTATAGTAACAATATTCGCCGCTGTTTTAGAATGCAGCACCCTCAGTAAAGGTTAGCATGGCAAATGTTATTTGTGTTTTGTATCGAAAGTGTATGGTGAATTTAATAACAGAAAAGAATTTGTATATTTTAAAATGTTTATAAGTCGTTTATCGACGCGTTCGTACTTCGTAGCCATAAAATTAAACGTCAAACTTTATTGTAACCTTTATCACGACGGTAATGGCATCTGATGTGCGGAAACAAAAACAAACTCTTTTTGCATGCCCCATTCGAATTGTTTTTGAAGCCGCATACTACAAAAACAATTCAGTAACTTTTATGGTAATTTCGTAACAGAAGAACTTGACGGACATACACTTTTCTCAACTTTTCGGTAATTTTTTCCCCTCCATACCAACTTAAAAAAAACATAATTTTTTTTTTCATACGAGAAAAAAAAATTATGTTTTGTAAGTTGATATGGAGGGTAGAAAAGTTTACAAATTATATGAGAAAATATGTCCGTCAAGTTCTTCTGTTACGAAATTACCATAAAAGTTACTGAATTTTTTTTTTGTAGTATGCGGCTTGAGTTAGTTTTTCTCATGAAAGCAAGTCGCGAAAAGAGTTTGTTTTTGTTTCCGCTCATCAGATGTCATTACCGTCGTGATAAAGGTTACAATAAAGTTTAACGTTTAATTTTATGGCTACGAAGTTCGAATGCTTCAATAAACGACTTATAAACATCTTAAAATATAAAAATTATTTCGTGTTATTAAATATACCATACAGTTTCGATACGAAACACTAATGACATTTGATATTCTAACCTGTGCCGAGGGTGCTGCATTTAGAAACAGCGGCGAACATTGTTACTATAAGCATGCCCCATTGAAATAAAACAACAAATAAAAAGAATAGTTTGGCGTCTGGTGTCAGGTGGTATAACTAAAATTAGGAATGAATTAAATAATTTAAACTTTTGGTTTGAATTATTTAATTCGTGTCGCTACCAATTATTGTTGTAAAATTCTCATGGAAATACGACTATTGAAAGCATCAACAAAAAGTGTAGACATTTTTATTTTTAGATCAAAATTTTAATCCGTACAGTTGTTTGAACTCCTGTACCGTTTCACGAAAAATGATTTGATCCCGATTAGATAAATGTCAAAAAACACAATTGATGTTAATATAGGTGTATAAGTAGAAACATAGTACTGAACTTGTTTGGTATTAAAAACATACTTAAATGCATTCAATTCTTGCTGTTAATATGACCAAAGTTTCATTCATTTACAAGCAGTCATTCAGTGTGTATCAAATTTTTAAGCGAGGGATGTTTCAAAGCAAAATTTAAGATTATCAATATTATTGTGTTTTAACCTGGGAAAAAATGCTGCTGAAGCCCCGGAAATGATTAACTCGGCTTGTGGAGAAAATTCTGTTGGTACTTGGAAAACAGTTTGGATTTAATCAATTAGCAATTTTAAATCGGTTGCATCTTGCATGTATGTATTAGGAAAAATCTACAAGGAAGGAAAATGGATTCCTCAGAAACTACCCGAAGGGGACAAAAATCGCAGAGTCGGTATTTGTTTGAATTTGCTTTCTCGCTAAAAAAAATGAATTTTTTGCACATAACCATTACTGGAGATGAAAAGTGGATTCTTTACGTTAGTCCTAAACGTAAAAAGCATGGGTTGATCCAGGCCAGCCATCTCCATCAGTTGCAACCAAGGCCCAATATTCATGCTAAGTGTTATTGTATGTCTGGTCAGATTGGAAAGGAATCATCTACTTGAACCAAACTATCAATCTTTCACGGCTCAACGTTATCAAGCTCAACTGAACAAATTGGCTGATGCATTAGAGCGAAAAGGACCATTTACAACCCAATGAACGCGATCTGTCATGTTGCTTCATGACAACGCCCATCCACACACAGCGAAACTTACCCGGGATATACGCATGCGGCGTATTCTCCTTGAATTGACTCCTTCCGACTACTATTTGTTTGCGATGCAGTCTTATTTGGCTGACCAGCGGTTTTCGAAAGCTGAAGATATCCGAAAATGACTCGATGAATGTTTTGCCTCCAAACAACCATGTTTCTATCGCGAGGGCATCCATCAACTACCCGATAGATAGCAAAGGACCATAGATAGTAATGGTGAATATTTTGATTATTAACGATTGTAAGAAGTATGTTTCTAATAAAGACGTTGTTTCAAAATTGGCGTAGTTATGTAGCTTCTGGTTTATATGTAGAGCGAGTCTGGAGCTGGACATACCATCTTCCCACATTTTATAAAAAATTTTTGAGATTTCGTCTGTCATCAATAAATGGCAATAACATTTTTACAGATAACAGAATAGATTAAGCATCTGTTGAGCTAATTTTAGGTAATTCCGACTGTTGGTTTTTCTTAAGATTTTTTTCTGGAAATACGACAACTGTTTAAATCTATCAATTGTGATTCCCTTGTTATCGTTTCAAAAACTATCAAATATGTAAATATTATTTTATAAAGTATTTTGGAAATATTTTGTCTAATTTTGGGAAGAGATAAAAGATTAAGCAACGAAAAGATAATCTAAGTTATTGCGTTGAAATACAAAGCCTTGTCGAACAGATAAATTGCCAGAAAGTAAGCAAAAGCCATCCCATGATCAACGATGGCTTTTAATGATCCTGAAATTTGTGGCCGAAACCAAATTGAAAAGGTAAAAATAGACACTTCAGAAAGATATCATTTAATTATGCTTTAAACGTTCGGCAGATTGCCACAGAAATTGGTATTTCCGCGAGTGTTAAAACTCTGAAACGGGTTATCAAGGGTTCTCAACGTCATGAAGCAGCAAGATTGGAGTTTGCAAGGCACCATTTGAACTCAAATACAGATTGGAATAATATTTTTCTTTCTGAACACGATTTTGCCTGGCTGGCTCTGTTGTCTACGAATTAAGGAACGAACCGAAATATGTGAAACGCCTTCACAGCCGAATTGAATCGGTTATGGTTACTATTTCCAATTATGGTGGCCTAGATCGGCGAAGGTTAACAAACTCACTTAATTTACATATACCCCCGAGTTATTATTTGACAAAGCTTTGTGCCCTTCATCCTTTCCCTTCAGATACACATAAATCGGCAAGTTGTGCTTATTGATAAATTCAGATGATTCATCATTAAGTGAAATTAGAATCCTAAAAACCGTAACAGAACGAAAATATTTATTGTTCCGGGTACAATTGCGGTTAATTACCCAGAAACTATTGCGGTTAATTACGGTTTAATATTCCGATTTAGTTCCGTTTCGAACTATTGCTTCCAACATTAATTTTCGAATACAACCGTTCACCTATAATAGGCAAAGAAAGGAAAAGCAGGGCAGAAGCAAATATTTGCTCTTCTTATTCTTTTCCTTCTTTTGCCTATTTATGCGAACATTACAGTCGAAAATTAATGTCGAAAGATGCAGATGATAACTGCGTAATGGGCCTACATGCGGCATCGGATTGATAGAAGTTCTTGATCTTCTTGCAATAATATTCAGCTTCCGTTCAATCAAAAACATGTATCTGATCACTGGTTTTATAGACCAAGACGCAACTGACTTTAGCGATAATAACTACACATTTACACAATTACAAGATTTAGATAATTGAGATCTCTTATCACGCATGATAATAGTGTAGAGGAAGCCGTGGTTATTCAGAGACACTCTATCAAGTGAGAGTTGGTATTTGTCCGGCCGATTCAACTAGCATAATTTCATACTAGATACAATTGCACTGGACAAAATTCCACTAGGGAGCAATTAACTTGCATAATTCGACTTGTAAAATTCCACATGCGTAATTATATATTTTCTTAATATTCGGCGTTAGTTAGAGTAAACTTGCCACTCAGTGCAGAACATTTAACTTGCGTAAAATATTTATTGCAACTAGAATAGGTGCGTAATCAATGATAAAGATCGAGCGGAAGTTATACAAAAGAAAAACTAACAAAACTGTGCAAGTTAAATAATTGTGCCAAGTCGAATATGGCTTATAGAATCTGAGACTTTGATCCTGACGGATGAGTACGAAAGGGGGCTGATTACATTCGAGAGAAGAGTAGTGTGTGTGATATTTGGCCCTAAATGCGAAGACGATTTCACTTACCGAGTTCCGTATAATGGCGAATATGATTCAGCATTACGTTCTGCATGGTGATTCGGAACGAATAGTTTAGCGGTCTTTGAGAGTTGATCCACTTTTTGGTAGACACTGAGGTTATTGTCGGTGGCGCTGCTTAACGGCCTTAAAAGAACGATCAATGGCCTGTAAAATTTATTACTATTTTTCCTGCTCATTACAAGCCTCATTTGTTTTTATAACATGTATGTATATGTAATAAGCTCTACTGCTTTGGTTGCGTTGCTTAATATTGAATACAATACAAAGGCCATAGCTGTAAATCTAAATGTCTATATTCTATAAAAAGGGATTAAGTTATATTTTACAATCAAAATTATGTAGTCGGTTAATAAATTTATTCAATGACAGACTGATAAAAATGATAATCAAAACACAATAAGCCTAACAAAATTTTGCTTATTTTCCCATTTCAGATAATTTCAGTTAACTAATGTTAATTTAATTAAAAATATTTGTTAAAATGGTTGTGCCAATAATTGACGATCACACGGCAATCAATTCACACGTCACCTCGCCATCAGCACCACCAACTGAAGATAGTGGATTGGGAGATAGCTACAATGGACAAAGCAACAACACACTCAACTCAACTGATTATATTGAATTTCTGGTTACGCAGAACAATATAAGTTGTATAGTGCGTGCCAGTCGTAACGCTATTTTACAATCACGCACCGAACTGTCAAAATTAGATACAAGTAGCTGTACAATACGGAAAACTGATGGAAAATATATCGTGACTGGTGTGGACAAAGCTGATTTTGAATCATTTATAAGGTAAAAAGCATTTTTTTTTGTTTTTTTTAATGAGTTTTATTACAAACAACAATACATAATGTTAAATCTGTATTTTAGCTACGTCGAAACAAAATTTATAAAATTCCGCAACACCAAACATACATTAAGTATATTAGAAATAGCAAACCGCTTTGTCTGTTCCGATCTGATTATAATCTGTGTAAAGGATCTCGATTTGAATCTCAATACAGAAAATGTGGTTGATATTTTTCGTGGCCTATGGTATTACAATACGACTACACCGCCACCAAAGCAATCATTTGTCACGAAACAGAAAAATAAAAAAGCATGTACTACAACACTCGGGCCAACCATTATATCGGCTGAGGAATATGCGTCGGCTTTATTGAAAAATTGTTTGCAATTAATCGACATGGAAGCTCAAATGCTACTTCAACGGCCAGAAATATTAAATTTTCGTTTTGAAGAATTAGAAATGATTACAAAACGAGATGCTCTGCTAATAGAATCTGAAATGATATTATTCGAGCTGTTAGCGAAATGGAGTGGAAGAGAGTGTGAACGTCGAGGACTCGATTTGAATGCAGATAATAGGCGTCGAGTATTAGGCGGTATGTGTTATTATCCACGTTATTTAATAATGACTGCAAGAGAATTTGAACAAGCCTGCAATCGGGTGGAGTTGCTTGACGGCGTAGAAATTAATTTAATTCGTGAAGAATTGAAAGGTAGAAAGTTCAGCAATTTATCGCCCGAACAAAAGAATATGTTTTTAAATTTTAAAAAGCATCGACCACCATATGCCGGCATGCCAATCCATTTAAGTGAACGTAGTCATCCGAAAAATTATTCAAAAAAAATGAGACGTTTCGCACAGGAGAAGGAGGAAGGTTGTTGTAGTAATTGTACACTTAATTGCTTTGCAATCCTTGCTTGCATTTTCGATTAAAAAAATTGCTAAAAACCAAAAAAAAAAAAAAAACATGTATCTTATAAAGCTGGACCAAAAGCTTTTTAAATATCTAAATAATTATTTTTAACTTTTAAGGGTAAAATTTTTTATACTGATTGAAACATCGAAAATGTTGGCTTTGATTTGCGCTGCAGTTAAATTATAAGTTATTTAAATCGTTTCTAATTAAGAATACTCATGTACTCGTATATTTTATAATCGATCGGCCGAGCTGTAGAACTTTGCACGTGTCTCGAATAAAAAGTAAATGCGCGCGCAAAATTCTTCCGCGGCCAATTATATTGGATGAAACTAGTCTCTATACATAATTTTGTATTGTATGTTATTATCATTGGTTGTTCATATTTTAATTTATTTTATATATTTTTAATTTTAGCCAAAATATTCTGTTATTAAATATTTTATTTAAATTTTTGTTTCTGTGTTTTAAAATTCATGTTCCTAATTTTAAAAATTATGGAATAAAGCTAAATTTCTAGCGAGATATACACATTATAATAATAATTATGTTATTAAATATTTACAATAATAATAATAGATAAAATATAGATACATTGTATCTTTAAATTATGCTGTTTTTCTGTTATTTTTAATTTTTATTTTTTAAAAATTTATTTACAGGTTATACAAAGACATCTTTGAAAATTAAATGTTTTATTTTAATTATTTGTATTATTATAATTATATTTTTTATTGTTATATGTTTGTGATTCTTTAAAAGAAAATTATAGATTTGAAAATTATATAAACTAAATTAAAAAACACTATTAAATTAAATTTAAAAATTATATTATATATTATAATAATTTTTTTTGCTTTAAAAGCATCATCTATAAAATAAATGAAAGCAGAATAAAATAAGATTTTATTGGTTTTTAATTTCAGTAAAACTTGAACATTTTAAGGTGGATTTATATTATCCGTTCCTTTCAGTTCCTTCACGTATCGTGTTAAGCGCTGGTTATATAGACGAAAACGAAACGAAAATGAAACGGAACGAATGAATTGAATACATGAAAGCATATGAGACCAATTATATAGACGAAACGAAACGAAGACGGACGGTGAAATTGATTCAATTCAATTTGCTTTCGTTTCGTTCTTCCGGTAATTCACTATCGGTTCTGTTTTTTTACTAACCCTTAAAATTTATTATTTGTTATTTTTTTTATTAGTAATAATACTCATATAAATAAAAGTCGGTGTCCATTTTTTTTTTCAAAACTTATTTTATTTGAATAATTTTATAATTCCACGACAGTAAATTCTTGAAATAAAACATGTATAACCAAATTTCCAAACGTCAAAAAACGAATTCGTCAATTCGTCTATATAACCATATCTTCTCCGTCTTTCGTTTCGGTCCGTTTCGTTTTCGTTTCGTTTTCGTCTATATAACTAGCGCTTTAGACATCAACAATTTATACTATCCGTCAGACTATTCAACAATATTTGTCTGTGCCGGTACGTGTAGGAACAGAAAGAACCCCTGAATAACCCTTGTGGGCACCCCTGAATAACTTTTGACAGAATGCAAATATGGCTGATCTGCTGACTGTTGTCGTACTTGTATTTTGACAGTACGCAGTTTTCTAGCTAATATCGAAGAGAATGGACGAGGACGAGCTTGTTCATTTGCTGCGATCACATTAAAAAAAAGTCCGAAAAAATCAACGCAATTGTAATTTTCCAATGTTTTAAAAGTACGATAAATCAAAGTGAATAATCTCAAACAGGTGAGTGTTATCGATATGTCTACAGTATTTTCGTTGTGATTTGGGATGCCACATCGATTTAAATCAAAATCATGACGCATCACATTTTTTTTGGTTACTCCGAGAATGGTCGTGATTTTCGAAAAAGAACTCTCCATCATCTGATGATGATATCGACTTTGCATTATCTGTTTGAAGCCTCTGCCATCGAAGTTGACTGAAGTTGAATAATTGTTTAAAAAGCCTTTTTTTGTTATGTTTGCCACTGAAGGCCTTTAAAATTAATAAACCTCGAAATTCTTTCAAATTAGGTGCGTTTTCCTTAAACTATTCCCATTTGCAGCGAATTTTCGAAGGTTGCTCATAACCGGTTACGATTTTTTTTTGCCAAAGAAGATGACTTAACAAAATTGGTCGTAAAATTTCTCTAGTTGACGGAATCAATGTAGTTACTTTAGCAAACAGTTAGCTAATGCCTCTAGCTTTCCATTGATATTCATATCTCCGCATAATATAGACTCAAAGGAAAATTATGGGTCAAAAACCAAACTGTGCCCACAACCGGAGACTCTTCCGTACTCATATAGCAAACACATGTATAGTGAAAATAATATCTCAGCGAAACTCATTTTTTCATCGTTGTGCGCAGCCAACAGTGAAGTAGTTAAAAAACATTAAAAATTCAGAGAAGGGTCGGCTGAGTAATATTTTTAAAAACAAAAAAAATTATAAATAAAGATATGTGAAATTTGATTCAATCACATAATGTAATTTATATTGGAAAATATTAAAAATTCTCATTATTTTATAGGTAAATTCTAAAATAACAAGTGAAATTAAAAAATATAAAAAATACTAACAACACCACTGGATATGTAACGTTATAACCATTTAAGGTACGAACTAGGCATATTTAGAAAGAAATGTCATTTTTCGAGTTAAAGCAAAACAATAAAAAAACTCGATTTTAAATTTCAATTTGTTCGAGGCACGCTAATGAAATTAAAATTATCTTAATTGTTATCAAAAGTTCTAGTGGTAGTGTGTTATCTAAATTAAAATTACATTAATTATTGTGAATAAATTTGAGGAAAAACATAATTCAAAATACACAAATTCTAACCTCAAAATGTAAACATATTAGCCTAAATACATCGCTGTGTTTACGCCATTTGTTTTGATGCGCGAGAGCTGTCAGAATTTCGCTGAGATATTATTTTCACTATAACAATGTTTTTTTTTGTCTGACACGATACGTGTAGGAACTGAAAGGAAGGGATAATATAAATCCACCTTTATGAGGTCTCTGGTTATCTTATGTCGAGTTTTCCAATTAGAAAGTTCGGGAGTGGCATGTCGTACCATCACTTTCGATTAGTTTTCGTTAGTGTTTTGTTTTTTATCTATAACAAGAACAAAATTGTACTTTATTTCCTTTTTTGCAGCCTATTGTATAGTTCCTCTTTGCTTCATATCGAAAAAATATCGCAAACAAAAATTTGGGAGATAAGAACAAAAGTAAAAATAAAATGTTTTAAGGTGCTATTCCACTAGAAAAATTGACTGATAGAAAGGTAAAGAGAGAAAAAGTTTGAAACTCTATGTAATAGACAAAGACAACGTTTTTTGTTTTCTATTTTTTTATAGCAAAATCTTGAGGAGAAATTTTGACAGCACACAAAAACATAACCAATAATTATTAAAAAAAATTAAATATTACTATTAATTCGGATAGTTTTACATCTCAAAATTATCTAAAAAATTAAATATTATTAATACTCATATCAGAATTAAATTTTTTTGCATATTTTCCGTAAAAATTAAAAAAAATCTACCAAAAAACCGTCATGTGTTTTTTTATTTTTACTTTTTTATAGCAAAATTTTAAAAAGAAACTTTGAAAAATATATCATATTAACCATAAAATTATTAGTGCGCGGGAAATATTTCTCATCATATACTAATTTTATGCATATACTGCTATAAAATGTTCTCAATTTGATACTTTTTATTGCAGTCACACTACAACAGACACAAATATTTCTTGACTGAGAAGAGTTTTTGTTTCATTCGCCCATCCAGCAAATTTATATTTTTGTCTTCCTTTAATTTTACTATCAGTTAATTCAGTCAAGTGGAATAGCACGTTTTCAAATATCCGCTATATACAAGAAAGGGCGTTTTAGTTATTCAAATATCCGCTATATACAAGAAAGAGCGCTACAGTCGAGTGAGTGATGAATTTTGCATCGTAGTAGAACATCTATAGGCCGGATCAACTTGTGGCGGCAAAGAACCAGTTTAAGGACATTCAACCCTCATCGACATCACGGCATACTAAAAAACAAATCTGTGGTTTTTTTGAGAAACTAGTTAACTGCATTTTTGTCGATTTTGAGTTATGAATGAAAATAACTGGACAATTGTCTAAAGTTTCAAAAATATATTTCAGTTTTCCAATACAAATTTTCCGGAAAATCTAATTAAAAATGAGTAATTACTACTAAAACCTACTGGCAATTTTTATTTCAAATGCGTTTTCTGAAAAATTTACTTTTTGCAGTTAACTAGTTTCTCAAAAAAACCACAGAAATCTTCGTATTCAAAGAGTTGTCAACTTGCGAATTCGTACTGTTACGGACAGACGCAGTTCGTCAGTCCCTACAACCACCATACGAGGGACCATTTCCGGTAATCAAACGCAACGAAAAATATTTTACACTGCTGGTCAAATGTGTCGAAACAACTGTTTCAATAAACCGGATTAAACCCTGTTTCATAGAGGTACCGCAAACGGATAAGCATACAAATACATGGAACGAAGTGCTAATCAAACCAAGCACTACGGGGGAAACAACACATCCACCACTCCGTCACACACCGATAAAACAGGCAGATTACTTAACAAAAGGGTAACATTTGACCCCAAAATCAACGAACAAACCAAATCCAGAGGGGGGTCGCGCCATCGTTAGATCGGTTGGCTTTCAATAAATTTTTATCGTTCACTCCGTTCACTGGGGGAAGGATAGTGTGGCGGCAACCGTACCGTCAAGGCAAGTCATCAGTAAAAACGACATCACCTTTTCGTGGTCTACTGGGTTGATAAAACCACGGTATTCTAAAACCACGGAAGACTAAAATCACGGTATTCTAAAACGATGGATGTCTAAAAACAAAAAGTCAAAAATCGGAAGTCAACCACGATCGAAGTAAAAACCACGAGAAAAAAAATATAAAGTTGACGACCTAACAAAATCAACATTCGTCGCATCATCCGAAGTGTAATATTCTTTGTGTAATCAAATAAATCGGTTAAGCATTTATCATTTTATTAGTGAATAAAATACGAATTAATAAAATATCAATCGGTGTACATTAATTATTGGTTGCTGCACGCACGTGTATAAACATAACCCTTTACGAATTTAGTGGAATGTTAATCGAGAGAACACGCATAGTCATCCTCGTTTCGACACATAACCACAAACTTACTGCCGAAGGACGTGCAATAAATTTTTGTATTTTTAAATTCTTTCAATGGCTTTATTCTTGAATCTTTCACAGAAGAAACTACTAAGAAAGATTAAAATCTTAAGCTAAAAAATTGTTACATTTTCAAGTGTTAACTAATGTTAATATTTCTTAGTATAATGTTCACAATTTAATTAATTACTTAGTTGTATAACCTAAATATTTAATAATTTTATATTTGTATTAGTCTTAACGGATTTGCCCTTCTCAGTTGCCTAAATCGCAACTATTTTAATATACCCCTAGCCAATTTGTTGGGATGTGTTTCTAGTTTAGAATAATATTTAGAACTGAACTTTTTAATTGTTTATTTGATGGTTTTTATTCCATATCATCGTGTATATTCGAATGTCTATTTCGAATGTACCACAGAGCATTGATAAAACTGCGAAGTATTTTCGCTGGGGTTCGTTAGAAAAGTTAACGAGCTGGTGGTCGCCATACCTAGGTTGGGGTGTCTGTCCTAAGGGACCGGCATAGACACAAAAATGGTCCGTAGCCACACCACAAAATTTTTCTCGAATATGCTCACTGAACCATCCAGAACTTACAATGAAGCGTCGAATACACGGGCCCTATTCCTGAATACAATACGAATCTGTATACGAAACGAAAGTTCAATTCCATCCGTAAATACTTTGGTATTCCTGAATACGAACGTATAGTATATTTTAATTTTTGTAGTGTAGGTGTGTAGGCAAAGGGAAATTTTGTTTTACGTGAATCATCCTTAAAATGACAGTATAAAACTGAAAATAAACGTAAATATGTCAAATTTTTGACATCAATTTAGTTATTAATTGGCTACGTGAATAAGAACGAATCCGCGCCGTGTTTGATAAATATTATTTTAAATCAAACTAAAATAGTTTTAACAAGATGTATTTCTTTTAAAACTTACAAGAAAATTAAAAATATAAATTTCTTGTGTACATCTTGCATTTTTTGCTTGTTTATTTTTGGTGTTGTTAACTATTATATCGTTGAATCAAAATCCGTTCATGAACGTACAAATCTGCTCGAATTCGTATTGCGAAATAAGAGAAATTTTGTCACAAATCATGCTTACACGAATTCGTACAAGAAATAGACGTATTAATATTCAAAAATACCAATGCTACGAATTCGTAGATTTTTTGTTCGTATTCGTATTTAGGAATAGGGTCCCAGGCGTCCATCCCATTGAGATCCGCCAGGTCTTTGAGCTCCCAAAAATTTCCATCTGCTTAACGCTAGACGGGGACAAGTGCAGAAAAGATGGAGTACAGTTTCTTTCTCCTCTACATCTTCTACAATAATCATTCGACGGGACTGCTATCCTAGTCTCCGCGCATGGTCATCTATGAGACAGAGTCCTATAATACGACCATACTAATATGGCGACGCTGAAGTGTTAACAGAAGTCCAGTTCTTACCTGATCTAGTTCTGGCCAAATCTGCCTAGTTATGAGGTACCATTGGACCATCTATAGTTCGCTGATCGTCTAGAATCACCATACCTATATACCTTATGCCCATATGGATTTGATTAACGCTTTGTATTATAAAACTTTATTGTCTAATAATAGCTGTGATTTTCTTCTTATCAACCAATTCATTTTGGAAATCGGTTTTTTATTTGGTTTTTTGTTTGGTCGAACACGCACTAATTTTATGGATAATAAATCGCTTGCCACTTAAATAGTAGATTGTTCTACAAGTAAAGAAAAGTGATAGTTTTCCAGCGAGTGTACCCAAGTATCACTACTTCAAATAAATGATTGATTTTTATGGAACTGAGTGCAAGTTTGAGTTCCATTATATTATAAGATTTCCTATGAAAAGTGAAACAAAAATACTAAAGGCCGATTTAGATGAAGAAAAATGTTTGCCCGACAAAATTTTTGCATGTCGGTTAGAACTACACGCAATAGAAAAATAAACACTGGTTAAAAAGAGAAAGGATATGTAAACAAAAATGGCGATGCTATAATTTTTGAAGGCTTATAATTTGACGCTATATTTTTTACATTTATCGGTAGTGACATAAATTAAATTAATTGGGGGAAATTAATCAAAATAAAATAAATATGAAAGCTCTTAATTAAATTTTTGTATGGTGAATGGTTATCATTCGACATGTCTGTTTTTGAAAATTTGGTTATTATTGCCTCCTATAAACATTTGACGTCTATGTAGTCATTGTACGGGTTTTCATAAAATACTTTTATAAATAGTTTGTTACTATAAAATATCAAAAAATATTGTTGGGTCGAATATATTTTATAGTTAAATTTTCATTTCTATAGTAACAATTGCTCAAAAAAAAGAAAAAACAGCCTTGCAAAATTTTGCATGTTTATATTGTTGTTCCTGTCATCCAAACGAAAATTGTAATGTACTAATCTCTTCTTTTTTTTCAAGGCAAACATTTTTCTACATCTAAGTTGGCCTTAAACCGATGGAACTTGATATATGTGGGTTACTTAAGTTCCATCGATAATTTTGATAAATGGAAAAAAACTTGGAACTTATGAATGAGTTCAGTTTTTGTTATACTTGGGTAATTGTTTAATTTACGAGCGAGCGCTAGCGAGCGAATGGATTAACAATTTTACGAGCATGGAAAACCACTTTTATTACGTGTCGGACATACTATTTTTTCGTGTATTTGACGACCATCAGGTAAAAATAAAAAAGGTAGATCCAGTTTGGATCAAAGTATGTATGCATAGCGTGTACATAACAATCGCAGTAAGCAAATAAATAAAAGTCAAAAATTCAAAAATCATTTGGAAAAAAAGCGTTTCTATGAAGAAAAGTGTTTATAATGAAGAAATGTGTTGCTCAGGAGAAAAGTAGCAGTTTTCCTTACTGTTTTCAGCCAAGAAATGACACTCTTTGCCATTAAGGACACGAAAAACATATTTTTTTGTATTTAATTAGATATAAGGCTGTGGTCGAATTCTCGAGTAAATCCGCAAAATTCGGTAAATGCATTTACCTGAATATTTATAGATATAGAATACATTTAACGAAATAAAAAAACGTAACTGTTTCACGTTTGGATACTTTATTCTTTATTGTTATATTAACTGAACGAGTAAAAAACAGAAAAAAATTCGTAATTAACCAAAAAACGAACATTAAAAATCTACATTTACCGTAGTAAATGATTTACCCGAGAATTCGACCGCAGCCTAAGTTAATTTTTCGTCACATAAATCCGGTCATAAAATATAAAAACGTCAAAATAATAAAATCAACAAGATAAAAATTTACTATAAATTTACGGAATGGGGACGAAGGGCCGAATTTCAAAGAGCCGAATGTCGAAGGCCGAATGTCGAAGGGCCGCATGTCGAAGGGCCGAATGGGTCGAAGGGCCGAATGTCGAAGGGCCGAATGCCAAAGGGCCGAATGGGTCGTAGGGCCGAATTTTTTGTTTATTTTTTTTGTTTTTAGAAATATAATTTTTTAAATTTGTTGTTTTAAGGAATATTTTGTAAATTTTTGAATCAAATATTCTATCGACAAAACTATTGCATTAATTTTGGTTGTTTAGAATTTGTGTTTCACGTATCCAGCAGTGGTGCATTTTGGTGAAGGAAAATTTTATCATACGCCACCTGAGACATTCGGCTCTGTAGCAGCCTTTTGATAATAGGCGTAAGTATATAGATAGGTTCTTGGTACATTCATTTTGTTTTTCTTAGATATCTTAGTATTATTATTCCTTTTGTTATTATATACAAGCGCAGTACTTTTTTGTCGGTAGAATATCCAAAGATTAAACATAATAAAATACATAAATTCATAAGAAGTTTATTTATACATACATATTTGATAAAAAAAATTTACAAAATATTCCTTAAAACAAGAAATTTAAAAAATTATATTTCTAAAAACAAATAAACAAAAAAATTCGGCCCTTCGACCCATTCGGCCCTTCGACATTCGGCCCTTCGACCCATTCGGCCATTTAAAATTCGGCCCTTCGACATTCGGCCCTTTGATATCATACCAAATTTACTACCCATGTTCGGAAAAAGATTGACAAATTTTATCTTCGAATTTTACTACAAATTTACTTTGGTCTTTTTCCGAACATGCTAATTATCAGGTAGCTCAGTTTAAAAATTGTCCACTAGGTGGAATCCGTGATGCTCCAATCGTCAATAAGTGGGGTACGTAGTTTCGTGAAAATTCAAAATACAAATTTACTATAAATTTACTACCCATGTTCGGAAAAAGATTGACAAATTTTTTCTTCGACTTTTACTACAAATTTACTTTGGTCTTTTTCCGAACATGCTATGTATGGGCAAGGTAATTTTAGTAAATTTTTTACCAACATAACAAAAATAAATTTTACTATAAATTTCCCAAGTATAACAAAAATTGAACTCATTCATAAGTTCCAAGTTTTTTTCCATTTATCAAAATTATCGATGGAACTAAGGTAACCCACATATATCAAGTTCCATCGGTTTAGTATTTTTGTTTCACTTTTCATAGGAAATCTTATAATATAATGGAACTCAAACTTGTACTCAGTTCCATAAAAATGAATCATTTATTTAAAGTAGTGATACTTGGGTTACTATGGTCTCTTTTCGAATGTGCTAAATAATGACGCGTTTTTAGAAAAATTAATTTTATTAAAAAATTCAACTACATATATAATAATTATCCGTGTATTTGCAACTAAAATAAAATATTTTCTAACCTTTAATTGTTTTATTTTAAGCAACCTACTCAATTTCAATACATTGAATAAAATTCTAAATGTGGCCCTGTTCTATTATATAGCTATCCCTTTTTCCCACCGATTTATTTACACTTGACGTTTGTTTATTTCTCCACTACAGCTTTTACCTCTATGGCTGCCAATTTCTTTATTTTGGGTTTGTTTTGTTTTTAAACTGAGTTAAGACGTCAAAATGGAAACAACAAATTTCGAGAATCGTCAAAAGTTGCTTTTCGAATCATTGGCTACGGCCGAAAAAGATATTTCGAAAGGCAGTTTACTCGAACAATCAGAAACTGGTGATGTAAGAAAACAGCTACTTAAAAAACCTTTAATTGTAGCGAAAAAATCAAAATTGAATGGACTCCACTTTAAAGGCAAGGAAAGCATATTCAAACGGCAAGAACAACCAATCGAGAAATGTTTACAGCCCCGTTTTGTGCCAGATTTCAAGGTAAGCCTTGCATATTTAATTGATTGCTTTTCATTATAGTATTTTTTCGATTAAGGTAAATCCTCAAAAATGGACCAAATATTCTCTTGAAGATGTTGACATATCAGATCACACTAATGCATCGGCAGCGTTTACTTTTTTGCGCGAAATGGAGGAACGTAGATTCGACTCAGATAATGATCAAATGGATTCGGAATCATCCAACAATAGGATTAAGTTTAATAGATCTGCTGGAATTAAGAAACATCTTAGTGCAATCACAGCTACTGAAGATATTTCACATACAAGCTCAGTACTAAAAGGATCAAAACTTGTTATGCCCGAATATGTGATTGGGCAAAAAATAAGAAAAGATAAAAAGAAAGGTGTTGGAAATATTAAAAAATCAAAAGAATTGAAATTGAATCATTTGCTTGAGGATGAAGATGAAGAAGAATAAATGTCATGTTATAATTATAAATTGTAATGTTCTTGTTATTAATGTAATGACTACCAACGTTCAGAAAATTATATTTCAGTACAGAAAATTTTTTAGGAAAGGAATAACTAGATTGTCAAAAAACGCGAGGAAAATTCGATCGGTGCGAGACTGCGAGTAACTTATTAAATATTGCATATTTTATCGAATATTTAGGATTTGTACTTTAAAAAAGCTATAGTTAAATTGTAAGTGAACCGTTTCTAAGTAAAAGTGTGAATTTTTATTTAAGTTTTCTCAATTAAACGAGAAGAATTTTATCTAATTTTAATATAACCTTAAAAATTATTTATTTTTCGTTAAATTGGTTACTCGCC
This sequence comes from Tipula helvola, assembly GCA_963556165.1. Lineage (NCBI taxonomy): Eukaryota > Metazoa > Arthropoda > Insecta > Diptera > Tipulidae > Tipula > Tipula helvola. The sequence continues at coordinate 192,490,864 of OY744483.1, read as the reverse complement.
TTTATAGTTATCCACTGAACTTTTACAAAATGATGACAGTGACATTTGTTGCAAAAATTAATTTGAGATTTTTAGTTTAGTTTTCCTTTTTCTTTTATAAAATAATTGTAAAATGTTTTTACTATAATGAATATTCAAGAAGGTTTTTTAACACTATTATCCGTTTTATCATCTGTTGCAATTGTGTTATTTGTAATATTCTTAGGTTAGATTTACTAACATGTTGAGTTTGTTGTTGCCACAAAATATGCACTGATCGTTTATGTTTTCTAAAAATCGAAGATTTGATCAAGTAATCTCAATATTTTCTTGTTTCTATCGTTACAGGCTGGTATTTAGTTTGGAAACTATTTTTATCCCGATTTAATTTGGTTCGGGAATTATTGAATGGTATGAACGACTCGTCACCGACCAATAATCCAGATCAGAGACAAAGCAAATCAGCTATCAAAAATAAGAAAATACGAAAAGATTAAATAAAACAAAAACCAAAATGAATATAAGATGTGCTCGCCCCGAAGATCTAATGAATATGCAACATTGCAATTTGTTGTGTCTTCCGGAAAATTATCAAATGAAATATTATTTTTACCATGGTTTGACTTGGCCCCAATTAAGCTATGTCGCTGAAGATGATAAAGGCAATATTGTTGGTTATGTGCTAGCTAAAATGGAAGAACCAGATCCAGGTGAGGAAAGTAAACATGGTCATATTACATCGCTGGCTGTGAAACGATCATACCGTCGATTAGGCTTGGCTCAGAAACTTATGAATCAAGCATCTCAAGCCATGGTCGAATGTTTTGATGCTCAATATGTTTCATTACATGTGCGTAAAAGTAATCGGGCTGCACTAAATCTCTACACAAATTCACTTGGCTTTAAAATATTAGAAATTGAACCAAAATATTATGCAGATGGCGAAGATGCTTATTCAATGCGACGTGATTTATCCGAAATTGCTAAAGAAGTTCATATTGAACGTACCGGAAATGAAATACATCCCCCAGTTGCAGTAACAAAATCAAGGAATCACAACGCAATGGATCACTATCATGATGGTCATTGTTGTTAAACATTAAAAAATAATTGAAATAATAAATAAATTTATTAAAATTAGTAGTTTTATTTTATTTGTATCGTTGTTTTTTACTTTTCATTTTTAAATTCATTAACTTGCTTAAGCAAATAGTTTATATCATCATTACTATTTTCAACCATATGACTCCTTGGCGCTATCATTAGTAATATCCACAAAATTAATAAACATAACACAATGCTGAAGCTTAGTAACCGTTTTAAAAGTCGATCCATTTATTTAGCTTACACTTTAAAATTTATAATAAAAAATCTGATCTGTGCAACTACCACACACTACTTGCGTAATTGTCGATGAGTTGTTACCTTCTGGCATTTGGGTTGATGTATATCAATATAAGATAAAAATTGTATGACTAAGGTTTTAAGACGGTTTATTAGGCTTATCTGATTAGATCTTTCTTTGATAATAATTTTAGATGTGCTTTGATTTATAAAATCCTACCTAAGTATACGTATGTTTCAAACGTGCTTTTTGAATAGATTCTACGGAAGATAGCCTAGGATTATTGAATACAAAAAAGTTGAATAAAAAATTGAAACACGCTAATTTCTAAATAGTTATCTAATTCTTCTTCACTTTTTTATTATTTTTTGTCTGTGGTTCAGATTTTTTATGCTTCGAGAAAATAGCCCGAAACATTCGATACAAAATATAATCAACAAATGCTACCACTAATATGAACAATACAAATATATCCAAATTGTGATATTGAATTTGATTTAAATTTTGTCCAGCCGAGTGTAAATGTGGTGCACCCTTATGGCGACACACGTATTCCACCCAATACACCGCCATCTCCAATGGTTTCAACGGTTGGTCATGATATCGGGTCGACACAACCTTAGCATTTTCAGCAAATTTGGGGTTCGAAATGATTTGTTTGAGAGCGTTCGATAGATTATCTTCATTCAATTCATCATACGGTACAACCAGCCCATAACCGGCCCGTTTTGTGCGCTCCATATTCAATCGTTGATCACCGAAAATTGGTATGCCAATCAAGGGTACACCATAGTATGTTGCTTCGGTTGTACTCAAAAGTCCTCCATGTGTTATAAATAATTTAATATTTGGATGTGCCAAGATGTCATCCTGAGGGAACCATTTACTTATAAAAACATTATCTGGTTTTCCCGGTAAATTTTCATCTTCCCACTTCCATAATACGTTCAAATTTAATTTCGAAAATACTCGAAGTATTGCTTCACGTTTTTCGATCGGTAATTGCGCGGATTTAAGATTTGAACCAAGTGAAAAGTAGATACAACCATTTTTAGAACTTTCAATAAATGTTTTTATATTCTCCGGCAATGGGTTACGCTTCGGTCGGATATGCATACCTCCAACTTCAATCATATTGGGTACATATGGTCGAGGATAAGACAAAGTAAAATGATTATTCAACAATACCAAGGCTGTATTTTTTCGTAATTCGTTTAGAGATGGTTTCGGATCAGGAAACGCAGCATTATAAAGCCCTTCTTGTTTAGGCATGTATACATGGTCCATATAAATATTATCGAAGGCTCCCATTAGTAGGTTCCCAGTTCGCTGGAAAATATTCATTGAATCCGAAAAACTTAAAAATGGATGTGGTACAAAGGATGGTGGAGACGGGGTTCCAACCAAATCGTTTGTCCATTTCGACGCTCCAAATGTTGAAATTCCAATTACCGGTGCTTTAAAGTAGTGCCCAATTCCATACAAAGCTTCACTTAAAAATATTTCCATAACGATGACATCAAAGTGGGTATTTCGATTATCGGTGAGGAATTTCTTAAAAGTCGGATGAGACAATGTGTGATTCGTAAGAACGATACCCATATCATAGACTCCACTAATTTGCTGCGGAATGCTTTGTGCATGCAAATCAAACATATTGGTCAATTTTTCTGTAAATAGAAGAGGAAATAATGTAAATTTTGATTGTTGCAAAAGATTTTTATACGTTATGCATAATTAGTATGATGACTTGTATAAATAACAAAACAAGTTTTGTGATTTATACAAGTCATCCACAGGGGTGGCGCAACTGTTGATCTTAAAAAACTAAATCGATCTTTCAATAATTGATTACTTAGAACTTAATAAATACAGAGAAGAATATAAGATCGTAATTATTATTTAAATACATACTTGACATAACATCAAATACTCCAGTAATTTCAACGTCATGATAATTTTTAATTGGTGTTTTTTGTGGAAAAGCTGATAAAACAGTTACGTCATGTCCAGCTTCGGCCAAACCCTTCATCAATCCTTCTCCCACGATTGCATGCGATTTGGCCATTGTATGGAAAACACCCAATATTTTGTAACACTCCACATTATGAATGTCCAAAATAGATAGAAGTAAAAACACAACAAATAAATTGCACTTGTTAAAAAACATTTTTATATAACATCAATATATCGTCTATTCTATTTTACTAAGTCGGTCGATCACACACCAAACACCATGAAGATAAGTCTTAAACTAAATAATTTGATTTCTGTATTCTTACATTTTCTGATTCTTATATTTAAATGCCTTAGTTATTTAGTTATCTGTTTCTTTATTAGTAGTTTGTCTTTTGATACTATAATTAACGAGTAAACTTTATAACATTTATTTAATCAAGGTCAACATAATTATGATCTAACGCATTAGTTTCGTGTGCTCGACGCTTTGGATAAATTTAGCTGACATCCTAATTTTAAAATTCATTGGTTTGCAAAGTATCATTAGAGTCAGTAGTTTCAGTTGAAATTAACAAATCAACATTTTTCATGGTAAATGCTAAAATACGATCCTGTGGAACAAATAATTACCTAGTTTTCATTTATTAGTGGATTATTTTGTACAATCTTAGTTCGTTCACAGTTTATACAAAGTCAAACCAAATAATGCATTATAATGGGAATAGATACAGATAGCATAGTAGCTACCGGTTTTGAATAGCAATGGCCGAAGGCCATTCTTCAAGGATGAAGTTATCACAAACATCACAAACGACGGCTACAGCCGTAATTCGCTTGCATATCACCAAAAATTGGATGGCTATAGTCGTCGTTCGAATGATTTCAAATCAAAATGGCGTACAAAAGTTTTTTCTAATATCCATACATATAAAAACTAAATATGTTTGGGAGTATGCTACGCTATATCTCGTACACTCGTAGTAACCGATATAGCGGTAGGTTAATTTAGGTCCTCCCACACCTGCCGGGTGCAACAGCTCAAGGTCGTATTCACAGTTATATGTATTCAAGCAATGCTTGAATAATTAATAATATAACTCGTTATTAGGTATGCTATTAACATAAAGTGTTTATTTATTTATTATTACACCTTATTATTTTTGCTGTACTTCTCTTTATAATTTCCAGCTTAGACTGGTGTTAAAAAATATAAACAAAATATAATTTATGTTTCTGGTATACATCCCGGCTAAGGATTCTATGTTTTTGCTAGTTCAACTATCGCCGGAATGTATACCAGTTATACCAATTACATTCACTCATAACGCGCCCATTATACCCTTTGGCAACTGTCAACCTTTTGACATATTTACAATTAAAATTAAGGGAAAGGGAACGGAATAACTGAGGTAATTAATTATAACTAGAATAATAACAATATCATTTAACTATTTATTTACATGAATATTTACAATTTCGGTTCGGCGAGATAAGGTACACCACATACACTCCCCCTCCAGTGGAATTTAAGGAATTTGGTAGATTGTTCGAAAATTACACGATACTAAGTTTATTCAATTGCGGAATCGTGCTGGTATTCGTATCGTGCGACCATGCCTTGTTAATATCTCACTTGGTTCGTTCTCTGTTTGGATTTGTGGATCGAAAGCTACTCTCTTTTTTTGTTTTGTAGTTTCAGGAGTCACATACTCAGCTCTATCCCCCAACAGCGATGCGTCCTCGCTTATTGTTTGCTTATTTGACGTCTCCGCTTTATTTTCGGTATAACACGGTTTCAGCCTATCTATTGAAATGTTTACTTTTTTATTGTTTATTTCTAGTTCAAAAAATTTGCTGTCTCTTTTGGAGATTTTGTATGGACCTGTATATGGAGGTTGGAGTGCCCTTTTTATTGCATCTGTGCGTATAAATACATGTGAGCAGTTCTCTAGTGCTGTGTTTATGAAAATTTTTTCTTTCGTATGTCTAGAAGCATTTACAGGTTTTAATTCATCGAAATGTTTTTTTAATTTGCTTACGAACTCTGATTGTGGGGTTGACTTGTTCTGTGGTTCTATGAATTGCGCCGGAACTCTGATCGTGCTTCCATACACCAATTCTGCGGGAGTGGTTTGCAATTCTTCACTGATTGACGTACGTAATCCTAATAGTACCAGTGGCAATATTTCGGTCCAATCTGGCCTATCGTGACACATAATTGCCGCCTTTAACGTCCTGTGCCATCGTTCTATCATCCCGTTACATTTGGGGTTATAACTTGTGGTGCGTCTTCGTTCAAATCCTAAAATCTGTGCTAATTCCGCGAACAGTTGCGATTCGAATTGTGCCCCTTGGTCTGTTATAATGCACTGCGGTACACCAAAACGTGCTATCCAATTTGCATATAATGCTGTTGCGACTGTGTTTGCGGTGATATCTGGTATGGGAATTGCTTCCGCCCAGCGAGTGTACCTGTCTATCATTGTTAAACAATACTTTTGGTTGTTTGATACCGGTAACGGTCCCACCAGATCTATGTGAATCTCGGTGAAACGCTCTACAGTAGGTTCGAAATTACCTATTGGTGCCTGTGTATGTCTCGTGATCTTTGATTTTTGACATGCTAGACACGCTTGTGCCATAATTCTCACGTCTTTTCTTATTGCGGGCCATACCACATGGTTCGATAGTAACTTTACTGACGCTTTTATGCCTGGGTGAGATAAATTGTGTAGCGACTCAAATACCTTCCTCCTCCATTCTCTTGGGATGAACGGTCTTGTTTGTCCCGTCGATATGTCACAGTAAATGAATTGGTTTGTGTTAAAAGTCAACGGTCGTCGTACTAAGGTGAGTCCCGAGTTCTCGTCTTGCAGTAAGTCGTTCAGTTCTGTGTCTTGTAGCTGATCTGTTGCAAGTTTGTTGTAGTCGATGGTCTCGTGTACGTTTATGGGTTCTACTCTTGATAACGCGTCGGCTACCACATTATCAGCACCCGCTACATGCTTTAAGTCCGTCGTAAACTGTCCAATAAAGTCCAGTTGCCGTCTCTGTCTGGGTGATGCCTTGTCTAAGTTCTGTCGAAAAGCGTAAATGAGAGGTTTATGGTCCGTGATGAGTGTGAAATTCCGTCCCTCGAGATAGAATCGGAAGTATTTTATGCCTAGGTAAGCCGCTAACAACTCCCGATCATATGCACTGTATTTTCTTTGCGTATCTGTCAATCTTACAGAATAAAAGCTCAGTGGCTGCCAAACTTCCTTTACCCACTGCTGCATGACCGCACCCACTGCTGTATCAGAAGCATCTACCATTACCGATATTTTTGCTGACAAATTTGGGTGTGCTAGCAGGGTGGCCTCACTCAATTTCGCCTTACACTTTGTAAAAGCCAACACTGATTCTTCTGTCCACGCGATCGGTGCTTTACTGTTACGCTTGTACCCTTTTAAAAAATCATTTAATATAGCCTGATCCCGTGCCGCGGATGGAATGAATCTTCTATAGAAGTTGATCATCCCCAAGAAACGTTTCAGTTGTTGCACGTTGTCTGGTTGTGGGTATTGACGAATGGTTGTTACTCTCGCTGGGGATGGTAAAATTCCACTCTGGTTTACCAAATGCCCCAAAAATGATATTTCCGTCTGTGCAAATACACACTTGTCTACCTTAATTATTAAACCTGCTCCTGACAAACGTTTGAATACTAGTTCTACGTGCGACATATGTTCTTCCAACGACTTGGATGCAATCAATATATCATCGAGATACACAAAGCAAAACGATAACCCTCTCAATACTGAATGCATCAGTCGCTGAAAAGACTGTGCCGCATTTCGAAGGCCAAATGTCATTCGATTGAATTCAAACAACCCGAACGGTGTTGCGATCGCTGTCTTAGGTACATCTCGTGGCTCTATGGGAATTTGGTGGTATGCACGTACTAAATCTAACGTTGTGAATATCGTGCAACCGGCTAACTGGAATGAAAAGTCCTGTAAATGCGGTACGGGGTAGTTGTCAGGTGTTGTCACGTTGTTTAGCGCTCTGTAGTCGCCACATGGTCTCCACTCTCCGTTCTTCTTCGGAACTAAATGTAAAGGACTGGACCATTCACTTTTGCTGGGGCTACAGATCCCCTGGGACATCATGCTCTCGAAATGATCACGTGCTATTTTTAGCTTATCCGGAGCTAAGCGCCGTGTTTTACACATGACTGGTGGTCCTCTGGTCTCTAGACAATGAGTTACATTGTGTTTGGTGCCATTAAAATTTTGTGTCTCTCTTGTGATTTCCGTGTATTTACTTAGTAAGTTTAGAATGTCTGGGTTAATTACACTTTTGTCTACTAAAGCTAACGTCGGACTTGGTAGTGGTGAGATGGCTCCTACCGTAAATAACGATGTTACTGGATCTAAGAGTTTACCTTTTTTAATGTCTACCACTAGTCCAGTTGATTTCAGAAAATCCGCCCCAATTATAGGCATTGATACCTCTGCCACAATGAACGTCCATTTCAACTCCCTACGCAAACCAATATTTAATGTTATTGTGTGCGTTCCGTAGGCTTTAATTTTGGTACCGTTTGCCGCGTATAAATGAAACTCGGATTCCTTCGCCGTTTTTGTGAGGAAATTACAAGGTAAAACTGACACATCTGCACCGGTGTCCACTAAAAATTTACGCCTTGAGTTTAGCTCGAAAATAAGCAGACGATTTGTATATACTGCGTCAACACACGTCGCGGAATGTTGACTGTAATTTAGTTTTTTTTGTTGAATTCTTGTGTCTGGTTCTTTGTGATAAACTTGTCGTGATGTCGACACCCAGAAACACACTTTGTAGCTCGTTCTCCAAAACGACGATGGTAAAAACACTCCGTCGAGTCTGAATTTTCGTCTCTTGATTTTGATCTATTTCTAAAATTTGCTCTGCCATCTCTGCTGGGACTATGCGCTCTTCTCGATGTGCCCTGTAATGCTGAAACTTCGGCTAAAATGTCGTTGCGGAATTTGGTTAGCAGGTCATGTAATTCGTTTGTCTCGGCTGGTTTGGATTCCTTTTGTGTTGCTGCTTGTGCCCTATTGCAGATTCCGTAAATTTGTTGTTGCGCCATGGTTTCTACTAAATCGTCCGCTCGTTCTGCCAATTTATTTAATGGGACATCGTTTTCAAATGGCACCAATACTAATTGTATTTGCTGCGGCAATCTCTGCAACCACAACCGTCTGATAGTGGCCTCCTCAAAATGCGAACCGGCATTCATTCTCATCTGCTCCAGTAATTGTGATGGCTTCTGTTCCCCTAACGTCAAACCGTGCACTAATTTATTGAGCTTTGTTCGTTCCAATTCGCCCAACACTCTAAGGACTTCCTGTTTAAAAAAGGTATAGGGTTGCTTTCCTTTATTTTTTATTATTAAGCTGGCAAATTGGTTGTGTAACCTTGAATCCAGCGCACTAACCGCATGTGAATAACGTGTGGTTTCCGTAACTATGTGCGCTACTTGGAACTGTTGTTCCAATATAGCGAACCACACCTCTGGGTTTTGTGCATATAATGGTTGGGGAGGTTTAAACGCTACGTGTGCAACCTCTTTTTGCTCCATAAGATTTGGCATGTGTTGTGTTATGGCCTTATTGGGGTTAACGGCCATGTCAATTTCATCACCGTGCTTATAGCTGCTGGTGGACGGTACAGCAATATTAGGCCCCACGGACTGCGCGAGTAGCGCCGCTCGTACTTGCTCTTGGACAAGCGCACACAGCTGTTCGCGTGTTACCGAAATCATGCTTCCTTCGCCGCTGTCCGTGGCCAAAACACTTTGCCTTTCAGGGGAATGTACGTGGTGTATTGAAGTTGTTTCTTCATCGTCGGTATTGATACCGTGAACCACAAAACGAATAATATAACTAAAAATCAAAAACAATGCCGAACAAACGAAACACAAACACGAAAAACTGAACATTGTTATTTTCCTTTTTTAAATAATTAACAAACGTATATATTATTATTTTTTATTTCTTTTTATTTTTTATTTATTAGCCGCAAAAAAAAGTGAAATTCGACAGAAAACACAAAAAAAAAAAATACGAGAGATGGAGAATAGAGAATAGGTATAAGGATGGACACGTTTTACTAAAAAAATGTACTTGGTACTTACAATTTTTTATTTTTCTATTGACTACTGTCCCCGTCTGCCTCTGCTTCTGCTGCCTTCTGTTAATCTCCTCTTTTAGCTGGTAACTTCTGCTGCTGTTAATACCGTATGGAGACTGCTCGTAACTCCGTCCTTTACTGCTGTTTATAGCTGGTAGGGCTTATTACGGCTGCTGCTACGACTATTATAGCACTATTTAAAGGTGTTAGATCGGCTGAATTTTCTTATTTTTTGATCGACCTAAGGCTAGGAATAATTAGCCTTAGCTGCAGGCTACCCGGTAAAAATGTATCACGTCGGGGTCACCAATTTGGGAGTATGCTACGCTATATCTCGTACACTCGTAGTAACCGATATAGCGGTAGGTTAATTTAGGTCCTCCCACACCTGCCGGGTGCAACTGCTCAAGGTCGTATTCACAGTTATATGTATTCAAGCAATGCTTGAATAATTAATAATATAACTCGTTATTAGGTATGCTATTAACATAAAGTGTTTATTTATTTATTATTACACCTTATTATTTTTGCTGTACTTCTCTTTATAATTTCCAGCTTAGACTGGTGTTAAAAAATATAAACAAAATATAATTTATGTTTCTGGTATACATCCCGGCTAAGGATTCTATGTTTTTGCTAGTTCAACTATCGCCGGAATGTATACCAGTTATACCAATTACATTCACTCATAAAACGCGCCCATTATACCCTTTGGCAACTGTCAACCTTTTGACATATTTACAATTAAAATTAAGGGAAAGGGAACGGAATAACTGAGGTAATTAATTATAACTAGAATAATAACAATATCATTTAACTATTTATTTACATGAATATTTACAATTTCGGTTCGGCGAGATAAGGTACACCACATATGTACCTAAAAAAATAACAAATCCAATAAATTTTTTAAAATTGAATCTATGCTACTCTTAATCCGATTGAACAGAAACTTCTGTTAGATTTGGATTAATTTCTTACATTATTAACTTATTTATTTGTATTCACAAATCGCGTAAAAGTGAGTAAATCGCGTAGAAAAAATCCGCGAAAAAAAAACGATCGAATGTATATAACTCCTTCACTCCGTTACCATGCAACACAATTGAGCGCAACAAACAATCGAGCGATCCGTCACATTGCCTATATATTGGCCACCGAAAAATGTCTTAACATTTCAACACTAAAACGACAGCATTTTCTGTCGGTCATATTTCTGTGATCAAGCATTTAATTTTCTCAGACTAAAAACATACCTGTGCCATTTGCTAGTCGAGTTTTGATGAAAGTAGCAGCTAAGTGGACAGTTTTTGTACTGAAATATATAAACAAGCGTAAGCTTTATCCGTTCTTTATCCGCTTCCATTTGTCAGATAAATCGCAACGGATGTTGCGTGTAGCCCATAACAGTTTTAAGGAAAGGTTGACTCACAAACTAAGTAGGTGTAGACTAGGCGGCAAGTGTTACAATTTATCATTATTTCGAATACGACTCTTAAAAAGATCTCTTGAAATGTTAAAATCAAAAAATTCTGAATAATGGTTAAAATAGTTTTGAGTACGCGAGACTAGATCATCTATTCCATAATTCGTACGATGAAAATCAATACTCAATATTAACTGTCGTGGACGAAGAATTCTCGTAGGAACTGTAATAATAGCAACGATTGAGGATGAACTGTGTCTTTATTATATGTTATATTAATATGGCGGACATCATCATATACAGTGGTATACCGTCTATGCGATCCTACCTTACATACAGTAGAGGGTGTACATTTACAATACATATTTTACATCCCCCTTTTTTTATAAATTTAAACATAATTCATTTATTAATTCATTTAATTAATTATTTTTTATTTTCTAATGATCCACATTCAAAGATTTAGTCTTATTGGCTGTTTTACCTGTCTACCTGATCGCGTATGATATTGATTCGTTACCGTGCTTTTTTGATCGAGACGGTTTGAAGTATCGTTGTTAACATTATTCTCGATGTTGAATTCCTTATTTGGTTGATTCTCATCTTGACTATCTGTTATTATGATTGGATCATTTTCGCGTTGTATATTGATGTTGGCTTTTGTTGGATGGATGTGATGAAAATTTCTACGATAATATTTGTTGTCTTCGGTTTTTACTATGACTGATCTTGGTTCATCTAATCGTCGTATTACTTTACCAGGGATCCATTCCCTGTTCTTAGTTTGTAATCGAATTTTTTCATTAATTTTGGGTTCAGCTAGTGTTTTGGTACTTCTATCTGCATAAGTTTATTGTTGATTACGAAGAATTTTTAAATTTTCCGTCACTCCAGTTATAACTCTTGGCTTTAACAACTCGTTACTTATGGGTATGTGTGTTCGCGTGATGTGACTCATCAATCTTTGATTTGGTGATTCCAAATTGCTATCACGAGGAGTATTTCTAAGATTTTGTATCGCTTGATAAATGTCTGTATTGTCTTTCTCGCATTTTCTCAACATATTCTTTAACGTTTGAACTGTTCGCTCAGCTAAACCATTTGCTCGTGGGAAATGCGGACTTGATGTCTTGTGTGTGAAATTCCATTTTTTACTAAAATCTTTAAATTCTCTCGATGTATATTGTGGTCCATTATCGCTTTCTACTACCTGTGGTGTTCCATGTATTGCGAAACATTTTTTTAAAAAATTAATTACCGAATGTGATGTTGATTCTTCTAGCTTTTCCATGTCCATAAATCCGGAATAGCTGTCAACTATTGCTATGTATGTTTCTGAAGCGAAATTGAATAAATCTGTTGCTACAATCTGGAAAGGTAGTTCTGGAACTTCTTTGCATATTATTGTATCCAATTCGGATTTAACTTCGGCCCGTATTGCATGTGGAATTCTTCTTGCCTGTGCTATATCAAACTCAGCGTTTGGTTTTAAATCAATATCATACACGAAGTTTTTTATACAACCTAACCCTTTATAAATATTCTCATCTATTTCACATGTATCGATTATATTTCTAGTTACTAAATTTAATTCTTCGCATGCATTCATACCTAGTACAGGGCAAGTGTTTTCATTTACTATTTTAAAATTTAATCTATAGCTTTTGTTTTTTACTATACAATCAAATAAGACTTGACCTAATACATCAATTTTATGACCACTGTAAGTAACAAGCTTTTTAGTGTTAGTATGACATATTTGCCCTTTTAGTTTTTTTACTAAATTTAAATTTAATACGTTACACATTGCTCCTGTATCTAGCTTAAAATCTATTTCAATATTGTTGATCTTGACTTTTTGAAACCAACAATTTGTGTTCGATGCATCAACAGTACCGATAACCATTTCGTCCGAACTGTCATCGTTTGATTCATTTATATGGAGTGATTCCATTATTTCATTAACTTTATTTATTTTTTTACTTCTGCTTTTGCAAACTATTGCAAAATGCCCTTTTTTTCTACATTTCAAACAAATCTTACCAAACGCGGGACAATTTTTCGGACCGTGACTGTTATTGCATCGTACACAAACAAACTTATTATTATCTATTTTCTTATTAGAATAATTATTTATTTTACTTTGACTTTTTTTTACGTCACTAATTTCTATATTTTCGGAATTATGCATAGAAGATGCTTGCTTATGTGCTATTTCATTAGCATGACATAAATTAATTGCTTTCTGAAGCGTTAACTTTTCTTCTGACAATAAACGTTCTCTTATTTTATCAGACAAAATTCCTATTACGATTTTGTCTTTGAGTAACTCGTCTTCTAAATTCTCGAAAACACATTTGATTATTTGTGACTTACAATTCGTTAAAAAATCATCAAATGATTCATTTTGTTTTTGAATTATCTTATTAAATAAATACCTTTCATAAGTTACATTGACTTTCGGTGTGAAGTAATTAGTAAATTCTTCTTTTAATTGTTGTACCGTCATCGTGTCGTCATCTTTCAGCTTAAATGTTTCGTAAACCTTGTACGCTGATGATCCTATGCATGTCATCAGTGTTGCTATTTGAATTTTTTCCTCTTTTTTGTTTAACCCAGCTGCGATGGAATAAAACTCAAATTGGCGTAACCAATTTTTCCATTCCGTGGATATATCTGGATGCGTCGTGTTTAAACATTTCGGTGGTTTTAGTCCTTCCATATTGAATAATTATTTATTTTGCGACGAATAAACGGTAATAAATTGTTAAATTGTATAATATCTTGGGATTATACACATTTGATTATTGTGGGTTTACCCGTAGTAACATCCAGCTGTGTTATTACTTAACCTCACTTTATTTTTTTCCCATGTGGTTTTTTCCACATCCGAATTATTTTATACCGTTTTTCCTTTTTACTTCTTACTTTTGTTTATATTTTTTTTTTCTGTTTTCACCACTTTACTATTTATTTTTTTTCGCAATAAATTTATTTTATTTAAATTATTTTTATTATTTTTACTTTTACTAGACTTCTACCACCACATCTGACACCATGTAATAATAGCAACGATTGAGGATGAACTGTGTCTTTATTATATGTTATATTAATATGGCGGACATCATCATATACAGTGGTATACCGTCTATGCGATCCTACCTTACATACAGTAGAGGGTGTACATTTACAATACATATGTTACAGGAACGTATAGTCAAAATAATATCTCGCTGAAAATTCCTATCCTTTCATTCCCGAGTAAATACCACAACAAATTAATTTTTTGTTGTTGTTTTACTCGAGAATGAAGGAATAGGAATTTTCAACGAGATATTATTTTAACTATAAAATGAATATAAGTCAAGCAATACCTACCAATCAATCTTAGCACAAATTAAGCCCCGAGCAAATACTGCATGAATCACCTCCCTTCTGAATTCAAGACTACAACGGTTTAAAAGTGTACAACGACCGGCATAAGGAGGTAAGCTAAATCCGGCAGTTGACCTCGGAAGTCTTCGGAGGGGAAATATAATAAGAACTTTTTTTGAATCCGTTCAATACGATCGCTAAAGATTTTATAAATTAACTCTAGCGTATTCCAAAATAGGCCTAACAGAAAAAAATATGTAAATGTCTTGAGAGTGTATGGGTCAGAAAATTGACCAGCATGTCTCTTTACGAAACCTAGCATCGAACCAGCCCTATAGCTACAATCATTTCTATATGTTTAGCAAAACATAGATTACCTGTAAAGAAAACACCTTAATCAATAAACCGAGTAACTCTATCAATTTCCACATCTTGTAAACTGTACGGAGCTACAATCAAATACTTAATTTTAGCAACTGATATAGTTTTACAATTGGATATATTGAGAGCTAAACGATTTTCGACAGTCCAATCACTAAACCGATTAAGGCCCCGTTATACTAATAAAACGCCAGCATCCTTTCGGACGTTAGCGTAAATTTTTAGGTCATCTGCAATATCAAACACTTACAAAACCTGAAACATGTAACAATATCATTAACAAACAGAATACCATAAATAATAATGTACCTAAATACCCTGAGGAATACCAAATGAGACTGTGAACACTTCTCAGAATAATGTTGACCAATATATACCAGTTGAGACCTTTGCGACAAATAGTTTGATATCTATTTTATAGGAATAGGTAACATTAGAATTCACCTTAATCAATTAATAATTTGTGATTAATTTTGTCAAAGGCCTCGCTGAAATCTGTATAGATAGTGTTAACTTGGGCACTTTTTTCTAAACAGAATATATCATTAACAAATACAGCAAGATTGGTTGTCGTTGATCTACCAGAACAAAACCGTCTTGTTGGGGAACAATTAAGTTTTTGATATTAAAATAAATACAATCTTTAATCAGTTTTTTCAAAAAGTTTAGGGATAACAGATAAAATAGCTATTCCTTTATAATTCTCAACTAAATTTGTTGGCCCAGATTTAAATATGTACTGGGATTACATACGAGGGTTCCAACAATGGAGAAAAATACCTTGCCTATATCTGGCTGTAATTAAATAAATGAGCTAAATGGCCACTTAAGGATTCAGAACTATTGTTTAAAAGTAATGAGGGAATACCATCAGGGCCCATAGACATTTTAGTATATTGGAACCAACTAAAGCCGTTTTAATTTATTCCGCAGTAAAAGAAGAAATACCGTGAATATGACTATTGACAATGTCATGGTGAGAGAGAGAGAGAGATGTTAAAACATTATCAACTGAATAAACGGATTTGAAAAACGTTTCAAATAATTCGCAAACAGAATTTAGATCATGAGCTTGCTTATCAATTATAACACATGGGTTGGGTAAAGGATAACCAACAGACTTTCTTTTAGAGTTTATATAATGCCAAAATCATGATGGATTCGACTTAATACCAGATTTAATTTCTAACATGTAATTACCATACATAAATTGATTCAAAATCTTAAACTCATACCGAAGGTGAGAATACAACGCATAATAAGCAGATGCGTTCGTCATTTTGTACCGTTTGTGTGCCTTGGTTTTACGGTTATATATCATAAATTAACAAGTTTTTTTGTTGAATCACTTTTCACGATACGAATTATGTTTGTTGACATTTTTTTCAATAAATAGATCCATCCCCGATTACAAAATTTCGTAAAACCGGTTAGTCATAATTTCGATATTCCCATTATAAAGGAAATCCCAGGAAATATTTTCAAGACATCCATTTAGAGAGTCATAATCACCATTACTAAAATCAAAGATTAAAATATTATCATTATATTCTAAATCGTCAAAATATTGAAAACTTAATTTAATTGACAATGGTATATGATGACTGCTTGATGAGCGAACCAGGTCTTTATAAGGTTGCAGTAGTAGTAAAACTAATATTTTATTAAAATGTTACGTAAGCCGAAGCTTTTGAATAACAATTATATTTACAAATTTACAATAAGAGAACAAAACAAAAATTAACATCATATAGTAGAAATAAGAATATTATACAAACTATTTATCGATGTTCAGTTATCAATTTAAACAGACCCTTTTTAAATAAGCCTAGAGAGTCGATGTATTTCAGCTCCAAAGGCAAGCTGTTCCAGGTGATAATGCATTTATCAATGCTGAATTATTCCTAACATTAGTTCTTTTAACAGGCAAGTTAACATTCTTTGTGCGCAGTGAGTGGGGAAAATTTAATTTTTCATGCAAATACAATGGCAGTCCTATAGCAGTAAAATTGAAACAAGTCGCATCCAAGAATTATTTCTTTATACTCAGAGACATGATCAAACTTTCTAAGATCATAAATGTATCGAGTACAATTATTAAATGTAACCTCAAGTATACTTCTGGAGGAACTATCACGTTTGTTATAAATTACATCACAATAGCTGAAACCAAACTTTTAATTAAATAAATTATCAAGTTAACAGCAAAACTTTTTTATCAACCTAAGCGTGTACAAGCTATAATTAACACGCTGGCACAAGGAGCGCATAGCACATGTTCGTTCCAAGTAAGATTTGAGTTCAGTGTGAGCCCTAAATTGTTTAATACAAATGAGATGATATCACTGTCCATATAAAGCATAGGTCGAATATTAAGAGAAATATTTCTAGAAAGAAACAATGCTTTACTTTTACCTGGATTAATTGAAAGTTTGAATTATCTTTGGCCCACAAAGAAATATTTCTAAGGCCAGAATTAAGTCGCAAGACAATTTCTTTCAATTCTGATAAGTTACCACCAATATACAGTTGCAAATCGTCAGCATACAGATGAAACCGGCAATTTAGGATTCGCCATGATAGATCATTTATATAAATAGAAAATAGCAAAGGACCAATATGGATCCTCGAGGTCCTCCAGCAAATATCCCTCCAATACAAGAATGATCATCACCGCACCTCATAAACTGCTTACGATTACATAAATATGAAAGTATCAACATAATAGCAGAATTTCAAAACTTATAATACAAATATAGTTTCTGTAACAACTGGATATGATTAACAAAATCAAATGCCTTAGAAAAATCCAAGAACAGCAAAATAGCCATCGAATTTCTACTGTCTAAGGTAGACGACAGATCATCAACTATATGTACAAGGGCTGTTGTAGTGCTATAGCCGGATTTGTACCCGGATTGATATTTATAAAGAAAATCATATTTATTAAGGTGCTCTTGGATCTGCAATTGCATAACTTTTTCCAAGACTCTAGATAGAGCAGGCAAAATACTAATTGGATGTATATCACCAATACCAGAAATAACATCCTTTTTAGGTAGTGGTGTGATAGAAGCTATCTTCCATAAATCAGGGAACACAGACTTTATCAAACATTGATTTATGATGAATGTTATAAGAGGCAGGAACAGGTCAATAAATAATTTTAGTACCTTGAAGTCTACCATATCATAAGCTTTCGAATCTGATTTAATTGCACGAATCGCATTCAACACTATAAGTTCATCAACGCAATCAAATACAAAGGCATAATTTTCAGAACTACAGAAATCAATATCAGCTAAAGGACTCCAGTAATATGGAGCATCAGATTATTTTTCTCTTTTCGATTTTTTTGACTGGCAGTCAATTTTTCTCATGGAATACAGGCATAAACGTCCATTCAGTTTAAATGCATGCTATAGTTTTTAGACGCGACTCGTTTTCGGAGCATTCCTTTCGCCTTTGTTGTTCCGGTTGGTACCAAATATTCTTGATGCATAATGGATAAAAGAAGAGCGTGTTCATTATCTGAAGCAAGAAGAACTCGCAGCGTGAACGTATAATTGTCGACTTTGAATGAAGCATGATTGTATGTTTCTTGAAATATAAAACTAGACTATTTTACAGCCTTCCTACATCTCGAAGTAGCCCCAAAATCGTCTTTATAAAAGGATCTAATTATTTGAGAATGCTCTTGTTCTGCTGATTTTTCGTTTAGTTTTTATTTTTAGTGCTAATGGTTTTGCTAGTGATTTGTTGTATATTTGTACGTATGTTCCGAATGCGCACGTCAGCTGCTCAACCGAGTGTTGTAAAATTTTTACCGTGTATGAATTGCATGTGAAGAACCAATCTTAGAAGCGGCTTAGTATGCCAAATTTCTTTTTTTTTTCGAAATGTCATATTCAAACACAGTTCGCAGTGAAACGTTTCGAACTGGGCCTCTATTCCTGAATACGAATACGAACAAAAAAACTACGAATTCGTATCATTGGTATTTTTGAATACGAATACGTTTATTTCTTATTCGAATTCGTGCAAGCATGATTCGTAACAAAATTTCCCTTATTTCGCAATATGAATTCGAGCAGTTTTTTTACGTTCATGAACGGATTTTGATTCGATGATATAATATGTAGTTAACGACACCAAAAATAATCAAACAAATTTTATTGAAAGCATATTTTATTGACTATACAACTCATTGGAAAATAAACCAATCAGATAGTTGAATTTTCCTTAGTTACGCTGTATAATATCGGTTATTTGCGTTGCTAAGTAGTGTTTCGCGAAACACCACTAGGTAGTGGTGTTTCGGCCGCAAACAAATAAATCATATCTTCCATGAATATAAACAAACAATTAATATTTTTGATATTTGACATGGTTGATTCATTGTATAGTCTTAACATATACAACTCGAGCTTCGAAAATCATCTGAATATACAGTTACGGACTCGATGTGTTACCTAAGAAACACAACTCCACCTGCGGTGTCGTTGTGTTTCCTAGGCAACACAACTCGTCCTATACTGTATATTCGATTATTTTCGAACCTCTTGTTGTATAACTAGTGAGAATACAACTTTCACAAAATATGCCATGGGAAATTTTACGAAAAAGCGACTATTGCAGCAATAGTATTTAGATTGCCATGCAAAATACGTACCACACGTCCACAACACGTTATTATAGCGGTAGTTTTACAATTTTCACCATAGCAACGCGACAATTTTACAAATTTTACCATAGCAACAAGAAAATCCTAAACAATTATCTCTAAATTTGTAATTGTATTTCAATTTTTTTTATTATGATTGAATTTTTTATACACACATCAAAGGAAAAGCCATGCAAACAAAAGCTTGTCAAATAATTTGCATACAACATGACACAAATGGATGAATTGTGATTCAATCGCTGACGGGAAAGTTGTATTCTCTTACTAAATACAACACGTGCTGCAATTAATGATCTATAATTTTTTACTCGTTAAAACCGACGCAGATAATTCAACTCGTGCTGCGCACTCGTTGAATTTTCAGCGCGGTTTTAACTCGTAAAAAATTATCGACAATAATTGAGCACTAGTTGTATTACGAATGAAAATATATTTTATTTAGTAAATTTTCACATAATTTATGTATATATGTACTCCAATTTGTTGTGTTAAATACCGGGGATCCCTTAACGCCACAATCACAATAAACTAAACAAATAAAACTAAAATTTCACAAAATATGTATTTTTCTAGGTACAGATTTGAATTTGCTTTTATTTAACAAAATTATTTTAGTTTGATTTCAAATAATATTTATGAAACATGGCGCGGATTCATTTTTATTCACGAAGCCAATTAAAAACTAAATTGATGTCAAAAATTTGACATATTACGTTTTTTTTCAGTTCTACACTGGCATCTTAAGGATGTTTCACGTAAAACAATATTTCCCTTTGCCTACACTACAAAAATTAAAATATAGTGTACGTTCGTATTCAGGAATACCAAAGCATTTACGGATGGGATTGAACTTTCGTTTCGTATATACACTACAGATTCGTATCGTATTCAGGAATAGGGCCCCTGGACTTCTTTTTTAATTGTTTTGTGTAAATATTTAATTATTATTATTATTGAAATTTGTTGGAACCCATAAAGGTTCCGCACTCAATGCCACAAGCGCCCATGGTGCAAACCTAAGATTCTATCCCAACTCACGGAAGCGTACTGCAATCTTGGCAAACTGGATCAGTTTAGACAAAGGGAGAGAAGGCAGCCTACCTATATCGATAGTCCTACAATTAAACAATTGAAAACGAACAGTTTCGAAAACTGGGCAACTGCATACAAAATGAATAGTTGTCAATCTCATATATCACATATATCATGTTGAGCCAATCCCAAGCGATGAAGATGTTCCTTAAAACGGCCATGGCCAGTGAGGATTGCAACTAGTTTTCGTAGCTGGTCTCTTTTTAAAGATAAAGCAAAATTAGAAGACTTCCGATCTGGCTCATTAATAAAGTAGCACGTCATTAATTAATTAAGTAGCACGTCACTTCAGCCTTAGCTCTTTAAGAGCGAAGTTTTTGTAGCCTTCTTACCGCTAATGAAAGCTAAGGGAGCCGGTTCGGGCCCGATTAATGTTAATCGCGAGCCAGCCTTGGCTAGGGAATCGGCGATCACATTACCTTCAATTTCACAATGAGCCGGTACCCATAAGACAGTAACTCTATTGTTAGATCAAAGGAGGTTGATGAAATGTTTACAGTCCTTAACAAGTTTGGAACTAGTCAAGAGACTATTCAATGAATTCAGCAGAGCTTTACTATCCATACAGAAAAAAAATATTTTTGTTGTTAATGGCAAGACGCATAGCCTCAATAACACTTTTAGTCAAAGTAATTAATTCTGCCTCAAAGACAGTGCAGTGCGAACCCAGACTACCAAACGATCTGAAATCAATCAGAGAGCAGTAAGTTCCAAATCCAGCACCATGTTTAGAGCAAGAGCCATCAGAAAAGAAGGCAAGAGACTCCGATAAAGTTTTAAGAAATTGCTCCAAGGACCACAAATATCTCGATGGATAAACCACCGAGAATAAATGGTCGAAGTTGAACTCAGGCAGCAGCCTATCGTTAACCATAACAATTTCTGGTATCAATGAAAGGTATTTTTTCATGATTAGTCTATGCCCCACCATTGCACCTAATACACTCCATGCACCAATGCATCTCAAGCGATACACCGCAGAGCAAGCAGTGCCTAGAAGGAAGGTGTTCAACTGGGGCAAACACAAAATAGACTCCATAGCCCAGAAGTGGAGTAGAAGACATAGCTCCAGTAATGGCTCTACAAGCAGTAGCTTGCAATCCATTAAGTTTAATTAAAAAAGCCTTTAATACAACCACTGGCCACCAAACAATGGAAGCATATGAGAGGATTGGTAAAACCACCGATTTGTAAACAAATAATAACATTTTGGGGGTCAGCCCCCACGATTTCCCAAAAGCTCTTCTACACTGCCAAAAATGGCAATAGCTTTCTTAATTTTGTATTGAAGGTTGTAATTCCATGAGAGTTTACTATCCAAGGAGACACCAAGATGTTTTATATGGTCAGATCTAGTAATCGCTTTTCCAAAAAGAGAAGGAACAGAGAAGTCAAGCCATCTAGCTTAACCTCAACAATGCGAGACTTAAGCATAGATTCGATCCATAAATCAATAGAGCGATCAATACCAAAATTGGTACAGGCTTTAGTAATCGTAGCAAACGAAGTACTATCAAAAGCTCCCGTAATATCCAGGAAAGCACCCATAAGAAACTCGTTAGTATTGAGGGACCTTTCAACCTTAGTGACAAGTTCATGTAGAGCAGTTTCACAGAACTTACCAACTCTGTAAGCATGTTGCATGTTACTGAGTGGAAAGAGCGGCAGGTAATGATCTCTAATAAATCTGTCGACGACTTTCTAGTATTAAGAAAAGTTGAAGACAGACTAATAGGCCGAAATGACTTAAGGTTGATTTACATGTGTGACGTGTGACAAGTGGAAATAAACGTGACGCTTTTTTGACAACAATTTACATTTGTGACCAGTTCCGCTACGCACACTTTATAAAATTTTTTATATTTTAATTTTTGTTCTTCAGAAAAGCTTCGTCAAAGCCTACTATTTCGTTTTATACATACAAAAAATTTGTATGTGTTTGTGCTACCGTGACGGAAAAGATAAAATTAAACCATCTCTCGACGTGTGGCGTGTGCCGTGTGACGAATGTTAAAATATTCGTCTCTGATTGGCTAGAAGCCCCCGTCACACGTCGCACGTCGCATATGTAAATCAACCTTAAGGGTCCGTATAGTCAGGCTTGCCAGCCTTTCTTGGGAAAGAAGCAACTCACCGACTTCCCTATTGGAAGAGGTGAGCTGACCATTCGGCAGATGAAGAGGATTAAGTCTACAAACATCATTTTTAGCCAAAGCTTTATTAAGTCTAGTTACAGCCGATAGGCTGTTAATTTCCTCACAGAAGTTAATCCACGATGATCTGTGAGCTTGCCTTAAACTTCTATCAGCCTGAAGTTTATATTTTTTGGCTTATTTTTTAATTTTCTAACAAATTTTCTTAACTTTTTAAGTTCAGAACTCCAAAAAGGTTTGTTCCGAGAATTCTGGTTAGTGATAAGAAGACAAGATTTTTCAAGGCAGTCGAAATTGCCTTTGTAAGCAAAGATGCTTGTAATTCAATATACATAGCAGACCGAGATTGGCTCGGTGAAACAAGTAGAGGAACCAGCTCGAGAGAGAAAAAATCCCAATCGGCTATAATTTCCTATTACGGTATGGTTCAAACGGTGGTCTTTTAAGTTTAATAGAAAAAGATATACACATGGGATCAGAAGTGAGAATATCGTTCGTCACTTTCCAGTTAAAAATTAAATCAACAATTGACATAGAGCACAAACTGATGTCAATTCCCCTGTATTGTCTAATTTTCTGCGCTTATCTTTCGGAATATGCGCTACAACAGGTGCTCCAAACTCGCGAAAATAAACCAGATCTGGTTTAATATTATGCCATAATTCGTATGGTGTCTTCATCACATTTCTTCTAGGTAATCTGTTTAAAATGTGATTCGCTGTATTTACGGCTTGTCCCCAGAACTGATTCCATAAACCAGAACCTAGAAGAACCTAGAAGCATACGACTAGGGCGCTCAGCAACACCGTTTTGTTGTGGTGTCTTCGGTACTGTCAGTTGAACCTTGATTCCACTTTTTCTCGAAAAACTTTGTAGTCTTTGATCCATATACTCTCCTCCTCTGTCTGAGCGAAATGCTTTTGGTGCCTTTTGAACCTGAGTCTTCATCAATTTCACGAATTCAATGATTTTGTCGGTCACATCAGATTTATTTTTAACTATACATAAATAAACGAATATCTTGTGAAATCATCAATGAAAGTCAAAATATGTATGTATATCGGTTTCCTCTGGGAGTAACTAATTGCATAGGCCCACATAAATCGGTGTATACCAAATCTAATCTTTCTGACGTTTTCAACGTGGATTCTTTCGGGAATGAATCCCTCTTAGATTTGCTTTGTAGACAAGTTTTACATTCATCCGAATGTTGATAATTTTCTACTTTGGCGTTTACTGCCACTTCACTCAATTTTCTAATGTCTGATTAATTTCGATGTCCGAGTCCTTTATGCCATTCATATACACATTTCACTTCACTTGTTTTTACACTATAAAAACTTGATTTGATGGTGCTTTATAGACATCATTTCTGGAATTTACAGTGAGCAATATTTTTCCATTTAGACTTATATCTTGCATTCATGATTCTCAAATACAATGTTGCAACCCCTTCTGGCGAGTTGAATTACTGACAACAAATTACACTGTAACTCAGGGACTAATAATACATCTTCTAATTGTAATTGACTTGTTGCAGTTTTGAACCTAGCTGTTCTTTTTTATTTAATTTGTAGTTTTCTACCATCTGCCAAAGTCACTGAACTTGTTTGTTATTCGTCGATTTCATATGCGTCTTGATTTTCCGATTAAAAATGTTCTGCAATCTTCTTTGATATGTCCAGCCCTTTTGCAAAAATAACATAACACTGACTTTGACCTAAACTTTGATAAAGTCGCCTTACTGTGTGTAATGAGTGCTCTTTCGCCGTTACTAGTCGAATTTTCCTTTTCCTTTCTTCTAACATATTCCTCGCGCAATTTTCCCTTCACTAAATTTGAGGTTAAATCCTTTTCGGGACGCGATTCAAGTTCTGTAACGAGCATAGAATAACTCTCCGGCAAGCTGCTTAAATAGAACGCCACTGTCAATGGCTCAGTCAATACATCACCTAAAGTTGCTAGTTCATCCACTAATTCCTCCATTCCTATCAAATGACTTTCAAGATCGTCGTCCTCTGACACCGTCATTTTACACAGCCGTCTTAGTAGTCGCACTCTATTTGACAATGTCGATTTTTCATGGTATTTTCGTAAGGCATCCCACATGGTTTTTGCGGACTTTTTTTTTTATGTGAATTAATTGGTTATCTTCGACAAGAAGGCCAATGTGTGCACGTGCTTTACCATCTTTTGTAGACTATGCTGTTGTTACTGGATCTGGTGGTTCTGACTCAACAATGTCCCATAACTCCTCCTTTATTAAAAGTAATTCCAATTTATATTTCCACACTTGATAATTATTATTATTCAGTTTGTTAATCTATATTTTGGTTGAGTCCACCATAATGCCGGTTGAAAAAATAATGGTTTAAACTTAATAATCTTGTTTTACTATTTCAGATTATTATCGTATCTGGGCTAATAACCTGTTAGATAACCAGATGATTTCAGATTTTTTTTTATCACTCAACAATACTAACTTAAATTGGAAATAAATATAAAAAAAAACTCAGCATGTGCACTCCACAAGATATATTTTATTATCATATTAAAACAAAAAAAAACAAAATGTTAAAAACATTAATAACTGCGTTTACAATCATAAACGCTTTTTCATTTCAACTCAATTCGACTGTTTCGTTAAATGTTACATATACCGACATGTCGTTGTTGCAACGAGCAAACTCCAGAGGATGATCAATGCGGTTTGTAACTGGACAAAGCGTTAGCGAATCAAGCTTAATAAGACAAAATCCACGCATATTAACTTTACATATCAAAAGGCTTACCATCTACCTATAGAAATTAATTCGCGACACGTGCCATATGCAAATACAGCTAAATACCTTGGCATGACCTTCGATGCCAAGCTCAAGTGAAGGGAGCATGTCAAAAAGAAAAAAGAAGAACTTAAAATAAAGTTCTGAAAAATGTATTGGCTCATAGGTAGAGGATCTCATCTGGGCTTACAATTCACAATAAGCTGCAGCTATATCGGGAAATTCTGAAGGCGATATGGCCTACGGTATACGACTCTGGGGATGTACCAAGCAAACAAACGCCAAAATGATACAGACGTTTCATAACAAGGTTCTTCGTAGCATCGTCAATACTCCGTGGTACACAAAAAATAGAGACCTACGGATGGATTACAGACCGCGGTTTTTACGTCTAGGGACGTATAAAGGAATTGGTTTATGCAACAAAGGTGCCCTCACGAGAAATTTTAATGGAGCGAGTTACAGCTGCATTTGAAATAATGAAAAGAGAAATGCGACTTCGCACAACAACATTTGAAATAAGGAAAAGGTGTGTTGCATGCATCCGGGGTAGAGGAGAACAATTCGAACAAATATTATAACTCATATTTAATAAAATCATATAAAGATAAAAATAATTTTCTTGACCCTGACAACTTCTATCTCTTATTTTGACCATACTATAAATAATTCCTCCAACATGTAGCATACCGTTGGAAAGGGCATAAACTAGACAACTTTTTAAAACAAACCTATGTTCAAAATAATGTTTATTTTTTTCTATATTGAATTTAGAAGTTGAAATTTTTCATACATTTACACATTTTCAAGACTTTCGAAGCTCATATAATTTATTTTCTTGAAGCCATTTGTACCAAATAATGATTTACTTAGACTAAAAATACATTGCAGAATACAATAAAAGTTATTTCGTGCTATTACAATCACAAACAAAAAAAATATGACGATTTAAAGGCGAGATTACAGGTAATTTAAATAAAAAACGAAAAAAAATCATTTCTCAGTTACCGTGTCACTTAGGACGTAGGGTCGTATGGGTGAAAACTAGCTAATGACCCACCCAATCCCCCAAAAAATTGTGTCGGTCCATGTGCCGAACACCCTGTATAGAAATTTGTATTTGAAAGAAAAGTTGCTAGATGAGGGCAGTCTCAGTCGTAATAAAATATAAAAAAAAACGAACGGGGTTCAAGCTCCACCTGAACCGCAAATGTTTGGTAAAACATAACGTCAAAAATAAAACAAATATAGATAATTTTATTTCATTTACTTTAAACATTTTATATAGAACCACAGAAAAATACCAGATAGATATCTTTCATACAAACGACATGTATATGAAATTAAAATGATAAAATTTTAAAATCAGCTATTGAAGGGTTTATTGGAATTTACGTTAGACTGAGCGCTCTATAGATATTTATATATGTAAGTGTTTCTTTCTCACCAATTTTATTTTTATATTCGTTATTTTAATTCTTATTTGTCAAAACAATAGCACGTTTGGTCATGTTGTCTCCTTTTAACCAATTGTAATTCCTGATCATTTCATGATATCTCTATTCTCCCGAGTAACCACGTCTCACAAAAAAAGCGACAAAAATTTCACATAAAATGGTGATTGGTGGATAAAAATGTGACAAAAATTTCACGTCAACGCGTAAACGAACATTTTGTCAATCAAATTTGTCGGTTTTTGGTGGAATATTTTTGAAATATTTGTTGAAAATTTAGTCACAAATTCGACAGTTTTTTTATGGTAATAAAGTCAAATATTTCTCGATATTTTCTGAATAATTGGTGGTTTAACTGTGGAACTAATTATGAACTATTTGTTGAAATTATAACCACAAATTCGATAGTTTTTTTATAATATCACTTAATTATCAACAATTTTGTGGATATTTGTTGGTTTATTGATGCAATTATGAGTAAGAAAATTTTTAATGACCCTACTTAAATAATTTTGTAAAAAATACTCCATTCCATTGTATGGTTTATTTCATATTTTTATTTATTTTAAAAAAAATATCTACCTAAAATGTAGAAATATCAAAATCCCCCCTCCTCCCCCCATACTTTAACCCGAGCCGAGAGTTAATACAAAATGTCTCGACTCTAAAAAATGAAAACTTTCCTTGAGTTTTCTATGTGGTAGTTCGTTTTCGTGCAGAGAAACTCTTCTTCTTCTTCTTCCGCTGGCGCTACATCCCATGAAGGGATTTGGCCGCCTCAACGATGCTCCTCCAAATAATCCGATCCGCCACAAGAGAACGCCAGACACGGTGACCGAGTGTGTACAGGTCCCTCTCAACGTCGTCCATCCATCGGGTAGGTGGTCTCCCACGAGGTCCTACTTTCGCTGGTGCCGACTCCAAGGCCTGTTTAGTGGTCCGATTTTGTGAACGTAGTACGTGCCCAAGCCATCTCAGCCTTGACGATTTTATGAATCCTATGATGTCGACTTTATCGAGATCATTTCTGATCTCGTGATTCATTCGCATTCTGTACGTGGCTCCCTCTTTAATGGGACCGAGAATTCTTCCTATCATCTTACGCTCAGTTACAGCGATTTTCTGGATGTTTTGCGCTGTTAGTGTCCAAGACTCGCAACCAAAGGTGACAACTGGTCTTATCAGCGCTTTGTAGATGTCCAATTTTATTTTGCGCGATATATGAGGAGACTTGAAAATTTTGATATTGGCGTAAAATGCTCGGTAGCCTGCTGCGATCCTCGATGAAATGTCCACAGAAACGGAGTTTTGCTCAGTGATCAGTGATCCTAGGTATTTAAACTCATTCATCTTTTCATATTGAGTATCTCCTGAAATGAAGTCCCCACGAGTCTGCCTTCTCGCGGTCACCATGTATTTGGTCTTCGCTTCATTGATCTGAAGGCCTATTTGTTGGGCTGTTAATTCCAACGGGAGGAGGACCTCTTTCAGAGAGATGATGTTGCGACCCAGAATGCAAATATCGTCAGCGTATGCTAATAGCTGGGTTGATTTATAATACAGGCAGCTACGCTGGGCTATATTAAGCTGACGAATGACATACTCTAATGATAGATTGAATAGAGTTTGAGCTATTGGGTCTCCTTGCCGCACTCCAGATGTTATCTCGAAGGCATCCGAAATTGTGCCTTCTATTAGCACCTTACATATTGAGCCATCCATTAAGAGCTGGCACATTGAAACGAATTTTGACGGTATGCCCAGATAGGACAATACGTTCCATAATGTGTTCCTCTTAATGCTGTCATGCGCCTGTTGAAAATCTATGAATAGACTGTGTACAGGGATGTCCTTTTCATAGCATTTCTCCAGCAAAATCCTCAGCGTGAAAGTTTGATCGGTCGTTGATCTATTTGGCCGAAAACCACATTGATAATCACCCAAGATCCTCTCGCTATAAGTTGATAACTTTGCTGCGACTACGTTAGCCAAAACCTTGTAGCCCGTGTTCAGCAAAGCTATACCACGATAGTTGTTGCAGTTTAATCGATCTCCCTTTTTATGAAGTGGACATATTAGAGCCGTCTTCCACTCTACTGGGATTTCTTCTCTAGACCAAATTGTTGATATTAGCTCAAACATGCGGCAGAACAGATAATCACCGCCATATTTGAGCATTTCGTTGCAGATACCATCCTCACCAGGTGTCTTGTAATTTTTCATCTGCGATATCACGTTCCGTACTTCATCATATGATGGAGGAGGTGGTGGTGTCATCTCGACGTTAATATCGCGTTGAAGCAAGAGAGGTTGTTGCTCGGAAGGTGGTGCCTGTTTATTTAAAAGCGAGGAGAAGTAATTTCACCACACTTCGAGGACGGTTTTGGTGTCCATTTCCAACTCGCCTGATTTGTTGCGAATAGCGCTGCTACGTGGATGAAAGTCCGTAGCAGAGAAACTCGCACAAACAAAAAGTTCGGTCTACTCATCTACTCATACTCAGACTACTCAGGTAGTTACGACCAAACACAAACTACAAAAATAAAATTCCAACTTCATACATTAAGTATGAGGCAAGAACGTAGTGACTTAGCGAATTACATATAAATTCACCAAATCAAAAATGATCAAAATCTTTTTTTTTTTTTTTGGGGAGTAAAATGAACATATATTTTGTCACAAAATACCCCCATAAATATGTTCCAAATTGTCAATTTTTTTTGTGGCAAAAAGGAACTTACATTTTGTGACAAATTTGTCTAAAATTTTGTGATCACCATTTTTGGTTACTCGGGCTCTTTCTGTCCTTCTAAAATCCATTTCGCGATCGTATTATAAAATGGAACAGATTCAAAATATTATTTATATTATATTAATATAACCCTATATGCATTGGTTTACCAAAACATTTCTTGACGATTAACAAAATATTTCTTTTAAATTTAGAACAGAAATTGATTGTACATAGAAAGTAAGTAAGTGCATATCTACACTAGTAACAAAGGGATTCATGTAACAACTTACAGAAGGCACCTACTGTGTGTCTGTATGTTTTGATCAACTAATTCCTGGGTAAATTTTGTAGAAATATTTTGCGATAATTGCTTGGCCCTTAACATATAAAAAGCTTAAGTGGTGCATTTTTAGTTCTGCACTTGGGCAGGTTCGTCAGCTATATAACTGCCAAATTGAATTATATTTTGTTATTGTAAATTGTAAAAACAAAAAAATGAAATGTAGTACATAGTTTCATTTTTCTTTAATAATTTCATGAGTTTGAGAGACTCATCGCATGCGTTTACTTATAGGTAAAATGATCTATACTGATTAGGGTTAAACTCATTTAAAAATACTGTTGACCCCAATTGTCACATTTCATGATAATCGGTTAAGGAATATCCAAGTTTAATGCTACTTGGCCATATCCCAGGACTTTATCTAAAAAGAGGGTTGTGGCTGTGTCGTAGATACAGCCGTGTGTTTTACGTGAATACTTGTACGTTAATAGTATTTTCTTTGAGCGTATTGTATGTATATGTCATAATAATTTGTAAACACTAAGAAGTCCTTCAGAATTCTATGTTTTATTTAAGTCTAATTTTGGATATCCTCTGATTTTCTTATCATCAGTTTTCTGAATTGGCTCCCACTAAGAAAAAGACTTAAAGGCGTATTCAAATACGCCATATTGCAGAACTTTATCTAAAAATCATTTTAAAACTCCATTTTCATTGTACATGCTAAATTTTATCAAAATCGTAGAAGAAATGGCCAAGTTCCTTCCGACTTGGCAATATTACAAAACTTTATCTGAAATTAATTTTAGCATCACATTTTCATCG
The DNA here is from genome assembly GCA_963556165.1 of Tipula helvola. Classification (NCBI taxonomy): domain Eukaryota; kingdom Metazoa; phylum Arthropoda; class Insecta; order Diptera; family Tipulidae; genus Tipula; species Tipula helvola. The sequence continues at coordinate 192,460,232 of OY744483.1, read as the reverse complement.
CGCATACCAAATCTCACTAAAATCGATTCGGGAATATCCAAGTTGTATCCTAGTTGGCCATATTACAGAACTTTATCCAAAAATCATTTTAGAATCACATTTCCATCGTACATGCTAAATTTCATCGACATCGGATAAGAAATGCCCAAGTTCCTTCCTAATTGGCCATATTCCAGAGTTTTATCCAAAAATCATTTTAGAATCCCATTTCCATCATACATGCTGAATTTCATCAAAATCAGACAAGAAATGACCAAGTTCCTACCTAATTGGCTATATTCGAGAACTTTATCTAGCAATCCTTTTAGAATCGCATTTCCATCCCGCATACCAAATTTCTCTAAAATCGGTTAAGAAATAGCCAAGTTCCTAAATAATTGGTCATATTGCAGAACTTTTTTTTTTATTTTCTGTCGTTTCACATGGACGAGTATTACCAAAAAATGGCGGTGCTTCCCCCTCCACCCCAAGCGATGCGTCACTGCCCTCACTCAACGTAACGAATTCTTTGATCCTTTAGCTATCGAGTGGTGTAATTAAATTTTGGATGTAGGTGATAGATATGTAGCTGCAGCATCAAACCGTATACCCATATTTTGTTATCATCAGTTTTTTGAATTGCCCCCCCCCCCCCCATATAAAAATAAAGACGTGCTCACGTTAAAATAATTTTAGAATTCCAATTTCAATGCACCTGTTAAATTTCATAATAATTTGATTGATGAAAAAAATCCAAGCTCCATCATACTTGGCCATATTCTAGAAGTTAATCTATAAATGATTTTAGAATCCCATTTTCAACATACATGTAAAATTTCATTGTAATCGGTTAAGAAATAGGCAAGTTCCATCATTTTTGGCTACACGATGGTTTGGGGAGCGAAAATAAATGAACTGAATCATTTAACTATCACTTGGCCATTTAACCCACCTTACCCCAAGAAGGTAAACATTTTTGTAAAATAATTTTAATTCAAATTCAAAAAGTTTTGTATTTTGTGTGTTTTCTCAATTTCGTTAGATACATCTAAGTATGTATTCATGAATTTTTGAATATGTATATGGTTTGTTAATTCATTCTGTATAGTATTTAAATATTTTGGTCTCTGTTTTTCACCTTCATTTATACATGGAGGAAGTGTTATATTTTTTTATATATCGCTAATTCACTATTTCCATTTCGATATTCGCATTTTCATTGAAATAAAATAAATACGGCATAGAATATTCTAATCAAGCAATTGGCGATATGTAACATATTAATAACTAGAAGTAAAAGCCCGTAATACGGGCGTCAATATTACTTCTTTTAATTTCCCATAAGAACTAATGTAAATTTGACCATTTTTACTTAAATATTTATCAACTAAAATTCACTCGAATTGAATATATGTAGTTATTCAATAATATGCGTCCTCAATAAGTTTAGTTTTCAATGTCTCTACATTTTTAGGTAGGATGAGAAAAGAAAACCACCATTTTGCACTACTTTACAATCAAACAATCACCCCTATTATGATTGTCGAGTCGATCGACAATCGACACGACTCTGTAATCTGTATTGCGTTTTCTTTTTTTCATTTGATAAAAACAATTCGAAAAAGGAAAAGGCAACACAGAGTCGTGTCGATTGTCGATCGATCCGACAATCATAATAGGGGTGAATAACATTTTTCGGTATACAGAAAAAAAATTTACAACAAATCAGGACTGCCTTGATTTTTTGTCAATCGCAATATAATATAAATAATGGTGTCGATTCAATGTAAATCTTCTATTTTTCTTTTCTTCTATTCTGCTATTATTTCTAAGAAAACTAAATAATAGCAGAATAGAAGAAAAGAAAAATAGAAGATTTACATTGAATCGACACCATTATTTTGAATCTGTTCCATTTTATAATACGATTGCGAAATAGATTTTAGAAGGACAGAAAGAAAATAGAAGCCCTCGTCACGAGCTTGCGTATTTGCGTATTTCGTAACTTCGTAAATTTGACGTTTCTTCTGATTGGTTGAAATTGTTTCCCCTTAATAAGCAAGAAACGTCAAAAATTAACACGCTCACAGGCAGATATCAAACTGCTCGAAGATTTCCTAGCCCATTGTCCAAATGTTTTGATATTAACAGGCGCTGGAATTTCAACTGAATTTGGTAAATAACCGCTGACGGTATTTTATATTATCAACAAAGTTGCATAAAGGTATTATTAACGGACGATGAATCATTTGTGGGAGGAATATGAAGTGTTCGCATGTTGTTTGCTGAATCCTTGAATCAGAATTCAAAAATTTTAATTTATTATACATATATGTATTTATAAAAAATAATTAAATTAAAATTAAAAACAAATTTCTTTCATTAAATTAATAATTATAAAAAATAATCTGCTTGCGGTGTTTTTGATGATATACCACGACTTTCCTGAGCAGCCGCTTCGAATATTGTAAAATCACGATTCAAATGTTCGTTTAATTCAAGTATTGCAGCTACATTTCCACAGCAGTAACAATAATTTGGTGCTGGCCACACAGTCAAAACAGTCTCATTAAAATGCCATTTATAACCTTCCATTACTAATTGATGGGCCCGACAGAATCATATCAATATCGTTGGATGTATTAAATTGTAGTACTACATCGGAACCAAATAAATAGCCGGCACCCCTTGGTGATACACCCCAACCTTGGGGGTCCATCATTTTTCCGAAAACCAATTTTACGACAGTTCATTTTTACGAAAAAAAATTTTTTGTGAACAAATTATTTTTACGACAAATCATTTTTCCGAAAACTTACCTTTTGGACATATTACTTTTCCGAAAAACAATAAATTTAATATAAAATAACAATTTATTTTGTTAGTTCATGTTTTAATTACTTTCACAAAATACAAGAAATGTATTACATTTATGTATATTACGTAAATTCAGGTACGTGTATTCCATAATATAATTGCTTAATATATCACATATGTGTAGATTCAGCATTTCAAATTTAAATTCAGTCTTTCCCTACTCATTTCATTGGCAGCATTCCTAATTCATTATTATTAAATAAGTGATTACATATATTAATTAACTTGAGCTAGTGCTTTTAAAAATTCAATTTTCGATAGTTCAACTTTCCGCAAAAGAATTGCTTTGATTCGTTTTTGTTTTGATATTGTATATTTTTTTGATTTTGGAATGTACTGTCCATTCATAAATTGTTCAATTTTATTCTTCATGAACGCATATTCCTTTTTTAATTCATTTATAAGTGAATATGTACCTGGATGCATTCCAATTAAATGATTGAGCCTGTTGTGCCAGGATTCCACTCCATTTTGAGTAATGGGAAGATTCAATTCAAGGTTTGAGATAATTGGCCAAAATTCCGGCTTAAACCTCGGATTCCATTGTCTACTCTTAACGTTCTTCTTTCTTCCGTAAATGTATACATCCGAAATATAGGAATATATTTTTAACGCGTCTCCATGTGCGTTCCTAACTAACTCTTGATAACAAATTGGGATCTCTTCTGGAGTGAGATACGCCAAGCACTTCAGTTGTTTGATTTGAAATTCAAAGTTGGTGTCTGTTCCATATTTGGCTGACAATTTTTCTTTTTGAATTCTTCGCCAAATATTTTGAGAGAAGTGAAAAAACATCCTTTATAATTTACATTAGGTAAATATTGCTTGAATGCCTTCACGCTGGCCGCTTCAAAATCAGTAATTATTGTTTCTGGTTTTAGTTCAATCCCTAGTTCACAACTTTTCTTTAACAACTCTTATACCATTTGCGAGTAACAATCCTCAGATTTGTCTGTCATAAGACAATATACGAGAGGAGTTGTTATTGAAGCCGATGATGTTTTAATTAACCCATGAATGACATATAATTGTCTGAAGATAGATGGTACTACTTTAAAAGTGCCATCCATTATCCAGCAAGAACACTGCGCTAATCTAGTGAGGTTCCATGGAGTACCAAATAGGAGTACTGCCTTTGAGTTGAATTTTGTAAAACAAATCAAAAAGTCATCTCCATCAACCGTTTTTAGATCATCAGGAATCTCTATGTCGTCAATATTCGTCGGTTCCTTATTTCTTGTCGCTTGTCTCCGACGATTTATTCTCTGCCTAAGAGCAGATGTTGATGGAAGGTATGGTCTTGCTACAATATCACAAGTATTGGTTACATTGTTTATTATTTTGGTTACTTTGGCATGAGAGGTGCTTGCAAGTTCCCGTACATTGGCAGATGTTCTATCCACTTCGCCGTTTATCGCACTGGGCTCATGAGTGTGGATTCCTGGTGGACGCTTGAGCTTATGTATACTTCCTTCTAAAATGGTTAATAGCCGTGCTTTACATTTCATTTTTACCCTATCCACACAACACCAATAATAAACGGATTCTCGTTTCTTGTCATTGTAGTATGCAAATCCATTAAGCCATAATTTCTTACCTCCATGACTGCTATCTACTAATTGGGGTACGTTCTCAGCCATTTTAATATAAGGAGATTACCCAAAAGTTATTATTTAATGAAGTTAATTATTATTTTACTTATTAATTGTTTAATTGGGGAACAACTTTGCACGACTAACATAAACACTCTTACTAAAGTTTGACGTTAAATAAAGGGGGAATCCCAAAGACATTTCTAGGGTTTTCCCAAAATTATTATTTAATGATGTTACTATTTGAATTTGAAAAGAACATTTTGTCGGAAAATTTCCGAAAAGTCGGAAAAATCAGTGTCGAAAAAATAATTTGTCGGAAAAATGATCTTTCGGAAAAATGATTTTCGTAAAAATGATTTTCGTAAAAATGATTTTCGTAAATACATACTAGAACCCCCAACCTTGAGTGTCTTCGGGATCACTCCATAACAAATCGCACATTGGGCCGTCATGTGGCACCTCCTGTTTACGATCGATGGAACGGATTTGGTATAAATACTGTATTGATGGACTTAAACCACCGTGCACACAAAATATTTTGCCATCGATTATGGCCGATAGGCTAAATAGTTGAAAATCTCAGTGCAATGACGCCATACCGTGTTCGAGCCGTATTTTCTTACACATTCATCATAAAATCCTTATATGTACTTGTGTTATTTGACGTGATTCATGATTACCACGTATCAGGGTTATTCGATCGAGATAACGTACCTAAACAAGAGAAATATAAATATTAGTAAAAGGTTTGAATCGGAATCAATAAACTCACCTTTAGCGCCAAAAGCAGCAAGAATGTTTCAACACTGTAGTAGCCGCGATCAACAAAATCGCCCATAAATAAATAATTTGTCTCGGAACATCACCGCCCACCTTGAATAACTCTTTCAAATCATAAAATTGTCCATGAATATCGCCACAAACTGTAACAGGTGAATCAACTCTTTGCACATTGCTTTCTTTCACCAAAATCTCTCGTGCCTTAGCACATAATGCCTTCACTTTATTCTCTTTAATAATTTCACATCGTTTTCAGGCTACTTTTCTTCAGCGTATTTTGACAATTGTGATTATTTTTGATTTTTAATAAATAATAGATCAAAATATTAAAAAACGGGCAAGAATGTCTACCCAAAAATGAGAAGAGGAAGAGATGAATATATTGAATTATGTATTTTAAAAAAATAATTCAAAATAATTTAGAAATAGAGGTTTGTTTCATTAGTAGTGCCTACATTTATATGTAAATATTTATGTGATTTTTACTTTGATCCATATTATTTGTTTTCACTTATTAAAATTCACAAGTAATCACAATTGTCAAAATACGCTAAAGAAAAGTAGCCTGTGAGCGTGTTTATTTTTGACGTTTCTTGCTTATTAAGGGGAAACAATTTCAACCAATCAGAAGAAACGTCAAATTTACGAAGTTACGATATACGCAAATACGCAAGCTCGTGACGAGGGCTAGAGATATCATGAAATGATCAGGAATTACAATTGGTTAAAAGGAGACAACATGACCAAACGTGCTATTGTTTTGACAAATAAGAATAAAAATAACGAATATAAAAATACAATTGGTGAGAAAGAAACACTTACATATATAAATATCTATAGAGCGCTCAGTCGTTTCAGTATACCTTTGGTTATTTCATTTCTTGGTAATTCTTTCCTTATCTAGTGTGCTGCTGTGTGGATTCGTTGTATGAATTCTACTTTTGTTTCAATTTTTTGGAGTATACAAGCGCCTTCATTGTTCCCCATACATAAAAATCCAATACCGTACGATTGGCCAATGAATTGGACCATTTCTTCCAATCCATTTATTTGGATAATTTTGGTTTAACCAATTCTTAACATTTTTATCGTAGCGACAAGGTGCACCATCATGTTGGTATGTGTGCGAAACTCTACTTAAAATAGGAACATCATCAAAGAGGAGTGGCAAATCCTTTTGTAAAAATGGTAAATAACGATCACTATTTATTCTCTATGGTAATTTGAATGGTACAATTATCCCCAATTACACCAGCACATACGCGGTGCTGAAATAATGTTTGTTTTTTCGAATGAGGATTTTCAGCAGCCCACTCGAGTAGATTCTGAAAGTTTGTTATATCATCTCTTATGAATTATGATTCAACCCGCCACAGGATACATTTCACAAAACTATCATTGTCCAAATTCCTTTCCATCAACCAATTAATAAACCCCAATCTTTTATTGCGGTCTATCGCGAATAGTTCTTGAACGGGTGTTATATGGTATGGATGAAGATTCTCCTTGTGTAATTCTTGATGAATTCGGTAGTGAGAGACGTTCAATTGTACTTCGAACTTCCTTATGCTAATAGAAGGATTTGCTGTTACATTACGAATTATTTCTTCGTCGACATCCAAATGATTTGGTGAGACTGAAAGGGGCTCCGCCCGGGTATTTGATGTTGTTTTTTGTTAATTCAACATTTAAACAAAGGAAGTGATAATCGCCTACTGTTTTAGTGATCAAAAAAAAATTGTTACGATTGACGACTGGTAAAGTTTAAAAAGCGCCTTAAGCGGACAATAGTGAAGTATGTGATAGGCTGTTACAAAAATTTGCTATATGAAGTTATATGGAAATATTGTCGACTTAAATTACATTTTTATTTATGAAAATTGTAATGATTAGAAAATTAAATTAATCCCATATGTAGTTTAAAGTGTGATTTTTGTATATCTAATTTATTTGTGACATTCTTATCATTCTATATGTGAGAAACTTGTACTTAAATATTGCAGAAATTTCAAAATGAGCTAGTGTTACCAAAAACATAAATGTTTTAAAAATATTAAATTTTATATTGTATTAATGAGTCAAAGCGTAGCAACTGTGGTCTAATAAAGCTCCAAAAACGTTTAGTGGCCGAAATATATATTTATAGTGAGTTTAACATAAAATTTCTGCAATATTTAAGTACAAGTTTCTCATATTTAGAATGATAAGAATGTCACAAATAAATCAGATATAAAAAAATCACACTTTAAACTACATATCAGATTAATTTAATTTTCTAATCATTACAATTTTCATAAATAAAAATGTAATTTAAGTCGACAATATTTCCATATAACTTCATATAGCAAATTTTAGTAACAGCCTATCACATACTTCACTATTGTCCGCTGGGGCACACCGTTCCATTCGTCAATACACTTCAACATCTCTTAATTAGATTGAGAATAATCGATATACGTAAAAAACTACGGTACGTGGGTACAAATAATGTATTGGGAGATTGTAGGGGAGGTCCTGAAGAATTAAATTAAAATAAAAAATAAAAAAAATTATAACGGTTTTTCTGAGAAAAACTCAATTTTATAAAAAAAAAATATTTTTTTTTTACTTTAAAACATCATAGCTCTCAAACGGATACAGATGTAAGATAATCACCTTAATCTTAATAAGAGCCTATACAATTACCAGTCAAATAAGACTAACTTGGTTGCCCTCCGATAAGTATTTTGGAAGTTACAGTTTAATATTTGAGTGTACTTTTTTTCTGAACCAAATTTTTTAAACACCCTGTATCTCGAAGGATATCAAAAATGGACCCCCCTCCACATACGATTTTTTTCTCAGAATAAGCCAAGGAATCACTCCTTGACGGGTCAGCATCCCAAACCCAATCACCCTGTATATAAATATCTATAGAGCGCTCAGTCTAACGTTAATTCCAATAAACCCTTCAATAGCAGATTTTAAAATTTTATCATTTTAATTTCATATACATGTCGTTTGTATGAAAGATATCTATCTGGTATTCTTTTCTGTGATAGAACTTTAAACAGTAAAAATGAAAAAAATATCCAAGAAGCCCATGTCTCCTTTGCTGCAAGCGGTTCACATACGATGAAATTGAATTTTTTTGCTACATGGCACGATTTGTTTTTTTATTTTTTATGTTTGGTTGTAAAACATTTAGGGTACTAGTTTTGGGTTCATGTTACACGCTGCGTTAGAATGTTATGTTAAATGTTGCGTGTCATGTAAAATGTTATATTAAATAAAAAATATTTCATCTCTTTTTATTTATCACATTAAAATAGAAACAAAAAGACAAAAACCATAGCGAGAGTACTTTCAGTGCTCGCACGTTACATATGTATATGCTGTGTTAAAATTGTCATGACGACATCTTTGATCAATTATATTATGACATTTTAACACAGCATACATTTAACGTGAACATTGAAACTAACTCCCTATGTTTTTTGTATTTCTTGTGTCTATTTTAATGTGTTAAATAAAAAGAGCAGAACTATTCATGATGCAACATTTCAACGCAACATTTAACATAACATTATCTAATGCAACGTGTAACATGAATACAAAACTAGTCCCCTAAATGTTTTATCAAACATAAAAAAAAAAACTGCTACAATGAATAAATGATGATTAATTTTAAAATTTATAAGTTTTCCCTGGCCGCCACAACACTCGTCTCCCCTATATACGCTATTTGTTTAATGAATGATGCACGCGATGGATGCAGTTTTGTAGTTGTTGTAAATCATCGTATGTATACATAGTTTGGTTTTTGTAACATATTTTTGTATTCATTCTTATTTTTTGCTTTTCTTACAAATCTTTTTGTTAGTCTCTTTGCATTTTCTTACACAAATCACTTTGGTGGTATTTTTTTATCAATTTACTGATTCAAAACAAATCACATGTGTTATAAAAGTGTAAATCTTTGGTACTCTCCAAATATCGTCGATTCCAAAAATTTCGATTCTCTAAAATAGATTTTAATTGAATGTCTGTTAGATAGATCTGACCAAAAACTTTATTGTCCTTATCTGTCGTCAAATCTAATTTTTTGACCCTAAGATTATATCAAAATTATATCGGGTGTAAAATAATAAAAGAACGAGAATGCTCGTAATACCAAAAATTCTTTAAATTTGATGGAAGAATGAATGAAAAGAGAACCAATCCGCTTACTGTGTACATATGTGTATAAATATGTTTGTGCATATATTTATACATACATACATCCATATATACTTATTATTATCAAATTCTTGTAAAATAAATAAAAAAAAAAAAATTGTAGATATTTATTTTTCTTATGTTTGAATAAAGAATTAAATTTTAAATTTATATTTTAGAGAACAGTTTCGTTCCGTTGATCATCCAGAGCGGATGGTCATAAAAAAAAGTGAAAATACAAAAAAAGTGAACCCAAAATATAAAGGATTAAGAGTGTTTTCGTTTAACAAGTGGATTTATACAAAAAACAGAGTATTGTGTATTAAACAAAAATTTATCTCATCCGTATTCCGGATTTGCGAAATAAAATAATGGACATAAATTGGCTGCGATCATTTCTGATCGTTACAATATATTTAATTGTAAATATTAAATCAGAATTGACACCGCCCTATTTTAATTTAGCCGAGGGCCGTAAAATATATGCATCAGCAACATGCGGTGTTGGTACTGATGGTCCAGAATTATATTGTAAACTTGTTGGGGCGGTGGGCAATGAAAGTGAACGTCTTATACAGGGACAGGTTTGTGATTATTGTGATCCAACCATACCGGAAAAACATCATCCGCCAGAGTATGCAATCGATGGAACGGAAAATTGGTGGCAATCACCACCATTGTCACGCGGCATGAAATATAACGAAGTTAATTTAACGATTGATTTTAGTCAAGTAAGTAAAATTATTGTGTTTGTATATATTATATCTATAAAATTATGTACAAGATATAACTAAAACCTAAAATTAGATTTTTATGATCAGGCCAGATCCATATGTTAAACATTTGGTTTGGTTGTACGTATATGTACATACATATATTATGATCGTATGTTAAATTCATTGGATGTGCGCGCGTATGATGGCATATATAAACACGAAAATAAATAAATATTCAAGAAATGATATGAAGAAATCCACCACGGTTATTAATTTGTTTGCTGTCTCAGTATATCGAGTACCAATATTTATACAGTCAAAATGTAAATGAATGACATAATGTTAAATAAAACAATTTGTTGTAGGTAAATTTAACACGTTTACTGTAAGGATACGAATTAAAATTTTTATGATCAAATGAAGATTTCTTTATTAGAGTTGGACATTTTGTAATCGCTTAATGTTGTTGAACTTCCTATTTGCTTGATAACCCGGACTAAATTTTTTTTTAATTATCACATTTTTTTGTATGTTGCACGACATTCATTATAATAAAACAGCTATATAGCACATATTAGTTTTTGAGATTTATTTTGTTCTTATGTAAGTTGATAAGTATAGTGGAGGTGAAGTTATTTCGTACTCTACATCGGCTTTAGGGTTGAAGAAATAGAAACAACGATTACATTTCAAGTAAATTCAAATCAATTCAATCGGCCTCACCCACAATAATTTGGTCATATCTACTCGGCAATGCATTACATGACATCATAATTTGTTTTAAATACCACAATTATCTCATCCTATAACATAAATTGATGATCTAAATTGGTTTATTGAGTCTAGTGTTGTATATTTTTATAGAAATCTAGAAATTTAAGACTCTTATTTATCACATTTCGTTTTTACATACTTCTCCAAATAATAATTAGCAATCAGCACATATTTGTAATTAAAATTAGAACAACAAACGAGTATCATGGTTTTATTTTCAAACCGAAGATAAAAAAAAAGCTGAGAATTTTATTTCCTTTTGAAAATATTATAAAAATAAAACTTCTCGCTTGTTTTCAAATGATTGATAATAAAATTATGTATGCTTGCTACGGATATTACACTACACATTTTAAAATGCGATATGCCATATACGATATAGTTAGACGAATGAAATTGAGAGTAAAACATTTTTTTTACAGAATGTTACAAAATGTCGGTTTATCACCTGCTAATGTTTCTTGCAACAAACAAAATGTATGTGTCAGTTTGTCCAATTTGACCCAACTCACTTTAGTTAGTCTTATCCCTTTTATGCTTTCCAGCCAACCGAATTCCGTCTAAAGAAAGTATTTTGCGAACAATACGATTGGTTAAAAAAATTATCGGAATGGATGAACGAACGAATGCAACTTTACTATACCCTAGAAAAATTAGAGAATTCACTTAAATAGATGCTGTATAAGATAGCAGAAAATTGTCAGCAGAAAATGAGTTTTTCTACTCACCACCAGGGGCATCACTGAAACAAAAGAGAACTTTTTCAGCTGAAATATTTGTTAGGCTGCAGAAAAATTATGAATATTGTTCATATTTTGTTGCTGTTTTTTAATGTTTATTTTTGCTTTTAATATTGTTGTTATTCGTGTTTCTCGTTCGCAAAGATTGTCTAATTTATTTAGCGAAACGCTCTACGAGCAGCCACAATCAGTTAATGGTCAAACTGAATTTTTCAGTTTCTCCACTGTATCGTATGATCGGACCTCCTTGTAACCAATATGGGACCCTAATTTTGGATACCGGTCATAAATAACACATCCACACAAGTAATGTTCTGACCTGGTTGTTGGATGTGCATAAGAGACATAGAAAAACTGGGTTGGGTATGTAATCTTAGATTACAAAATATTGCATAACAAAATATTGCAATTACAAAATGTTGCAATTATAAATTATTGCAACACAAAATCTTGCATAATAATTTCCCGTACATTTTTTCTCTATTCTGAGGAAAATAAATTGAAGAAAAATGACATCGACTAATTTAACTTGGAATTGTAGAGGATAACGGCTTCGGTAAATCTCACGGGCACGCGAGAGGTCGCTGCGCTCCCCTCCGCTTAACCCTCCGAAGGGATTTAGATTTCAACTTCGGGGGACATAGGAGCCGGAATCAGCAAACATGTCGCACTGCGAGCCGCACATAGGAGCGGATAGTGTAGAATCTATTAATGACAAATAATTGCACAATTTTGTTATGTAAGATATTGTAATTGTAACATATAGATTCTATATAATCCGCTCGCTCTTACGTGCGGCACGCAGTGCGACATGTTTGCTGATCCCCGAAGCTCAAATCTAAAGCCCTTCGGAGGGCTAAGCCGAGGGGAGCGCAGCGACCTCCCGCGTGCCAGTGAGAGTTACCGAAGCCGTTATCCTCTACAATCCTAAGTTAAATTAGTCGATGTCATTTTTCTTCAATTTATTTTCCTCAGAATAGAGAAAAAATGTACGGGAAATTATTATGCAAGATTATGTGTTGCAATAATTTATAATTGCAACATTTTGTAATTGAAATATTTTGTTATGCAATATTTTGTAATCCAAGATTCCATACCCAACCCAGTTTTTCTATGTCCCTTATGCACATCCAACAACCAGACCAGAAGATTATTTACGTGGAAGTGTTATGATCCAAGGTATGCCAAAATTAGGGTCCCATATTGGTTACAAGAGGGTTCGTTGATACGATACAATGAAAAAGCTGAAAAATTCAGTTTGGCCAACTGATTTTGGCTGCTCGTAGAGCGTTTCGCTAAATAAATTAGACAATTTTTGCGAACAAGAAAGACGAATAACAACAATATTAAAAACAAAAATAAACATTAAAAAAACAGCAACAAAAAATGAACAATATTCATAATTTTTCTCCTGCTTAACAAATATTTCAGCAGAAAAAGTTCTCTTTTGCTTCAGTGCTGCCATTGGTGGTGAGTAGAAAAACTCATTTTTTCTGCTGACAATTTTCTGCTATCTTATACAGCATCTTAAATAGGCCAACATTAATTCAGTTAGGGAACTTCTTTGGGCACTGCTAAATTTTGTATGGCGATATTGTAAAATAAAAAATCTGAAAAACAACAGCATTTATAAGAGGCAAAGCCAACGTGTTTTTTATTTTATAGCAAAATTGTTTTGCTATAAAATAAAAAAATTAAAAAACACGTTGTCTTTGTCTCTTATTGACGATTGTAAAAGTAAATAAAGCGCCTCTCGCGGACAATAGTTAAAATGATGCACCTGATAAAATGACATTTGTCACAAATGCGACGAAAGAAAATTTAGCAATGCGGTAATTAAAAATTGTTCTTAGAGTCCAAAATTGGAATTATTTACAATTATTAGCAATCCCGTACGTAAAAATTGTGTTTACGGATCAAAATTGGTATTATTTACAACAATTTCGAACGTCAAATTATCAGGTAGCTCAGTTTAAAAATGTTCCACTAGGTGAAATCCGTGTTGCTCAAATCGTCAATAGAAGTATCCAGGGATGAAATTGACATAAATTCCAAAGTACTAAAATGTTGAGCACTGGGGACTAAATTGAGCTTCAAAGGACTTTTTGTAATTTTTTGATGAACCTACTACTTACATATGTCACCGATAGATGTCACTAAAAGTAACAAAAGATATTTTTTCTGTTTTTCGTTTTCTTAAAAGGTAAAGGCATTTATTATTATGGTAAAGGTTGATAATATATGGTAAAGGTTTCAGTTAAAAGTTTGAATGCTGATTTTGTGAGTAAAGACTGATTTTGACATTCAAAGATTTTCGCAGATGCACATATCAAATTCAAAATTTGTTTTGTTTAAACGTAAGAAATAAATTTAAATAAAAAATGTATTAAATCAAAACAAATGATTGGTTTTCTTGTTTATGAACTTTATTTTAGTTATTTATTCACGCAATGCCGATTTTACAGAAAAAAAGATGAAACTCGACATCTGCAAAAAAGAACAGACAACCATTTTTGTGTTTGTTTTTTGGGGTTCAATTGACTTCACGCAGATGATTATCTTTTCTCATTTTGTCTCTGTAGTTTCTCCTATAACGTATGAGGAATAAAATATGGACAAACAAAAAAAAGTAAAAAAAAAATTATTTACTAATCAAACGATTTTAATCCATAATTTATTTAAAACTTTAATTCTTAGATAAAATTTACAGAAAAATTTGCGCTCCATATCGATTCGCTTTCCTGATCCTTTCTGGCACTCTTTTCATTGCCGCCTGCGTTCCTGATGTATCAATTTTCTTTGAATCTCGTTTTATCTTTCTAATCAGACATTCAACATTTTTGGCACGATATCCATTGCTGTATACCATTCTCTTCAGATTTGCCCAAAAAGTTTCAATGGGCCTTAATTGTGGAACATTTGGTGGGTTATAGTCTTTAGGGATAAATTCGATTCTGCGTTGACGTAAATCAGATAACGTTGCGTTGGCATAATGTGAGGATGCCAAATCAGGCCAAAAAATCGTTTTATCATTTTTATGATATTTATTTATAAATTTCTGAAGCACAGGTAAACATTTGTTTGTGTATGTTTGCGCATTAACCGCCAAACCACTTTTGAAAAATACTGGGTCACTGACACCTCGTTCGCTAATAGCCAACCACAACATAACTTTACCTGGAAACTTGGCCTTATGAATAAACTTCTCCTTTTCTGGTGCTTTGTGATCGGGAGACTCGTAGTAGTATTTTGGATGCTATTCATTACCTTCAACAGTGAAATAACTTTCATCATCCATCACACATTTATAAGCTGAAGAAGCAGCGAAATATGTTTGGGAAAGCACTCTTAATCTAGATTTGATTGTAGCTAATTGTTTGTCTGTAGTTGCTGGTGCCGATTTTTTGGGTTTGCGTTGAATATTCATACTTTGTAAATATTTCTTGATAGTTTTTGGGGCAACTTGATATTTTTTACCCAGTTTTCTGTACGATTTTGCAGTTCGACCCACTGTTTCACCTTTCAATTTCATTCGAACTTTGCTACCTTGTAGTTGACATTTTTTACCAGAGTCGGGTTTTCTTTCCACAGGTTCATTATTCTCAAACAGTTTAATTGTTTTGTAGATAAAGGATTTTTTGAATCCAAGATCCTTGAAGTAGTGAAAAATCTCGTTCTTTTTTTTGTCTGGATTTTCCTGACAAAATTTATAAATTAATTTACGACGATCTACTTGTAACAACGACATTTTTGTAACTAATCGTAAAATGACGCAGTTGTAATTTGTAATGTATTTTTTATAAAATATACGGGAACCACCTTATTTAAAAACAAAGAAATTTTTATTTTTGGTTGTACAATACAAATACAAATACATTTTACATTTTGTCCATATTTCATTCCTCATACCACTCATACGTTATTAGCTGCATTTCTTGACGCATAGTGATCCGGATCAGATCAAAATTTATATGTGAAGCAACAACAACATTTGATCCAACATTGATTTTGGATCACAAATGGTGATCTAAAAATTAGTTCAGCTATTAAAATGTAGTTGAACAATATTTTGTAAAGCGACAAAGAGATGAATACAGTACGAGTATGAAGAGGAAGATTCAAAACAAAATGAGACAGAAAATTGAAATTGATGTTTTTTTTTATTTTACGCATTTTGGTGTCGTTTCATGAGACATGATCTGATCTGGATCAGATCAAACGTCAAGAAATGCGGCTATTGTGTTTCAACATTCTTGCAAAAGTCGAATGTCGTTGAATGTAAATCAGCTACAAGTATTATGTTGATAAATTGACCACAACTTAGAAGTCGGCACTCACTCAGTAAATGGGTTTGTTTAGAATTATAGGAGATATCCACAATATTCCACATCAAGCACGTCTTCATAAAATCATTTTTATATACAATTTATGATATTTTCATTTAACTAAATTCGAAAATTACTTCGAAATTAAATAAAAACGAAATTCATATGTAAAATTTGTATTACGAGCGAATTAATTTTTATTTTTTTTTGTAATTTTCGGATTTAATTTAATTAAAGAAGTGATTTAATCATTGATGAAGTATTAATTTTGGTTTAGTATTCTAACATTTCTGAATACTTTACAAAACACAAATATTAAATTTCATTTCAATTAGAGTCGGAAACCCGATTTTCTCCACCAAAGTCAAATAAAATCAAAAATGGATATAGGACACTTTAGCATTCGCATGACGACATATTAGTGTAATGCAAATTTAATATATTTTTCAAATAGAAACTAAATCTAATTCAATAAGTATCGAATATCAAAGAACCCCGCACTAATCATATGGAAATTGAGTTTCGACCAAATTTGTTCATATTGAAGGATTTTATAGGTCTTGGGGTTCCTATTAAATATATTCAAGGGCAGTATGCTCCAAATGCCTTACTTTTTGAGTTACGGGTGCTTGAATGCTAATCTATATTTTTCTTATGCAAGATATTGGAATAAGCTCGGTTAGATAATTTGGAAGGTGATAACCCTGGCACTAATATTACTATGGTATCCAGTAGGACTTTTCCTTGGAAATTAAATGCAGATCAGATTTTGGGCCCGATGCTTAGTAGAAAAATTTGTTAATCCTTTTTGTTGACTATCAACTGAAAACTTCTTTTCGATTATTCATGAAGAGTGTCTTTTCGATCATCGAATAATTGGTCCTTATCTCATAAATATTTGGACAGTATTTGGGTTCAAAGGAATTGTGTCGCTAATATCACTTCCACTGTTCTACCATAATTGTTTCAAGTTGTGTTGTGGTTTACTTAATTCATTGGTTTAGTATGGTGTCGATGAATGTATTGGAGCGAATGCGTATTTGTGTTAAATTTTTTAATGCTTCATCAGCCTTGCAGAAACAGATCAAAGGAATTGTATCGCTTCTACTGATAGACCAAATGTTCCAAGTGGTGATAAAGGTATAAAATGCCTATAAAATTCAAATTTTTCATTTATTTTATACAAAATAATTTTTCTGAATTTATTTTTTGGTAATTTCTAAATTTTTTTTGGGATTTTTTTTCTGGATTTTGTTTTTTCAATTATTTTGGATTTTAAAATTTCTGTATTTTTTTACGCATAACTAGTGATCCCTTTTATATAAATTGGAATTATTTAGTCTTGATAAAACTAGGTAGTTCGAAATTTCGGAAAGATATTAATGATAACGATAAAACAAAACGAAAATCAACTCAAAATCAACGAAATTAATTTTTTTTTTCAAGATTTCATAGAGATTTCTGTTACAAATTATTGCATTGCTTTTGGTACAGTGTTCTGCCAGTGTCTTGGATTTTTAAACTTTTTGTTTACTTTGGAACCATAAAATCTATTTTCTAACTGATTATCGTCTCGTAATTTATCCATTATGCTAAATATTCCAATAGCTATCTTTGGTTAAACTTATTGCGGGATGCGTAATATATTTTGGAGATACAATTCTATTACATAATTCGCATGGCAAGATTAAAAAACCGACACACAAAACTAAATAACAAAGAATATAATCAAACATAAAAAGGAGATTTCGACAAAATAAAGGATATATTAGCTCGCAGAAAGCAGAAAGGACAAATTTCACAAACGAAAGATTGTAATTCCCAAAAAAGGACGGTTGGGAACCCTAACTTGCACTCTCGCCCGTCACACAATATTACAACGAAAATGAAAATGGAAAGAACAATCAATCAACAAAGAATAAAGAAAAAGCGGTGTTGTTACCTTCGTTCGCTGTCGGTATTCGGTCGTCTCTTCTTTTAAAATTTTGTCAAAATTCGAAGAGTTGGCCAACGAAAAATCATTCGATCTTCGAAAAGTACTGCCTGACGTAAACAGAAAAAATTCAAATA
Source organism: Tipula helvola (assembly GCA_963556165.1). NCBI lineage: Eukaryota > Metazoa > Arthropoda > Insecta > Diptera > Tipulidae > Tipula > Tipula helvola. The sequence goes on along the minus strand of OY744483.1, from coordinate 192,442,179 downwards.
TAAATATTTTTTCGAAAGGACTGAAATTTTGATCAAAAGTATCGAAGGACTTTTTTTTTTCTAAAGGACCGAAAAAAGTCCTATAGGACCAACTTTTTCATCCCTGGGAGTATCAGATTATTTTTCTCTTTTCGATTTTTTTGACTCTCAGTCAATTTTTATCATGGAATACAGACATTAAGGCGCTATTCCATAGGAATATTTTACTGAATAGAATAGTAAAATACGCCAAAAAGAGAAAAAAACTCAAACACCAAATAATAGACAAAGACACGGTGTTTTTTTTATAGCAAAAGTTTTAAGGGGAATTTTGACAGCAATAGGCCATGCAAAAAGAGTTTGCTTTTATTTCCGCACATCAGATGTCATTACCGTCGCGATAAAGGTTACAATAATGTTTGACGTTTATATTTATATTTTATGGCTACGAAGTTCGAACCCGTCGATAAACGACTTATAAACATTTTAAAATATAAAAATTCTTTTGTTTTGACATTCTAACCTGTACCGAGGGTGCTGCATTTCAAAACAGCGGCGAATATTGTTACTATAAGCATGCCCCATGCCCCCATTGTAACTTAAACATAAAGTGTAAACAACATTTATTTTTTGTGCTCTAACCATGTCAATCTTTGTGCCAACAAAACACAATTTACGGGAAGCCCTTGTTTTTTGTTTTAATTTGAAGAAAAGTTCAGCTAATGGAGATCGATTGCTGTGTGAAGCATATGAGGAAAATCCATCAATAAAAACATGTGAGTACTGTACGTAAATTTTGTTCGCAAACCGAGACACGAGAATTGAGATGTGGGTATTCATTCACGATGTATAGTATGTATAATACATTTTCATGGTTGTGTTATTTAAATCGGGCGAAATCGGTTAAATGTTTTGGTGCTTATGTTCGTTTCTCTTATCGTTTTTTATACTTCTCTCTTACTTTTGAGTTGAAATTTGCCATCTCATTCGACAACCAAAATAATTTATGAGAGATGTTTTTGACATAACAGAGTATCGTATTTTTTATCTAGATTCTGATTTTTTAAGTTAAACGAATAAATTACTTTTCGTGTTTGTTATTAAAAAAAACTTTTAGAAAATTTTTTTTCGGTTTAGTAATTTTTAACACACAAGCACTACTTTTGATAGACGAAAGAAAATTAAATGACGCTTTGAAACGGAAACGTTAATTTCTAAAAAAAAATAAACAACGCTCACGTGACCACTAAATATACACACGTATACCACTACTAAAAATTTGCGGTTATTCTAATCTCAATTTTCGGTTTGCGAACAAAATTTTCGCTCTGGTTCGCCGAAGGGAGGCCAGTAAAGTTTAAAGACGCTGAGTTGTAGACGTTATTGGACCAGCCAAACTGAAGAGGAGCTTGCTGAAACTTGGGGAGTGACTCAAAAAGTAATTGCAAACCGTCTCAGTGCCATAGGTGTGGTGCAAAAACAAGGAAATTGGGTTCCGTATGAACTCAAGCTAAGAGACGTCGAACGCCGTTTTTTCACGTGCGAACAACTGCTCCAAAGACAAAATCGGAAGGGTTTTTTGCATCGAATCGTGATGAGGAACAAAAAGTGGATCCACTACGATAACCCAAAGTGCAGAAAATTGTGGGATAAGCCCGATCATGCATCAACTTCAACGGCCAAACCGAATATTAATGGCAAAAAGCTAATGCTGTGCATATGGTGGAGTCAGTTCAGAGTGATGTACTATGGGCTACTCTAGCATAACGAAACCATCACTGGAGAACGTTATCAATAATAATTGATGCAATTAAGCCGAGCATTGAAGCTGAAACGCTCATAATATGCCAAAAACATGACAAATTGATCTTTCAGCATGACAACGCACGGCCACATGTTGCGAAAGTCGTCAAAGAAACTTTGGAGACGCTTCAATGGGATGTCCTACCTCACCCGCAGTATCCACCATACATTGCTCCTTTCGACTACCACTTGTTCCAGTCGATGACTCATGGTGTGGCCGAGCAGCACTTCACTGCTTACGAAGAAGCCAAACATTTGGTCGGTTCTTAGATCGCCTCAAAGGACGAGGATTTTTTTCGACGCGGAATCGATACGCTGCCTGAAAGATGGGAAAAAATCGTAGCTAACGATGGGCAATATAAGTTATAAAAAAACCTCAAAACTTATTTGTACTCCCAAGATAACAGCCCCCCCCCCCCCCCCCCCCAACGCAATTTTCGCAATAATGGAAATTTTGAAAGGTATATAGATTGTGAAGATTCATTATCAACCGATTCAAAACCAATATTGACCAGTGGACAATAACGAGAGGATGCTAGCTATTTATTTGTATATATTGTTTTGTTACCATTACTGTGAAACGATTATGTTGCGCAGATGATAATCTGTGCAACTCGATATAAAACAATATCTTCAAATATTCTTCGATGATAAACTAGAAAGAATCGAATTATCGCGGTACCGCAAGTAACCTAATACCGTTGATCTGGATTAATCCAAAATAATTTCCATATGATCTCGGAAAGTTTCAAATATTCTCGAAAAATTGCATCTAATGATAATATGAAAAAATCGGAAAGCTTGAACTAATTATGTTACTTTAGGCAACTTTCTGAACCTCTTGCAAATATGAATAATCTCGATATTGGAAAAAAATCTCGAATATGCCCGGAAAACTCGAATAAACCCCAATCCTTTCTTGAAAAATTGAAACCATTAGGCAGGCTACACAAACCAAAAGCAAATCTCGTAAAATAACAATCGCCGTTCAAATTCGGAAGTAACACGGTATAACCTTAAAAAATGTTTAAATTCCGGAATAAGACCGCTCATTGCCAGAATAAATCTCGAATTAGTCTAAAAACCTTTTAAAATATTTAAACTGTCGGTTTATCGCTAATTTTGCAACATCATACAACCCAACGCCTTACAAATTCTAAATAATATCGAATTCTAAATATTCTTGAATAATTTTGAAATATTTTTCTCGAAAAAATAGTTGGGAGACGTCCATTAATCTCGAAGCAACTTAACGTTAATCAACCACGGAAATCTAGATGAATTCAAAAATCTCAAAATCCCGGTTTGGTCAAATAACGCTTGGCAATATCGTAAATCTTGAATTATCTCGAAAAACTTTAGTCAAGTTTTTAACAATATCAAATGATTTACAATGATTCAAAATTTCGTACAAAGAAAACCTTTAAAGTTCAAAGCCCAGGCTTCAGGTATGTAAAGACTTTAACCCTCCTTTCGAGCAGGGAAATGTGTTAACCAATTTAGTAATTTATCGGAGAATTGGCAGACAGCCTAAGAAGTAAGAAATTTCAAGCTTTCTTTCGCGAACAATTGCAGTGCCTCTAGCAAGTGACATTGAATTGTGAATGGAATATAGTAACTGTACGCTACTTGCTGTGAAATTAGAGGCTAAGAGTTTGCTTGTTGATTATGATTGTTTCGTGAAAATATGTTTTTCACAAAATTTATTTAATAATTACTCGGTAGAAGTCTGTTAATATTCAATCGAATAACCGAAAAGTTTAGATTAATGCGCATTTAACCTTAATCGGGGAGGAGCCTAGGCTACCAATTTCATATTTTTTCACACTTTGTTTGTATAGTTTTGATTGATTAATCAATTTAAAAAAATTAAAAATGCTGAAAAAATATTTTGATTTATTGCTTACGTAAACATTTAAGTCAGAAGCCGCCACTGATCAGCAACAACATACAAGAAGACCATATGTATTGGTATTAAATAAATATTAATTGATGAAATACGATTTAAAAAATTGTTCCATGATATTTCGTAAATATTTATTTCATTGCCATGTAAACAATTTGAGTTGAACTGAGTGCTTTGGTTTTATAATATATGACCATTAGCGATATAGGGGATAGAACAAAATTTATGGAGAAACTGAAAACGTATTTAGTTCGTGTCTAGTAGCTGTCACCTTCTGTAATCTTTATTACTCATTTATCGAAGTGACATGTTCTTAAAATCGTATCAACTTAAAAATTAAATCGATACAGAAATTTAAATTTTTTAAACTTAAAGTTTGTGAATATATTACTTACCATCATTTAAACTAGGTCCTTTATTTCTCTGCCTGGACGCTGTTGTAAATTTATGAAAAACTGTTTCATGAAAAACGTTATTTCCAATAATAAGTTCTTGTACTAGGAATCAGCAGATGTATCAGCATAAAATAACGGGGTTGTAACTGGGGAATTGTTCATAATGGTAGACTTCAAAAATTTAAAGGGCTCACCAGTAATCCATCGAGACGATAAAACTCTTTCATAACGCGTTGTTATATTGAACGGTTTATGTAAAACCCATTTGATATTGGGAGCCGTTTGTAACATAATCCAAGACCAACTTCAACTTATCTATATAGCAATTACTATCACGAGTGAGGATAAACCATTCACTTGTCCGTTGTTACAGATATGTCTTCAAGGTGTCCAACACGTAAATTAAATCCGTACAGTTTGTTTTATCGTGTTGAGAAACAACAATAATAGGTTTAGCATCAATTTCGTAAGCTTTCGTAATTGCGTTGATTGATTTAGTGTAGTAGTTTCTTTGTTTCATCCCCTTTTTAGCCAAATATTCCTTCAGAAGACATTTGTCTAGTTTGGCTTGCATAGCAACGCAAAACACGAGAGATGAAGTTGGTAAATAATTCCCATTTATCCAAGCAGAGATTTGAGGTTCAGCATAATCAAATGGTTTAGAAAAATCCGCTAAATAAAGTCTTACCCATTTGTAAAATCCTCATTATAAATAGTTTTGCAACCTTTTTTTGCCAGTAACTTGGATTTTAAAGAGTTTAGAAATAATTTATTCTCAGGTGGCGATGAATCAATTTCCACATCTTTGATATTTTTTGCTGCATAAGAAGTGCGTTAAGCCCCATTCACATCGCATAATACATCTTTGAATTTAGTAGAGATTTCTGCTTCACTTTTAGATGTTAAAGAAATAATTTCCACCTGAGAAGCAACTATTGAACAGTCTACGTTCAAGTCAAATGTGAAGGTATTTTTCAGTACGATTACGTGATTTGACTGGTTGACCCTGTGATCCGAAAATAAATGTTTTCTGCGTAAATTCAATCTCATTGATGAATATAGCAGGCGGCCAAAGCTTAGAGTTTATTAAAGTAGCAAAAAGCTTCTTCATCATCACCGAGGGCCCATAATCGTACTGGTCACCATTTCTGGTTTAAGGTACCATTCTAATTGCATTAACGTTCTTTAGTTGAAATTTGCAATTGATAAAGCCTTTAAATTGTTCGTCAGTAACTGATGAATGAATTCTGTCCACCGTCTGGATTTCACAATGCATATTGAATTTGGTCATTTGAAGCTAAATCATGACTGATAATAGGTGTATTAACTATAGGGTTTCTATAATACCATTTTATCGTCCTGCTACTTAGTCAGTATCTCAGCCCTTAAATCTACCCCAAACTCAATGCCCAAGCTACCAAACTTCCAAATAAACATGGTTACCCTCAAATAAACCTCCAGCTGAACTGCTAACAAAACTGTATCCTTACTTCAACTCAACCCGCAAATGGAACCCAACTCAACCTATAGCTCAATGCCCAACTCAGTCTTCAAACTAGCATATACTATTGGCCAAGTGGTAACATCACCAAGTGAGTTTGCACCAATTTGTATGGCAGGTACTCGATCCTCTTGACGTAAAGTTTTCAAAAGTGTTTCACTTCTCCGCCTTGAACAAGGGTCCATAGAAAAGTCGTTCTCGAGAAAGAAATACCACATGTACAGATAGCCAGACAGATGTACAAACATTTTTTTTAATTTTTGGACTCAGCAACTTTCATAGCGTTGAGAAAAGTGGGTTTGGAGTTTGGACATTAGACCAAAGAAGATTTCAATAGTCCAGAATAAGATTTTCCTCCCGTTTAAAAATTAGTATTAAGACATCTCCATCTTGTATGTATAGAACAAAATACAAATTGTTTGGCAAATGATGTAACAATTCATCTACTCTCTCACACATGTCACTGTGACGCTAAGTAATTGTTAATGTATGTTCAACGCTTATCAATTTATTAAATCGTTTTTTCGTTTTTTTTTTGTTGGATTTCTTAAACAGTTTCTGTCGCTTTTTGATTTGATCTTTTCGACAATTATTTAAGAATTTTTTTTATTCTCTAGACTTATTTTATATTTATAGCTATATGTACGGCTACAATATTATGTAAACGAACACATTAATTAATTTTAATTTGTTGTGTGAAGAAGAATAAAACTATTAAAACAAAGAAGATTCATTTGTTTTTTGATAACATTTTGTTGAGACTAGATAAGGGGGTTCTTTAGTATTACATTCACACATTTCAAATATATTTACAAAAAGCTCATAATGATTTTTGAATATAGGAATAATTGTCGCTGATGAATTCTCAGGAATATTTTCCCAGTAAGTTCATTGGGTACGGTGAGTTAGATTATTTGTATTTGTCTAAACTGGGTGTCTTAAAATTTACAGAATGTTAATGTTCTTTCATTTTTATCGTATTTTCCAGATCGATTTCCTCTCCTAATAAACTCTATGTATTTAGCCGAAATGATTCGGATACTTTGATCTACGGTTTGACTATACTGGTTGTTAGGCACTGGCGGTATTATACTGAAAGGATTTCATATGGATCTAAAAATAGAAAAGCTCTCGGTATTTTCCCCTTCTATCTTATAACTCACACTTCTCTAATTCCCAGATTTTAGTATTTGACCCAGTCCAGAGTCTACACTAGAATAGTATTTGGTTCGTAGGCATAAAGTCCTAGACCCTTTTCATCACCTCAAATATGAAGAGGATGTTTGTATTTTATTTTTTACCTTTTAGTTCTTTAACTATCTTCCAGATTGCCTTATGTTGTTTTCTCAACAGATGTCTCCGATTCTAAATTTAGAAAATACCAAAAAGATCAGAATCGAGATTTTACTCTTTCTGTTTGTAGCCATCTTTATTTAACTGCCCCATATCTCTAATTAAATTATCGTTTTCCATAAAATGACGTAAAATTTAAATTGACTCAAAATTTTTTCGTAGAGTGCTGAGTTTACAAGATAAAAAAATTGACTTGTTAACGTGTATACCCTTTTTGATACGTTTTCTGTAAAACTTCAATAACTCAACAAGGAGTGGCCGCACAGAAATTTCCATAGTATCATTTTCAAGGTTTCTAAATTCTCTATAAAATGGCCGATTTGGATTTTTGAATAAAATATCGAGCAAGTTCGTTTACAGTTTCAAACAGCAGCATATTTTTTTATATTTTTAGACACATTTGGTTTTACTAGTCATAAAACAACAAAATATAATACAACGGATTCCAGTATCGAAAAGAAAACTAGAAACAAAATTTCCTTCAACTAGAAACAAATTTTTTTTTTTGGAAGGTGTTACTTCACCAAGATACAAGCGTTCAAATCTGGGTATTTTTTCGACGAAAATTTCTGTTTCGTTTTTTAATTGGCGCAGTGTTGTAATCAATTCCCAGCGATAGATGGCATTAGTAATATTAAGAAGAAACAATATTTTAAACAATGATTGAGAGCTACAGGGGGCGTTAATAAATAATAATATAATTAAATTTCACAATATAATTTCAAATAATATCCGTGGCCGGCTTAACGAGCAAGATGACCCCATGATGGCTTCCATCGTTATGTTGGATGATTCTATCTGGTAATTCTTTCCTACTATTCCCATATAAATAGCGCGGTACAAACATGCTCTTCTTGTATACAAAATTTCATAATCAACATCCAGCGTTTGCTGTAGAACACTGGGAAGACCTTAGGGAAAACTTCCATTAAGAAAACCCTAAGGAAAATCAGCATCGGATGTCACTGCTCCTTTCTCCATTGGTAGTAAACATAATTGATTGATTGATCGTACTAATTTACCTTTCTCCGTCTTTACCTAGCATATTCTCAATTTTTCAGCTCGTCCCCGTTCTTGCCCTTCGCATAACCATTCAAGTCATTTCTCTTCAAATTCCCATCACCTCTTTGATTTGACATCCAAAAACTTCCCGAGTTGGTCCAGTGTTGGCAGGCGGGCTTCGTCATCCTAAGGTAACCGTTGTTTCGCGTAATGGATCCAAACTTGATCCCGCAATTGCTCTGGCCCCGCAATGGTTTCCAGTTGTCTGATTCTACCATTTAAGGAGTCTAGTAAAACCCATAACGAATCATGAGTTTCACGATCCTGGTTTTTAACAGCATACATTCTACCCAAAATGCCATGAATGACATGATAAATTATCATATGCTTTCATCATAATTTCCCATGCTGCTTCGTAATTATCACGAGTAAGTTGCCATGGACACAAGGTTAGTCAGCCCTTCCCACACAGGCCTCTTATAAATAAAGCAACTTATTGACTGGGTCATAGCTCTTATGATGGACCTCAGCCAAGAACAAATCCCGAAATATCCGGCCCGTCAAACTTCCCTATCCTTGGTGGCCTAGCAGGTTCCATCCTAATCACCGCGTTTAATGGACCTCCGGGGTCTTTTTCTGTCGATAAACTTTGCCCAATACTAACTTGCTTCTTTACACCATCCTGGATTTTGACCATTGCAGACATAAATTTTCCTTTTAATTCAATGTAAACACCGTTCGTGACCAATATATTGCCTTGTCGATACCGCAGGTCTGCTTTTACGAATAATTCGAAATCCCGCCTCAGTCTTTCTTGACGTACATTTAATTCGGTAATCGTCAATAGTTGAAAAACTTCCTCATTCGATATTTCAGAAAGGAAACGTTCTAGTGACTCAATATGTTGCTCTCTTAGAACATATAACTGTTCTTGATTCAACTGCTTGGATTCCTTTCCCTCATTAAACATTTCGCCATCTTTCGCATACTGTTCTGGAGATGCCTCATCGTCCATTTGGTTATTCTATAAAATTAAACTTAATAAAAGATTAGTGTTAGCCAGTCCTTTTACTGGACTTCTTCACTGATTATTCCAAATTAGTTACACCTTCATAGCTTAACTCATTGAGCGATTCATCTAACACAAAAACAAATGTTTAACCATTATAACTTAAGTCATCGTGCGATCCATCCAATACGAGAACAAATATTCAACCATTACAACTCAACTCATCGTGCGATCCATCCTACACGGGAACAAATATTCAACCATTACAACTCAACTCATCGTACGATCCATCCAATACGGGAACAAATATTCAACTCTTATAATTCATCCCCCAAAACCGCACGTGGAGTCAACCCGGCAGAGCGAACAAGCATGTCTGGCCACATAATACTGCACAAGCGCAACTCAAAAGGAGTATGCAAAATAAGTTACTATGATAATTACGTTACGTAAGACTAGACCACTCAACCTTCATCCACCCCCGATTGGCAATGATACGATATTCTTCGGGCCCTACAACCTTCCATACTGACGATATCTATTTATTTCGTCCAATATAGCGCATCTTATTTTTATCTTTATTTCACGTTTCAATTTTTTATTCACTTTTACAAACTTCTCTAATCAATAATTCTAGTTACAGCAATATTTTCTATACCGTTATACCACGTTTAAATTTTTATTCCATGCAATTAAAAAATCATCTTACCCTTTTTCTTTCTGATATCACTCTCAAAACTCTACAACAGCGCTCGCGTTGCACCTCCGAGCCCCAATACTCTTTCTTCTTTTCTATATATCGCTATACGCGAATATACCGCGACTTTTTCGTTTATAATTTTACTTTTACTTTTAATTTACAATTTTTCTTCGTACTTCAATTTACAACTTTTCTTCGCAAATAATACCAATTTTCTTATTTATTAGACTGAATATCACCGTTCCCCAATCGTTTCTCGGGTTTCTGGCAACAATGTTTGCGCTTCAGCACAAAGTAATTAAAATCAAATACACACGTGTGTTCTTCTTCAAACTTTTATTGCAATTAAACGTTTTTTCTTTTTCTCTTGCATTTGACATAATTAAATCTTAAATGTGTTCGATTTGCTTATAGTAATCAAATCCCATCGGTAGATGGCATTAGTAATATTAAGAAGAACCAAATTTTTAACAATGATTGAGAGCCACAGGTGGCGTTAATAAATAATAATGTAATCAAATTTCACAATATAATTTCAAATAATATCCGTTGGTTTATCTTCATTGCGATGGCCGTAACACTAGTAACGAATCATCTCGATACCAATCAACTCTGGAAATTTTGAAATATACCCAAAAAATGCCATCTATTGAGATGATGCAATATACTACAAACTTATCTGTATGCAACTCAATGCTATGCAAATTTAGGAAAGCTCAAAAACAATAAATAAACTCTATAAGACGCAGCTCAAACCTTTGCAAATTTTGAATATTCAGAAACATTATTGAATAATTTTACAATTCTAGATTATTCACAACAACAACAAAAAAAATTCGAATACATTTAAAATCTTGAAAAATCGAGAAACCACTCAGAATCATAATTAGTCTGAAAAATATCAAGCAGACATTGAAGCAAATATTGAATACTTGTTATAATTTTGATATTATAAGCCAATCAATGCTATATTTAAATCTGGAAACCTAGATAAATTCAAAAATCTGAATTTAGAATCTCATCCCTGTAAGATTATAAAGCTGAATACTATGCTCAATTTCTAAGTCTAACTCGAATAATAGAAAAATCCTGTATCCTCAAAAATCCTATAAAATATCAAAATCTCGACATAACTCGAACAGACTCGAATAATCTCGATATTCTCAATAAATTTCGAATACTTCCGAAAATGTCAAATAAATTAAAAATTAAGTTGAATAATGTTTAAAATTTTGAATAACTCAGATGCCAAGCAACTTAAAGTTAATCAAACCCGGAAATCTGTAGGTTAATTCTAAAATTTCAAAATCCCTATAGTTTCAAGAATGTAACCCAATACTGCGCTTAATTCAATTCAAACTAAACTCGTCATTTTTGAAAATATGTAAATCAAATTTCACTTAATATCTTCAACACTCGAAACAAATCTCGAATAAGCTTATAAACCTCAAAAAATCACATAAAATGTCGAAAATATCGATGTATTTATAAATCGGCAACATCTCGAATAATCGCTATTAAGACAATTCCAATTTCCAATTGCAATTTATAAAATTAAACTTTAGTGAAAAAAAAATGTAAAATCACCAAATTCGAAAATCAGAATGACTGGTGGTGGTTGGGGATTAAGTATGTATAAACGAGTTTCAAGATTTGTTTTTCTAAATTGCGACAAAAGGCGATTATTAAGACATTTTGATATTATCTTGTCTATGTCTCGTCTTGTATATAATCGCGTTTTCTTAAAATTGCGACTATGTAAATTGTGTTCTCGAAACTCGTAGCTCGAAAAACCTTCTGGCAGTTTTTCGCTGCACTCGACGAACATAAATGCTTGGACTTGGAGTGACAAGTACATCCAAGCGCATAAAGTACGGGTTTTTAGTTTTTAACAATGCTTGGACATCAGAGACCATGCCCATCACAATACTAGCATTGTCTGCCCCAAATCCGATTAAATTATCCATTGATAATTGATGAGTATCGAAAAAACCGGTTGTGCATTTGTTTTCGAATTCTAGAAATACCACAAAACTATCCTTAGCTAAATTGGTTTCATTGTCGAAATATGTAGGTGGGTGGTTTCTGTTCCCTTTGTTCGGTCAAATTAAATTTTTTTAGCAACTTTTAATTCTTGGTCACTTGATTTAGAGGTTCGATTAATGTGAAAGGTAAATTATTGCAAATCAAAAACATTAAAATTCTTATATCTGCCACTTTTTGTTTGCTTTTAATATTTTGCTCATCGATATCATCGACACTATTATCGAACACAATGATTGCTGGCAATATTTACAAAATGCCTGACCTTGTTTTTTGGTAAAGTTTTAGATTTAGTTCTTCGTTTACTTGAGCTAAAAAAAAAAATTAGCACAAATTGAGAGTCATGCAAATATAAAAAATATCACTTACCATTCATTCGTTTTAGTAGGCGAAGCTTGATTATCAATTTCGATTAATTTATCCAACGGGTTATTAGTAGAAATCAATGTTTGAACGAGGTTCGGACTAACAGAATCAACTTTAGAAGTGGTATGTAGTCAAAGGATTAATTTCCATAAACTTCCTCAGTACTATTTGGTGTAGTATTTAGTGCATCACCTCTACTGGTGTGGGGAGCAAGTTTTTGAAAACTAAAAATGTACATTCATATTTAAATGGTTGCATCAATGTCTTAATTAGGGTTGTTCATTAATTCATACACCAATAAAATTGTTTCCCTGTGTCACTGGTAAAGGACGTTCAAATATGGATGGGGGGAAATTGTAAACGATAGATTGCAAATTATACATACCCCATTAACCTCACAAAATACTTACTTTAAAACTGTTGGTTTAACCCTTTTGTTTTTATCCATTTGAATTTATTCCTTATAAAAATTGCACAAAAAACCGCCAGATCAAAGTATAATATTGTGAAAATTTTTTAGAATGAACGTTTTTTATGATTCGCCGTAGTTCATCAAATTATTTGCGTATTTGACATACATATTTTCTATGACAAAAAGCAGTAATGCGCTATCAGCAAAACTGTGGTAGATAGCCGTAGAAGTTAGAAAGCGACTATGCGAAATCAGCAAAACTGCGGCAGATAGAGTAAATTGTAGAATATTTTGATGATATTTACTTGCCTTAGATCCATGGCATAAATATACAGAGATATATGTTCCAACCAATCTACATATCGCCATTTTTCCTTTTAGTGACGTCACTTTGAGTTATATATTTCGTAACGTTGACTCCGTTTGATTGGGATTTGTGTTTTTTCTATCGTGTACAATCATTATAACTTCTTTCCATTTCCAAAACCTAAAAATATTTTTACCAATTCGCAAAAAAATATCCAAATTAACTCTGAGTGACGTCACGCTCCACGTGCATTCAGCTGTTAAGCATACCTTGTAATATTTGTATCATGCCTTAGATCTAATGATTTCGATCTGCCAAAAAAATGTGAAAAACTTTATGAACGAAAACACTAGACAATACAATGTAATATTGTGAACATTTTTTAGAATGAACGTTTTTTTATGATTCGCCGTAGTTCATCAAATTATTTGCGTTATTCGACATACATATTGTTACAGTGACACCTAGGGAAGGATAGAATAAGTGGTTTTGGTTTGGGTCGAGAAGTAGTATTTATGACACAGTTTTCGACACTTTTTGACACGAGTGTCTTTTTGACACTTTTTGACATGACCTTTTGACAGTGAAAAAAATTGAAACACGTAAAATTTTAACTTTATTTACGTACTTACGCTCTGAACTATTTCAACAGTTTAAACATTTTCAAAATTTACCAGTGTATTTCAAAAACTGGCTCATGAAACAATAAGAATATTTTGTTTCTTTTTTTTCTCAATATCAATCGCACAGCTTTTAACATTTTCCGACAGTTTTTGACACTTTTTGACAGTTTTGGATACTTTTAGACAGTTTTTGACCATAATTTAGGGTCTTTTTGATCTATTTTTGACAAAATTGTCGAAAAGTCAGATTTTGTAGCGTTTTACCCATCTCTGGTTTGAGTATATAAGGAGCGAACCAATTCGAATTAGAACATTAGTTGTTGGTAAGCGATAAAGTGAAGATTAAAAAGTGAATTAAAACGTGTTTTAGTGCGAAATAAAAGTTATAAGTGAACAGTAAAATTGTGAAAAAATAATAAAAAGTGATTTGTGTGAATTATTGTAAACAAATTGAGTTAAATTAATTTTTGGTGTTAATAAATAAAATCGTTGGTGATAAATTTAAGTGTTGATTTTTATTCACAATCCAGTGATACGAGCCTGGATTGACAATAGGCAAAAACGTAACAATATTTTATTTCGAAAGATTGGCTTCGAATTAAGTTTTGGTCAACAAAATACGCTTAAATTTGATTTCATTCCATGGTTGCCTTTATTCATTCATTCACTAGTTCGGTTATTTTTTTAAGCCAATCATATTGCTCAAAACCGATGAATTTTGCCTAGAGAAAAAAATTGGTAAACTTTGAGCAATATATACTAAAGATGCATGCTAAATCCAAAAGTGATTGACTGAGTGATGACTGAAAGTGATCTGACTGAAACTTTGTTTTGGTGGTTACATGAGATTTCTTTATTTATTCTGAATTGACATTTTAAATGTCACTTTGTTCTAAAATTATATTTAAATTATTAGAAAATTATTTAAAATAATTTAAAAATCACTTCGAATATGTATAAAACCTTTTGCCTGTATGAAAACACCTGTCAGTTCAACTAAATTAAAGTTTACGTGTTTAATTTAATATACAAATTGACTCAACCAACCAAATTTAAGTTGACCGAACTCAGACTACTTTCAGATAACTTTCAGCCAAGTTGCCGTTTACATGTTGAATTTAACTCAGACGTTTTCAGTCAGATTGCTTTCGGTTTAACATGTATTTTTAGGCTGTGTTTCAAACGAAGAGAAAACCGCATAAAAAGTTAAAAAGTTAAATTTTTGGCATTTTATTCACCACAAAAATTTTAACTGGTCACGGACCAGTTAAAAATTTGTAGCCTTTGTTTTGTTTTTCTCTACGCAAAACAAAAATAAAAAACGTAAACGTCACAATTTTAACCAGTTTCATTTGAAACACCAAACCGATTAAAAAGTGAGGAAAATTTAATATTTTTTACCACAGTTAAAAAATTTAACTTTTTATCCGATTGAAACACAGCCTTAGTAATAATTGGCTTAAAAAATCTCTGAACGATCGAAGACAACCGTAAAATCGCCTTAAACGTGGTGTTCATTGCATAAAGTGCATACAGGGTGTTTCTTCCTAATACCATGTTTGAATTGAAATAAATAGGTTTCCGTTAAATTTCAAAATGGCGTCGATCGTTGCCATGGAAGTGAGTTAGGTCGAGTTGAAAGTTTTACAGCCAGCTATATTATAAACACACTTACGACTTTTGTATTGCGTTCTTATTTTTTTGTCAATATTTCTGTGTTGTATTGAAATGTTTTTTATACCGGTAATAATGAAATTACCTAATACATATATACATATTTTCCTAGCCATTTCGGTATTCAACTCTACTCGCTGTGTTTTTTTATAAGTCTCGATAGATCTCGATAGATCGCATCCAGATGTTCTCTATTTTTGTGGTTAAACCACTGATTAGCTATATAAGATTAGTTTTTTCAGTGCAAAAAAATGTCATTCTAAATTTCAAAACGTATTATTTTGTGATGGCACCGACAAAGCGAGATATATCAGGAGTACAAATTGAAAATGCGGGATTTTTTTCTATTTTTGAACGTTTATTCTGAAAAAATGGTAACAAATGAATTATTCAAAGTATTGTCCATCGCTAGCCACAACTTTTTCCCATCTTTCTGGCAATTTACGGATACCGTCGCGAAAAAATTCGGCCGGCTTGGCTGCTATCCAGTCATCGACCCATTTTTGGGCTTCTTCGTAAGAATGGAAGCGCTGGTCAGCTAGGCCATGTGTCATCGATCGGAAAAGGTGGTAATCGGAAGGAGCAATGTCTGGGCTATACGGCGGGTGGGGTAAGACTTCCCATTTCAGCGTTTGTAGGTATGTTTTGACCGGCGCTGCAACATGTGGCCGAGCGTTGTCATGTTGCAAAATTACTTTGTCGTGTCTTTGCTCGTATTGTGGCCGTTTTTCTTTGAGTGCGCGGCTCAAACGCATCAATTGAGTTCGGTATAGTGCTCCTGTGATGGTTTCGTTCGATTTCAATAGCTCATAATACACCACACCCAGCTGGTCCCACCAAATACAGAGCATGAGCTTGGCGCCGTGAATATTTGGTTTGGCCGTCGATGATGATGCATGGCCGGGGTAACCATATGATTTTTTGCGCTTCGGGTTATCGTAACGGATCCACTTTTCATCACCAGTGACAATGCGATGCAAAAAACCCTTCCGTTTTTGCCGTTCGAGCAGCAGTTCGCATGCAAAAAAACGGCGCTCGACGTCTCTCGGCTTCAGCTCATACGGCACCCAATGTCCTTGCTTTTGGATCATTCCGAGGGCTTTTATACGATGGGAAATGGCTTGTTGTGTCACTCCCAATGAATCTGCGAGCTCTTGTTGAGTTTGACACGAGTCTTCATTGAGTATTGCCTCCAATTCAGCATTCTCAAACTTTTTCACTTGGCCCGGCCGCTCTTTGTCCTCAACGTCAAAATCACCACTTCTAAACCGCACAAACCATCTCTCGCACGTTGAAACCGATGGAACATGACTCGGATAAGTCTCGGAGACCAATCGATGTGCTTCAGCAGCACTTTTCTTCAAATTAAAGAAGTAAATTAAAACTTCCCGCAAATGCTGTTTTGTTGGCACGAAACTCGACATATTGAGAGCTCAAAAAAACTATGAATTTGACACTGCGACAAATTGACACATACTGAAAATTAAAGCTATAAGACGTAGCTTTGACATGAACATAGTCACAGTACTGCCTGATGCGTATAGCGTTAGTAACGCCATCTGTTATCAATCCCGCATTTTCAATTTGTACCCCTGATATATATATATATATATGCTTCTTTTTATCGCATTCTTCAAAAAAATACAAAACAAAAAATAACAAAATAGTAGTAAAAAAAAAATTCATGAATGAAACACAAAAAAGGTCATTAGTTTGGTAATTTTGTTTGTATATTTTCGAGTATGTATGATGCACGTGCAGACGATCAGTGATCATAATATATATATATATATATACCTATTGTATTAAATACATACATACACATACATATTTTATATTTGAAATCTTCTAAACCAAATTTTAGAATAATATACATTTTTTTCTGAAAATTAGTTTGTTGATGATTTTTTTTTTTTAACCTTCATCCGTCCCTCGCTTCATTTTGACCTAAATCGAATTTTATTTTTGAAATATCTTATTAAATTACTGCGTTATCTTTCGTTTTAATAAATAAAATTAAAAATAAAAGTGAATTTTGTATTTGCTTAGCGTAAATTTACTGATGAATTTATTTTGGTAATTTTTGCACAAAGGAATTTTAGTGTTACTTTTTTAAGGGACGGATGAAGGTTAAGGTCATTCACCCTTTTATTTTGCGAGATTTGACATTTTATCGTTTATAATTCATTTCATTGAATTACACAACTTATTAATTGTACATGAAAATCTTGCTTTTTATCCAGATATGCTATCGAGACTACAGATTTTCCCTTTTATGAGTAAAGACACACATTAAAATTTTGTATTTTAGCATGGAAGCATATCAAAGTCAATTTTTAGTTCATCTATCATACAATAGGAAACTACCTAGTAGCTGATTTACATTTAATCTTTTGCTCTATTTTAAAAGACAGGAGATTTACGATAAAAGTATTAATTTCTTTATTATTTCGTTCCATTATGAAGAGGCATATTCCAAATGTGTTATTTAACACTATTTACCGCAATCCACAAGATTGTTTAGCTAAAAAGAATGGAAAAATCAAAAAATTAACCTGTTTAACATTTTCCGTAAAAGTAGTTCAAAATTTAAAAGATCATAGTTACATTTTGAATGAAAGAAAAATGTTTTAGTATGTCCGTCTCATTTTTATATATGGATAAAATGTATTCGCAATTTTCCTCATGTATTTATACTTTTGGAATAACAAAATATAGTGAAAAAAATGACGTAGCGTTTTCAAAGTAAACACAAATTCTTAGTGCTGCGAGTGCCAGTATTTTTAAGTGGATAATAGTAGTAGTTACAATTTCCCATTTTTTTTTTTGGCAAATATCTGAATAGATCTATCGAGATTAGTCTGGATAGATCTCAATAGATCACATCCGGATGTTCTCTATTTTTGTGGTTAAACTGCAATTGATTCAGTTTATTTTAATCAAGAATAACTTTTATTTCAACATTTTATCGTTTTTAATTCATTTCCTTGAATTGCACAACTTATTAATGCCCGAATTTATAGTCGTTGCTAGAACTATAACTACTGTTATAATAAAAGTTTTCGTATTTGTAAACCTCACTATAAGTTTTGTTTGTAATGTAGCAACGTTTATAGTGATCCCTTGTGTTCAATCGGGCAAAAATGATAAAAAATATCACGATTTTTTTTATCGCGTTTGCCATGAAACGCACTCATTTATCACGAAAAAAAATCAAGTTTTTTTTCAGTTCTAGCTGTCAGAAGAAATAAATTTTGGTTTTTGATTTTCAGTTAATTGTGTACAATATTAAAATATAATTTTTATTAGAAATAATATTTAAAATTATATAAAATAACCAAATTCAATTTATAGTTAAGAAAATTTAATTCAAAAATTGACGTTATCGGTTTTATTGTTGTTTGGAAAACCCATTGACATTTAAAATCAATTTATCATTTTTTTATACATTTTGGCTGTTCAATCGGGTTTGACGTACAGAATTACGGAATAAAGTTAAAGTGTCTAAAATATCATGATATTTTTTATCATTTTTGCCCGATTGAACACGTCCGATCAAAATCCATCCCTATAAACAATACTACATATTATCCAAGACAGCAAAGTAAATTCGAAATTCATATGGAATTTTTGACGTAATTTTAAAATGATTTTCGAAAATCGTTGCTATAACAATAGCAATAGTTACGACTATAAATTCGGGCCTAATTGTACATGAAAATCTTGCTTTTTATCCAGATATGCTATCGATACAACAGATTTTCCCTTTTATGAGTAATAGCTGATTTACATTCAACGATATTCGACGTCTGCAAAAAAGATGAAACACAACATAGGAAAAACTACAACGATAAAAAGAGAAAAAATAATCATCTGCTTAAAAAAGTCAATTGAAACCCGAGAAACAAACCCAAAAGTCGTCGTCTGCTTTTTTTTGCAGATGTCGAGTTTCATCTTTTTTCTGTAAAATCGTCGATGCGTGAATAAATAACTATAATAAGTCTACATAAACAAGAAAATCAATCATTTGTATTAGTTTATGATATTTTTTGTTTAAATTTATTTTTTAATGTGTAAAGAAAACGATTTTTTGATTTGACATCTGCATCTGCAAAAATCTTTGAATGTAAATCAGTCTTAAAAGCAACCATTACACGATCAATATTAATGTCATTACCAGTAATGTCGATACCTGCATCATTACTACTTCAATATTTTTTAACCTTACACAATCATTATTAATGACAGTAATTCCATCATTACCAAGCTTTCGTTATTGCTAGTAGGAACATTTTTTTCTTAAATTTTACATGGATTCTAAAGAAAAAGCGTGTATTGTATCTGTATCCTCTAATTCTCTAATACATAATTTAAAAAAAAATATTTACGTAGATAACCTCAAATTTATAATGTAATATTCAATAGTAATGACACATAGTAATGACGTGAACCCTACACTATCATTAATAATGACAGTATCCTCACCACACATCAATAATGATGTCTCGAAATCAAAAAATCCGGATTTTCATCATTACCGACCATCATTCGTCATTACTTGAAGTTACACGATCAATATTAATGTCATTATCAAAAAGTAATGACATTATTATTGACCGTGTAATGGTTGCTAAAGACACACATTAAAAATTTATATTTTAACATGGAAGCATAGCAAAGCTAAGCAAATGGGGACGTATATTTTTATAATTTTCTTCTAAGTTTTTTTTGTAATTTATTCTACTTTTTCAAAATTTCGTCTTCAAGATACCACGAGGTACTGCCGTTTAAAATGAGAACATGCGTTTACCGTGGATCACTATATCGTTTGGAAAGAATCAAAACTCGGGGAAGGAAGGTGATGATGATTTGCAGGAAAAGATAATGCCGTAAATGTCCATCAACCTAGTTATTATAACTACCTTCCTCTTCTTGCACAATCTGCTATGAATGAGCTTTAGCTCAAAGTGGATTATGTAAGAGGGATTTGGATAAATTTTTGTAACAAGTTACGTAAATAAATAACTAGTATTTATAGTTTTTTTGTTTAAAAAGAAAAAAAAAAAAAAAAAAAAAAAAGTCAATTTTTAGTACATCTATCATTCAATAGGAAACTAGTAGCTGGTGAAGTGTGAGACTTCGTTTAAGACGGATGTATATTATTTAATAAAAAAAAAAAAAATAAATTAAACTAATTATGTGTGAAAGTTAAGAAGTGATTTGTATCCTAAAGGATACAAATAAAATAATTCATAATTTAAAGAAAAAAAAGAATTTTATAAAACAAAGTTTTAAATTGGGTACTGTAATACTGGGGCGTTGGCCCCAGATAAATTGAATAGTACAGTTTGGTGAACAGAACATAGTCAATAAACATTTCAGTGATAAAGCGAAAGTTTTACTTTGTTAATAAATAATGGCTAATAACCAAGGCAATGACAGTGATGGTAATATGACAGAATCAGATCTCGTATATGTAGTAGAAATTTCTTCACAAAACGGTGATAATTTATCCGATGAAGGGTCAATACCACAAAAAGTACAAAAATTAGATAGTTTCTCAAAGATATCAAACTCTGCTGCTAACACGGTGGAATTACTCAAATATCAAAATGGAGAACTTAAAGAAGAAAACAGTGAAATGAAAAATAAAATTAATTCTTTAGAAATACAACTTAGGCATCTAACGGAATTTATTACCAAATCCAAAATTTCAAGCGGGCCTCAAAATTTTCATGTACAAAATAAACAACACAATACTTTAAAAAGTACCGTACAAAATACGAGTGCGATAACATTTCAAGGCACGAATACAAATCAAACAATTGAGATTGATGCTAGCCCAAACGATACACAGATGAACGAAACCATTGACGACATGGATTCCATACCAGTATTACGTAGGCAAAATAGAAGTAATAAGCGTAAAAAACAACCGAATACTATGGAAACAATAGAAATTCAAACAGAAACACATAGACTACAACCATCAACGCGTAAAATGGGAAAAGCTAAAATTAAAAGACATAGTACAATGCAAAAACTGCCAGAGATACGGCCATGCAGCAGTGAATTGCAATTTACACTACAGATGTGTAAAATGTAATGAGGACCATGAAGCTGGTCAGGGTAAAAATATCGAGTCCAAAACAAATCAAACCGTACCATATTGTACAAACTGCCATGAAGCGGGTCACCCTGCCTCTTACAAAGGGTGCAAGGTATATAAAAAATTGATAAATCAACTAAGGGAAACTCGACAAAAACGTCAAGAAGCGATGCGAGATAAGCAACAAAAACCCAGAATGTTCAATTCAAATTATATCAGGGATGGTATCAAATATGCTGACTTGTCTCAACAAAACAGAATAAATGATGAAGGTAAACAATCCAATAATAAAAAGTCTAACATAAGTGATAATAGCAACATTCTCGAAACTATACTAAAAAGACTAGATATTGTTCATCATTATATGTCTGAGACGGATAAAAAAATTGAAGTAATTTTCAATACATCTAATTCTATTATGCAGAATAAAAAAGAATTATTTAAAAAATACATCATATGTAATAAAATAGTTTCGATTATGTTGTTAATATTTTATAGTTATATCTACCAAAAATTCAAATATTATAATAAAGTAGAATATAAATAGTAATTATTAATAACCTCAAAATAATCTCTATTAATGTAAATTCTATCATATCCATAGAAAGAAGGTTGAACTTGATTATGTTCATTAAGGACCACCAGCCAGACATTATTCTTTTATCTGAAACTAAGCTAAATGATAAACACAAATTTGAAATAAAAAATTACAATATAATAAGAAACGATCGCAAAATAAACGGTGGCGGAACGGCCATAATTTTGAGAGACAACATTAAATTTAAGCATATAAAATTTATAAATTATTTGTTATTAAACATAGAATGCACAACGATAGAGATTAAACTAGATAATCATAATAGGAAGTTAATTGTAAGTTCAGTATATGCTGTACATAATAATTTAGATTTAAGTAAAGATTTCGATACAATGTTTGACCAATTGAACTTTAATCACCCAGATAATTATTATATAATTGCCGGTGATGTAACCTCAAAACATAGTTATTGGAATAACACAATCGAAGATCAGCCAGGGAAGAAACTTAAAGCATGGCTTGACATTAACTCATCGTTTTATAAATTAAAACTTATGGTACCAAATAAGCCAACATATCCACTTAGAAAATCTACAATAGATTTAGCATTTATTGATGAAAGAATAAGATTGAATAATGAAAATTGTTTAAATACTCTGAATTATGAAAGCGACCACAGAGCATTACAATTTAATGTTGTTTCTTAATTCATTTGTGATCCTTTATTAAATAATACAATAGTTGGAGATGATAATGAAGAGAATAAGGTCTGGATGCGTGGTATAGATTGGAACATATATAAACTTAAATTGGATAACAATTATAACAAAAAATATATTAAAAATAATAAGGTATTAGTACCTAATAATAAAAACTTAAATAATCAGGAAATTGATAATTACCTTATAGAATTAGATAAAGAAGTATTAAATTGCATTAACGAAGTTGCCCCAAAAACAAATAAAATTAACAAATTATACTTAAAAGATTTATATGGTAACAAATTGATATTTAAACTTTACAAAGAAAAAAGTTTTTTTATATCCAAAATAAAAAACTTAAAACGCGTCGTAAATTATAATAGAAATTATTTAACTCAATTGCAATCAATTGTCAGAAATATAAAACTTTTAATAAAACAAAATATTAGAATACAAATAAATAAGGTTTGGAAAAACAAAATCCAAAATATAGAAATTAATAATAATAAAAGTATGTTTAGTAATATTAATCGAATTTTCCGTCCAAAAGATAAAATAACTATTAATAATCTAAAATTAAATGTTAAAAATAATGAAGATAACAAGCTTATATGTTATGACAATAAATATTCAATTGCCTTAAATGATCCCTGTAAGGTAAACAAAATTGATCAAGAAAACGTAGAAATCTTAGAACTAGACGATAAGCTAAACATAATTGGTGCCTTTATTGAAGAACAAACAAGAAAAAAAGTTAACTCTCGATTAGATAGAAAAGTAACAACTTTTATAAATGATTTACAACAAAGTAGGAACCCCATCCTTTTTCAAAATAATCAAAACATAGAATTTAAAGTTGAATACAATGACGATTGTCGGTCTGATAATTTAAATGAATCCGTAGTTAATGACAGATTATATGTAGCTCCAAATGAATTGGAAAATATTTTCAAAGTACTAAATAATAAAAAATCTTCTGGCCCAGATAAAGTACCGAATATAGCATTGAAATATTTACCCTCATGTGTAATCAGACATTACTGCATAATTTTCAATAATATCCTTAATAATACCTATTTTCCAACTAAATGGAAAATATCAAAAATAATCCCTATAGAAAAAACAGGCAAAGATTCAACATCTTATAAAAATTACAGGCCAATTAATTTGGTACCAAACATCAGCAAAGTTTTTGAAATTATATTGTACAATAACATAATAAATCACGCAGAACAAGAAAAATTAATATCGGACGTTCAATTTGGGTTTAGACATAACCACTCAACCTACCATGCAATAGGAAAGCTATCATCTGATGTGATCCGTGGATATAATAGTGAAAAAGTTACTGGTGCTATTCTTATAGATATAGAGAGAGCGTTTGATTCGGTATGGACTGAAGGATTATTGTTTAAGATGAATGAAATGAAATTTAATAGAAATTTAATAGATATGCTAAATGAGATGTTGAACAGTAGAATGTTCATTCTTACAGACGGCGTAAGGTTGTCTAAATCTCAATTTCAGTTGCATAACGGTCTACAACAGGGTACTATTCTCGCACCAATTTTGTTTAGTCTATACATTAATCCATTATTAAAAAACGAAAATATCAACTCGGTTACTTGTCAAGCATTGGCATACGCCGACGATATCATTATTTATTCAACCTCGAATAAAATAAGTATAATCCAAGAAAACTTACAGAGGTCTTTAAATCTTATCAATAAATACCTCAATGAATGGAAAGTCAAAATTAATATTAATAAATGTGAATTAATTTTATTTAGGACTCCTTTAAGTCAATTGAATAGGAATATAAAGAAAAATTGGAATAAAATAAACATTAAATTAGAAAATAAAAACATTAAACAAAAAGAACTAGTTAAATATTTAGGAATAATTCTTGATCAGTATCTATACTTTGACAAACATCTTGTTATTCAACTTGATAAAACACGAAAAGCTTGTGCAATGTTACGGAGATTATTTTTCTCAAAAAATTTGAATAAGCAAGTGAAAATTAACTGTTATCAGTCATTAATACGACCAATAATCGCTTATGGCGCTCCAATATGGTATAATACTACACCTGGAATAATGGAAAACTTAAGAAAATTTGAAAGGAAATGCATAAGAACATGCTTGTCAAAGTATAGAAAATTAGAAAATTTGCAACATTTCATTTCAAATAAGAACTTATATAACTCTGTAAAATTTGACAGAACTGATTTGTATCACCTCACGCATAATATTATCGCAGTGACGTCGCGTCTAGCGGCTAAGGAACCCGCGCAGCGAAGCTCTGATTTCGACCAATTCGGCTCATCGGATCGGAGATCCGATGGTGTCAATTATTGCGTAAAAAACTGGTAGTAGATAATTTATGTTAAATTAAATTAATTAATCTCCAAATGAATTTTAATTAAAATTACAAAGTACAAAATAGCGATTTACAATGATTGAGAGCACTGTAGCGAGAAAACCCCTCATCTGATCAGAGCAATTCTGGTGTCAATTTGTGCGTAAAGAATCTGTGGTAGATAATTTATTGTAAATTAAAATAATTATTTTTCACATAAATTCTAATTAAAATTTAGATCTACAAAGTGACGATTTAGAATCGTTCGAGAGAGCACTGTAAAGGGAGAATGCCTCATCTGATAGGAGCAGATGATGCATTCTCCCGGAACCAGTAAGTACCGCCATATATCAGTCTGGACTCCGATACCCTCTTGCGCTCTGCGGCGATTTCAACATCGATGTCATCGCTAAAGCCGAATTCATGCGCTTCATCATGGACACCTTCGACCTAGACTGCACCTGCAATACACTAGCCTCGACGACTTTGGGAGGCACTTATCTGGATCACGCATTCGTCAGGCACATCACCGCCGGGACCCTGCGCTTCATATCGTACTTCTCGTACCATCGCCCAATACTCAATCGTTTGCAAACAACCTCTGTACTCTCATTTCATATGTTGCTAATCTCCTGTTTGTTTGTTCCGAATGGGCGTCTCAGCCGCTCAACCGATCGCCA
This sequence comes from Tipula helvola, assembly GCA_963556165.1. Lineage (NCBI taxonomy): Eukaryota > Metazoa > Arthropoda > Insecta > Diptera > Tipulidae > Tipula > Tipula helvola. The sequence goes on along the minus strand of OY744483.1, from coordinate 192,416,716 downwards.
TGAAATGTTTACCATGCAAATGTTGCAGGTTCAGGACCAATCTTACGATATTGTGAAAGGGGCTGGACCCCAGGGTCTAGGGGCCATGGTACAAATGTTTTCAAAAATTTAAATTTTTTTACGAGAATGAGTTTTGGAAAGGGGTTATATGAAATAAGAGACATGTTCGAATTCGGGGGGTCCGCCCCTGGATCAAAAATTCATTTTTACATGTAAAGATACAATTATTTGATTGTTCTGAAATAACGCCTTAGCCGCTTTACCGATCGCCATGAAATTTTTACCATGTATATGTTGCATGTTCAGGACTAAGCCCACGATACTTTTGAAGGGGATGGACCACGGGGCTGTGGTACAAATTTTTTCTCAAATTTCAATTTTTTTAAGGTTTTTTGACGGGAATGCCTTTAGGAAAGAGGTTATATGAAATTAGTTACATGCTCCAATCCGGAAGTCTGCCCTGGATCAAGAATTCATTTTTACACGTATAGATACAATTATTTAAATGTTCCGAAGTAGCGCCTTACCCGCAAATTTATACACCAAAAAGGATATCTAGCGTGCGATTGTTATACACAAATCATACCTCTACTATAATTGATTTAATTATTCAAATTAATTTTATTAATTGAAATTTAAGACAATCTTTCATCACTTTAACTGAAGACAAATCTCTGAACACTTAGTATATTATCCATACGAATAATCCATTTTTATTGGTTTGACATGTACTGTTTAGTGATATCCTATTTATCATATCCTGTTTTGAAATTTACCATAGTCAGCAGTTTTAATTTCCACATAACTTCAGAAATAATTAACATTCTATTTTAATCCACTATTGCAACCGGCGGCTTTTAATGAAAATAGTAGTTTCATACTAAACGCCAATAGTTTATTACTTTATTTAGTTTATTACTTAAATAATCAATGATTGTTTCATAAAATCAATTCTAGGAAAGGTACTAAAAATATTGTACAGTATTGAAAATAGCATCTTCTACAAGAAACATCCTTGGATTCAAATTATTGTACGTGTAAAATTGTCTTAGTTTGAAAAAACTTCTTTTGTTTTTCGAAATGTCATTTTCAACCATAGTTCGCGGTAAAACGTATCGAAGTGGACGTAGTTTTAATCATTTTGAATAAATTAATATTAATTTGTGTTTCGGATGCCGTTGTTCTCGATTAGTTAGCTATATTGCAATAAAATAATTGTTGGTGATTATTTTCCAGGTATTAAATATTATTTCAAGTGAATATCCATTCTTATTAGATTTAAGTTTTCAGTTTATAAACGTGTTAATCTATGATTACTTTTTGATTGTAGATAACATTTGATTTTGCTTAAAAAAAATTCCGTAAAGACATTTTCAAACACAGTTCGCGGTGAAACGTATCGAAGGGAACATTAAAATCGTTTTGATAAATTAATACTAATTTCTGTTTTGAATGCCCGTCATTCCTGATTAATTAGCTACACGTTTCATTTTTGCTTAAAAATGCCACCGAAAAAAAAATCAATTGGGCAGGTAACTGCAAAGTCGAAGAAGATTAGAGCCGCAAGGGTGGCTGAATCAAGCGAACAGCGTGAAGCACGACTTGAAAATGTTCGAAGCAGGATGCCTTCTTCTAGAGCTATTGAAACCATTGAACATTGTGAGGCCCGGCTGGAAGTCGATCGGTTACGATATGGACGATTAATAGAAACTTTTAGAGGTGATTTAAAGTTAGTAGCATTCAATTACGAGAAAGACTATGATTACAATGTTTCAATTGGGCAAATAGAAAACATTTGTTTGTATTGTCATGCTTTAAAGTTTCACAATGAATCGCCTGGAATGTGTTGTTCAAATGGAAAAGTGAATTTGCCTCCTCTGGATGATCCACCTGAACCTCTTCTAGCTTACGTCTCCGGAACTACTGAGTTATCCAGACATTTTCTACAAAATATTCGAAAATACAACTCATGCTTTCAAATACAGCGATGTAAAGAGAGAATTCTTGCATAACAATCAAGGTATTTGAATTATATACCTCCCGTGCAACGCCGGGTAACTCAGCTAGTAATAAATAAATTTAATTTAACAAACCCATGCATCGTGCCATTTCTCGCACCGCTTATAAACGTTATCACGGAAAACACCTACGGCCGTGTAGAAGACACAGCCTACCCCGAATTTTTTTCTAAACAGCTTGAACTGTTTAAGTTTTTATTGAAATTTCATCAACTCGTTCGGTTCGTCTCGCCTCCGAACTTGACATTGTGACAACGTTTAAGGTTATTCAAACGGAATAACCCCGGAAGGAAACGACTATACTCTGTCCCTCGGGCTTTATGAATCAGAATCTTTTCAAAGCCAGTATCTATAGGGTTGTGAAATTTAGCGTCTTACTTTGGTAACTGGAATCGGAATTAAAATAAAAATGTAAATTTTGCTCAAAATATTAACTTTTACTTATTCATTAAAAATTAATTTAAAAAACAATTAAATTTTTCAAAATTATTGCTAGAATAATTCCATACCAACAAAAACTTGGTTTGAAAATATTCATTTACATACATGGTAATGTTATTGTAAAATTCCCTTACTAAGACGACAATAATTTGTTCACAGTAATCAAAATCAAAATCGAACCGCTTCCTGTTATTCAAATGATAAAAATCATTACCTCTTTTCCTTATTAGACACTTCCAAAGGTTCAAACCCACGGTTATTTACACTTTTTATTATAAATTTGGGTTATGCAGATTCTGGATACGGTTACAAAAGTATGAAATATACATTTAATCTGGTTGTTCAAAGCAAGCTGTCTTCTTACATGTTGTTATTTATTTGGAGTTACAGTGGTTCCTCTGTTACAGAGCATAATTCGTTCCAGGGTCTTACTCGTTACTTTATTTTCTAAATAACGAAATACCCCGCTTAACACTCGAGATACGTTCGTGGGGCGCTAAGCCAATCATCATTAATCGGAGTCATTTTTACGATATAATGTGAGATAGGCGAACCATTAGCGAAAACGGGGCAGCGTTAAGCGGGGTTTCCCTGTACATATATTTGTATTATACTAAGCGCACAATCCGTCTTCCCTTTTCTTCACTCGGTTTGTTTTTTGTAAAACGTATATGCTTCTTGTATAGTACACTAAATAATAAATTTATAACAAATATGATCTAACAATGACTTCTGCATCAATGTTTGTATAAAGTCAATAATTTGAATTTACATTTCTTTAGAAAATGCGTGATTCCGCTTTTAAGTATTCTCTAGTGAAAAGCATTGACATCTGCTTTAGGTTCAGAAAGTATAACAAACGGTACTTACGAATTAAAAGTTATTCTAAGTTATGTAATTTGAATAGTCTTATAACTTGTATGCTTGTTTTAGTTATATTATCTCCGAATGCATGATCTAATCTATTAGGCAAGCTAAATTATCCCCACCGAAATTGGTGGTGGTGGGCCATCACGTATTGGTAGCTCTTGATGATCGTCCGTCTCACCAACTCTGACGATTTTGTAGCTCTTTTTATGCAAGCCATAATTCTGAGTTGCTAACTTTTGCAATAACCTGTGAAATTAAAGAATTGCTTCGTAATTGGCTAAAGGAGCATTTGCCTGTTGCCTGCCTAAAAGAGCATTTTTCAGTTTTGTCAAATTTCCCCTTTCCGACAAATTCCGGTGATCCAAGTATTAAAATCTCAAGAAGTTGGCACTTTTTTCACTTTCTTTGGGAAACCCATTTACTTTCCAAATGAAGTCTTTCTTTCCAGTTCGAAGATTATATTGTTGTTGGACCTAGATCTGCGACTTCAATGTGAACTTGAAGTCATACTTGATTTATGCTGAACCGTCCCAAATTTGTGTTGTCACTTGTGTTTTTGGAGTTTCACGTCGAACAACATTTGATTTTATATTATGGGTAAAGTTAGTTTTACGTCACAACGAAATGATTGCTTTAGCACCAGCTATAATGGCGTTAAGTTAATTTGTTAATTGTTCTAAAATCCACCAGTACGTCCCAAATGTTTGGATTTGGAGATACTATTTAGTAATCATGAATTAACTATTTTCTCTTCATTTCTAGGAATTTCATGTTGCGTATTTATTCATTCGTATGGGAAATGCACCCCGCCCTGGTCTATGGACATTGGAAAAATCAAGTGATTACGGTAAAACATGGCGACCATGGCAACATTTTTCTGATTCACCAGCCGATTGTGAAATTTATTTTGGAAAAGATAGTTTCAAACCAATTGCATCCGACGACGACGTCATTTGTACGACAGATTATTCAAAAATTGTTCCACTCGAAGGTGGTGAAGTAAGTATTTTGTTATTGTAAAAGTCCAAACAAAACCTATATAAACCTTTTTACTGTTAATTTTTTTTATAGATTCCCATCATGTTGCTAAATAATCGACCATCAGCGAATAACTATTTCAATTCACCCGTTTTACAAGAATGGACCCGTGCCACAAACGTTAGAATACGATTGTTACGAACAAAAACACTTCTTGGGCATTTGATGAGCGTCGCTCGACAAGATCCAACTGTAACACGAAGAGTAAGTATATTGTGTGCTTAAACCGACCGACTTAACACTAAATTGATTCAATTCTTTTTTTTTTTGTTAGTATTTCTATTCAATCAAAGATATATCGATTGGTGGTCGTTGCGTATGCAACGGTCATGCAAGTACATGCCACGTGTTGGACGAATTGAGCGCTAATCGTTTACTCACCTGTCAATGTCAGCATAATACGTGCGGCATTCAATGTTCGGAATGTTGTCCTGGTTTTGAGCAGAAGAAATGGCGTCAAAATACGAAGGCCCGTCCATTTAAATGTGAACCGTGTAATTGTTTTGGTCATTCGAACAGATGTGTTTATTCGGATGACGTTGATGAGAAACGATTATCGATCGACATGAATGGAAATTACGAGGGTGGTGGAATTTGCTTGGATTGTCAACATAATACAGAGGGTATCAACTGTAATAAATGTAAACCAAAATATTATCGTCCATTTGGCCGACCATGGAATGTCACAAATGTTTGTGAATCATGTAATTGTGAATATTTCTATTCGACTGGCAATTGTGAAGAGGGTACTGGACGTTGTGAATGTCGTCCTGAATACCAAGAACCGCTATGTGACAAATGTTCATATGGTCATTTTGGATATCCGAAATGTCGGCCGTGCGAATGTTTCTTGAACGGAACTCACGGTTATCATTGTGAGGCCGTCAACGGAAAATGTCCATGCAAAGCGAATTTTGGTGGAAACTACTGTAAGACTTGTGCCCTTGGTTTTTATGATTTTCCAAATTGTACGAAATGCGAGTGTAACCCGACTGGCACAATTGAAGGAAGTGAATGTAACGCATTGACGGGACAATGTGCGTGCAAAAGTAATTATGCGGGCAAAAATTGTGATGAATGTAAAAATGGTTACTTTAATTATCCACTTTGTGCCTACGCTAATTGTGATATTCATGGGACGATCGAACAAATTTGTGACAAGATAAGCGGAAAATGTTTGTGCAAAGAAGGTTATGGCGGAATAAATTGTGATCAATGTATACCGGGCTACTACAACTATCCGGATTGTGTTCCTTGTAACTGTTCTTTATCGGGGAGTGTGACCACAACATGTGATGCGGTAGGAAAATGTCAGTGTTTATCAAATTTTGCGGGGCGACAGTGTACATTATGTAGTGCTGGAAATTATAAGTATCCCGATTGTTTGCCATGCAACTGTGATTTGTATGGATCAAGCGGAATATCATGTAACAATGAAGGACAATGTAGTTGTTTATCAAATTTCGATAGTAAATTGTGTGATGTCTGCAAGGAAGGATTTTATAATTTTCCATTCTGTGAAGACTGCAATTGTGATCCGGCTGGTGTTGTGGCAAAATTTGCAGGATGTGGCTCTGTGCCGGCCGGTGAGCTGTGCCAATGTAAAGACCGTGTACAAGGACGTATTTGTAATGAATGTAAACCACTTTATTGGAATTTAACCATTTCAAACAAAGAAGGATGTGAGGATTGTAATTGTTTTATTGACGGTACTGTTGGCTCATTAGATACTTGCAACAACCAAAATGGTCAATGTCATTGTAAACCATCTGTAGTAGGTAGAACTTGTTCAGAATGTAAAGATGGTTCGTTTGATTTGTATAGCCGAAGTTTATTTGGTTGTAAAGATTGCGGTTGTGATATTGGTGGAGCAGTTCACAGAGTATGTAACAAAGAGAGCGGACAGTGTAAATGTCATCCGCGAGTATCTGGGCGTATATGTAATCATCCAATCACGACACATTACTTCCCTACTTTGTATCAATTTCAATTTGAGTACGAGGATGGTTTCAATCCATCTGGTGGCGTAGTGCGATATCATTACGATGAGGGAGTATTTCCGGGATTCAGCAAAAAGGGTTATGCCGTATTTTCACCACTCCAGAACGAAATTTTCAATGAAGTCGAAATAATCAAATCGTCTGTTTATCGTATGGTCATTCGTTATGTTAATCGTAATGAAGACAATGTAGTTGGAAATATTTTGATTACGTCAGAAAATCCAAATGAAGTTGACCAAACGGCTAAAGTTAGCTTTGCCCCATCAAATGAACCGAATTTCGTCACAGTATCGGGACCTAAAGGCCCATCAGCTATAGTGTTAGATCCAGGCCGATATACAATCAGTATAAAGGCAGAAAAAAGTTTATTATTTTTGGATTACTTTGTGTTGCTTCCGGCCGCCTATTATGAAGCTGCGATTTTAACGCGCCAAATTGAATCACCTTGCGAAATAGGAAATCTAGAATTATGTCGTCATTTCAAATATCCGTCGATTAAAGCATTCCAACCGGCGACACAAGCATTTATGCCCGATGGAAAAGCTCAGATCCCTATTATTTCGTACTATACCGAAATACAGCATTTGCCCATAATTGAAGAAGACTTTTTGCCGCTATTGAGCGACAAACAACCAATATTGCAATACAATTTGAATGTTACTAAGCCTGGACCATATATTGTGGTCGTGGACTATGTGTCAGATTTGACTAATCCAGAAGATTACTTTATTCAAGCACGTTTAGTCACTGAAGGTGTTTCGGTTCCGGACAGTGGAGATGGCTATATAACATTGTATCCCTGTACATATACAACAGTATGCCGTCAACCAGTCGTCGACAAAGAATCGAGGGAGAAGGTGTTTATATTAAACTCGACCAAGCTGAATACAATCGAACTTGAAGGAGATAAAGTGAATCGAGTTGCAATTAAATCTGTCGCTGTAATCCCATATGATGAATGGTCACTGGATTATATTCAACCAAATTCGGTGTGTGTGATTAAAGACGGCGAATGTGTAAAAGGTTCATTCCGTGTGGTACCCGGTGCAAAACGTATCGAATTTGAAACAGATCATGATAATTTGATAACAAAGAATCTGCCCGGCCATATATTTGACAACTCAACAAAGTTAATTCTTTTGAATCGTGCCAATTCAACAATTCAAATTCATTCGAACGATGTACCGCCAGGACGTTATAATATACTGATTAAATATTTCCAGCCGAATCATCCTAGATTCAATATTTTGTTCAAAATTGAAACGGATGCAGGCAAACCGGCGAAGGATGGTAAAATTTACATTAAAAATTGTCCGTCGAATATTGGCTGCCGACAATTGGTGCTTTTGAGCAACAAACAACCCTGGCTAGATATTGACAATAATTTCAC